>JAQQZR010000006.1:1444044-1456111 GCA_030068235.1 Notoglanidium macrostoma | reverse complement strand
TGTGTGTGTGTGTGTGTGTGTGTGTGTGTGTGTGTGTGTGTGTGTGTGTGTGTGTGTGTGTGTGTGTGTGTGGTATGGCATCCTGTCCAGGCTCAGAATTCTGACAAGGATAAAGCATAAAGCAAGGATTTACTGAAAATTTATGTATAAATGGTCCACATTAAAAAAAAAAAAAAAATCCCCAAGAGTTGCACTGAATTGCAAAATCTCTCTACACAAGCTGGTCCTTCAGCCACCATCAGCCAGTTAGCTTTACTGTGGCTGCCTGATCAAGCTACAATGCCTGTGAAACACCAACCTGCCGTAGTGGAACTGGGCTCATTCTGTGGCATCATAAACAGCACATAACCTACTAGTCACCTAAAACTAACTAGCTAGCTGAAGTATGAGCCCTAGAAAATGGCTGCCCCGCAGTAATCTCACACTACTGCACATCTCTGAGGCTGTTGGGCATAGCTAGCCCATTACCTCTAACTAGCTAGATGATTTTCTGTGAATTCTAATTTCTGTATTTGTTCTCCAGCCTGTTAAAATATACACAGGTACTGTGCCATAGTGTAGCATGCAAGCTAAATCCCAAACCAGAAGATAAAATCATAGATCAGGCAAGCAGAAGACTTGAATGACACACTCTTGCTCAATTACCTGACTTAAGATTACACTGGCTATCTGTGTGTTCCAGTACTGGTTACCATTAATTGTAATGAGTAGCTAAACTACTTCATAACTGGTTAATGATATAAATTACACCATGAGGATAAACCTATGTCTATGTCTATAACTATGTCTCTCGGCTGGTCTGGGAACACCTCATTCTCCCGGAAGAGCTAGAAGAAGTGGCCGGGAAGAGGGAAGTCTGGGTTTCTCTGCTAAGCTGCGACCCGATCTCGGATAAACGGAAGTGGATGGATGGATGGATGGATGGATGAATGGATGGATAGACCACTGGACTGATTATCATCTATCCTTCACAAACTTACAACTGCAGTCAGACATTTACATAAATGATTATCATGGCAATATTGAGCTTTCAGTGATTTCTTTGAACTGTTCTTCTTCTGAGGAAGAATGATTGTTGAATGATTGAATGATCTTAAATAGAAAAAAAAACAAGAATTTGGTGAACAAGTTTTATTTTATTTTGGGGTGATTCTGAACTAAACACAGGAATTATACATACAGAGTCATAAATGTACAGTATATATATATATATACACACACACACTTGGATTATTAATTCAGTGCTGCTGAAAGTTCCAAAATGTCTTTTAACTCGCCAAGGCCAAGGACTCTTAACTTCCTGTTATTGATCATGACTGACTGCACCTGGTAGCTTCTCTGTGCACAACATAAAAAAGTATAAGTTAATGAGAGGTTAAGCAACTTTTAAGCCAAAATCTGGAAGAAGACCCAAACTGTCACCCTCTGCTGAACGGAAATTGGTTCAGATGGTCAAGAACAACCCAAGAACCATCAATGCACAGACCTGCCATGAACTGGTAGCTGCTGGAACACTGTCTACAGTCAAGATAATTTTACATCACCATGGACTGAGAGGCTGCTGTGCAAGAAAGAAGCCTCAGCTCCAAAATTGACACTTTCAGAAAACACCTTCTGGAAGAAAGGTTTATGTTCAGATGAGACAAAGATTGAGTTGTTTGACCACAATGACCAGCGTTACAGAAGAACACTGTACCAAATGTTAAGCATGGTGGTGATAGCATCGTGCTCTGGGGCTGTCTTGCTGCCAGTGGATAAAATAATAAAGAATCTCAGAATTCTTCAGCATAACCTCAAACCATCAGCTAGACACATCAAAGTGTGGAATGGATAGTCCTGGAAGTCCTGACCTCAACCCTATTGAAAATATGTGGACTGTTAAAAGTCTTATGGACTTTGAAGTCGGGTCTGTGCCAGGAAACTAATTTAATGAACTCTACCAATTCTGCCAAGAACAGTGGTGAAATGTCCAACCAGAACTCTGTCAGAAGCTTGCTGATGGCTACCAAAAGCAAGGTGAAGCTTGCTAAGGGACATTTAACCAAATATTAGGTGTGCTGTATGTATAATTTTGACTGTGTTGATTTCAGAAAACTCGAAATAAATGAAAACTTATGCACCAATTTCTTGTTTTTTCTATTAAAGATGTACATTATACAACATTCTTCCCCAGAAAAAGAACAGTTCAAAGAAATTACTGAAAGCCCAATATTGTCATGACATTCATGTATATTACGTCTGTATATAAACGTCTGACTGCAACTCTACGTGTTCAGCAAGAAAACAAAAAAGAAAGTCCTGAATCCTTTTTCTTCTTCTAGTATAATATCTGATTCTTTCACTCTCTCACTCCTGTTTCTTTACACCCTTACACTCTTTTCTCTCCTGGTTGGTTGTTGGCGCTTGTCTGTTTCTCTGTAGTCAGAATTCTTTCAGGCACGATGTTTGACATGTATCTGACGTGACTTCTCACCAATTCTAACCAATAGCTCTGATACAGCGCTGATTGTGAATTACTATTACAGGATTATCAGCATGACTCACAGCATTGTATTTTATATTGTTTTACTCCCCTAACTTAGTAATTAAATTGGTTAGCACTGTTGACTCGCAGCAAGAAGGTCCTGGGTTCGATCCCCGGGTCACCCAGGGTGCCTTTCTGTGTGGAGTTTGTATGTTCTCCCAGTGCATGCATGGGTTTCCTCCGGGTGCTCCGGTTTCCTCCCACAGTCCAAAGGCATGCAGATTAGGTTAACTGGCTACTCTAAATTGCCCATAGGTGTGAATGCGAGCGTGTGTGGTTGTTTGTCTGTGTTGGCCCTGTGGTGGACTGGCGACCTGCCCAGGGTGTACCCCGCCTCTCGCCCGAAGATGCTGGGATTGGCTCCATCTTCCCCGCGACCCAGATGGATAAAGTGGTATAGATAATGGATGGATAGCAAATTTACAAGAACATAATAAATAGGATAGTACGAAATTTACTATCTAAGCAGTGGTATCATTAGGTGTTCAGGTAATATTTGGGATTAAATGGAAGTTTGCTGAAAGCTGTGAGATCCATTATTTTTCATTCAAAACACTTATTTGGAACACTTGGTGAAGTTACTTATAAGATTATATAGAGTATGTCTACTTACTGAAGAGAAAACCTCGTTTCTGTGGTGCCTCTTGCGCTTCAAACAGGAGATATGTTGTGGATCTAGAGTGTGTTTGGGGACATGGATTTGAGAGGGAATAGAGTTTCAAAAGCTAGCTTTAGCTGAGTTTTGTCATAATCACAGACTAAACCTTTAAAGAAAGCAAACAGATATTAGTCTGGAACGTTTGAAACAAGATGAGCTCCAAATGCTGGAAAAAGAATTTTGGAGAATTTGTGTGTGTGTGAAACTGTTTCTTTATACAGGTGAAACAGTGTAATGATTAATATTAATGAAATAGCTTACTGATTTAATTCCTTCACCTAGGCCACCTGTCTAGACTGACATGTGCGACCCCTTGTGGACCAAGAAGTTCAAAAGGAGTATATAGAAACAACTCTTCCTCTCAGTCTGTTTCACTAATTCAGTATTTGTCTCAGTCTCGCACTCTGCCTTCACATCAGTGAGCCAGCATTATACTACCTTATCTTGGATTACAAGCTCAATATTCGCACCATTCATAACCAAATTCACATAGGATGTTTATGAATGAATGGTGAAAGAGCTCACAATTGTGCTCATGTTGAATGGGTCATAGTAAAGTACTTATAATGGAGCAGTGTTTAATGCTTACTTACTATCCGAATATTAAGAAAGGAAGAAAGTGACTATCCGACCTAAAGGAACCTCTTTAAATGTGGCCTATATATTTAATGACAAAGTCTAATTTGACATTAACGTATGCACGGGGCTTTTGCGCACTTTTTTCCAACCAGGTTTGCACACACTGTTTCCATTTTCAGGTGTACAGTAGTGCAAGTTAAAAACCAATCATGTTCCCTCCAGACTGACACAACTGGGTTGCCGGATTGGTTTATGTTGAACCGTTCTTTCGCATTTAAAAATGCCTGTGACAAACGATATGCTAGATGGCACTAAATGGTTAAAAAACTACCACCACGTTTAAAAGACGCCAAAAAACATGCTAAAAAAATGCGCAGTGTTTGACAGTCCGCTCAGCACATTTTCTCTTCACAGGCGAATAGAAACAAACCGAACTTGGCAACCTTGTGAGGGTCGCGCGCAGCTAACTGGCGTGCGGGAGTGACGTGTACGAGTGGAGGCGGTCCGAGTGTCTTATATACACTATATAACCTGCACTCAGCCTCCGAGTCACACCTGACACTTCAGCAAACACTTTCCCTTGTACCTGAAGCGAAAGGAAATTCCTTAAATACGTAAGTGTCGATTTCGCGCATTGAGTGGATAACCACAGCCATGATTAAGAAAATGTCTCCCTCAGAGAACGAGTTTGACATCCCGGCTAAGAATTGCTACAGGATGGTTATTCTGGGCTCGACTAAAGTTGGCAAGTCGGCTATAGTGTCCCGGTTCCTCACCGGAAGGTTTGATGACCAGTACACACCGACCATAGAGGACTTCCACAGAAAACTTTACAGCATCAGAGGAGATGTTTACCAACTGGATATTTTGGACACCTCTGGAAATCACCCATTTCCTGCTATGAGGAGACTGTCTATACTGACAGGTAAATATTCTAATCCAGTGTGCTTTGTGCTTTGAAATATTGCTGTGCTGTGCTAGAGATGAACCGATCTCAACGCGTCGTGCATGGTGTTAATAACACGCGCTTTCTTCCTCCACAGGTGACGTCTTCGTCCTTGTTTTCAGCCTGGACAACCGAGAATCGTTTACCGAAGTGCAGCGCCTGAAGCGCCAGATCTACGAGACCAAGTCGTGTCTGAAAAACAAGACTAAGGAGAACATGGCCGTGCCGCTGGTGATCTGCGGGAATAAAGGAGACCGCGAGTTCCAGCGCGAAGTGGCGCGTGAGGAGATCGAGCAGCTCGTGTCCGGGGATGAGCAGTGCGCGTACTTCGAGATCTCTGCCAAGCGCAACAACAACGTGGACCTGATGTTCCGCCGGCTCTTCGCCATGGCCAAGCTGCCCAACGAGATGAGCCCTGACCTACACCGCAAGGTCTCAGCGCAGTACTGCGACATGCTACACCGCAAGTCCTTTAAGGGCAAGAAGCCGAAAGACTGTGACGCGTACGGTGTGGTTGCGCCTTTCGCGCGCCGGCCCAGCGTGCACAGCGACCTCATGTACATCAAGGAAAAGGCGGTCGGTGGCAACCACGGCAAGGACAGGTGTGTCATCAGCTAAAAGGGTCACTCCGAAACGATGAAACTACTCGGGAGGAAACAGTTGTTGAACTGCATGCCGGAGGACGTGCGCGCGCGAATGGAGAGGCGGCGTGCAGATGCGCACGGCCCAAACCGCTGGACGCCCGGTGGTCGCGCGCTTCTTTAAACCCGCGAGAATTCCGTTAGAGGAGTGTTGACTGTGATCGGTTCACTCAGAGCGCCGGGTAGCCTCGATTAGCTTCTCATGAGAAAAATAGTGCTTGTTCCATCTGCCTTTTTAAAGATGTGGTTAAAAAAACGCCACGCGCGCAGAGCTGCAGTATTGAGTTACCTGCTGGTGTTTACATTTTTTATGTTTCCTAAAATAGCTAATTGAATGTCAACTTTGCTTTTTGAACAAACTGTTGTGCATGTTTATTTATTCTTTCTATGACTGTAAATGTTTTTAAGCAAGCAATAAACTGTAAAATAAATACATCCCTCTTTTGCTCCAGTCATTTCTCCTCAACAGAGGGTTTAGTTTACATGTCCTCCTCAGTGAACACACACACACACACACACACACACACACACACACACACACACACACACGAAGCATGAGTGAAATGCAGAAGGCAAACTACACACAGGCTAGTTTAGTTATGAATGTTGGCCATATTATACAAGCAGTTTAAAGATTACTGATGATAATGCAGTGTTCTCTTTACTTAAAGTATTACCGTGCACTGAGTTTTAATTCATTAGTTTAAGTGACGCCAGGATTGTGTGTTTTTCGTTGTTTGAGACGTGTTCTTTGGGTTGGTTGTGTACAAAGAATTGTTAGACATACATATTAAATGATCCCTTGACGCTAAAGGACAAGCTGTAGTTTACAACAGAGCCATGTCTGCTGTGCAAGACTTTATCCAACTTCAGGTCATTTCAAGGAAAATGGTTACATCTCTATACGGGGCTCTATAATTAAAAACCCTCTCTGTAGGCTACAGTGCACTAATTATTAGATAATGTCGTGGCGAATTTCTATATATTAGTCATGTGTACTTGCAATTTCAACACTGGACATATATTTATCAACAGAATGGTTGGCAAGCCTACCTGAAGTATAACTCATGACTCGTCACTAATGTACGGATATGAAACAGACGTTTATTATAGCCTATATTCAACATAAAAGCACGAGTTAACATGGGTAGCCTATACTGAGTTATGCAAAAGTGAGTGAGTTCAAGGCAGGATCCACGCCACGTCTCCATTAAAGGCGTTTTTGTGTTCAGAGAAAGTCCTTTAATGCTACACTATGGACATCAGGAGGGTTTGGGGATGTCAAACATGCACAAGCCCTTGTATTTCTGTAACAGCTGGTTCTTGGTGCGGACTTGCTCTCTCAGGGTGCGGAGTTTGTGCTGCTGCACCTCAGAGCTCAGCTCGATGCCGGGCATGGTCAGGATCTGCTCCCGCGTGTCCTGGATCCGCGTCCTCAGCTTGTTTAACTCCTGGTGTACATCCTGGTTGTCTTTGTCCATGCTGTTGGAGCAAATCGAACTAGGTTAGTATCACTGTAAATTGTTATGGCAAAGTATAATTGGAAGAAGCGACTCGAATACGGATAAACAAGTAGCACGTGAGATAAACCGGTTTATTCCATCTAGGATAGCTGAGTGGAAATGTGTTAACCGTAACAGGAGCTGAAAGCTAACGTTAGCTAGCTAACAAAAATGATTTCGAGAATTATTACCACCGTCACCGATTTTTTGTATTCGGCTTACACACTGCATATAAAATTTTATATGCAATTTAAATAGTCGTACCATTTGATAATATCGTGTATAAGCGGCAAAAAGGAGCAATCTTCTGTATCGTCCACCACCGACACGGGAGTCGCCATGTTTGAATGATTGAAACCACGCCCACAATCCCTACGTCATAAGGAAGCGTTGCTGAATCGATCAGGCGATTGGTTTAGCGCTAAAGTTGACGTCATGCGACGTTTCATTGCTATTAAAAATACAAACGATGATAAATGTTAAACAATATTTGCTCTAGCGGTTTTAATGTATTAAAAATGTCTTTGCTGAATTCATGCCACAGACTGAAATGGATTTTAATGATAACTATGGAAATAAACACAAGAGGAATTTATGCTTTCAACCTTCTCTAAAATTTCACATGCATTTTTTTTTTTCATTTACATATCTGCTTTTTTAATCAAATCTACTTGTTTTCCATCCTTTGTTTGCTTTTCTGTTTAATAGACTCAACGCTGCAAGGAAAATAGTTATGTATTAATAACATCATGAGGGTTATGGACATGGAGTTACCCTGAAATCTGAATTGAAAATTGGATATGAAATTTACCTAATGGCAGAGGTGCCATACAGGAGATTTAAATTCTGCAATGGCTTTAGTTTCAGCTCTGATCTAACATATACAGCTATACATTTTTAGATATTTCATCTGACCTTCCTTTTCTTTTCTAAATTACTCTGAAATTAAATGCTGCTTAAATTTATTATATCATTCCTGTTCCAGTGTAACTTAGAGACCCTCTGTATATAATAGTTGGATATTATGCATTTGTCTTCCGTTTGACCTGCTAAAATGTCCTTTTAACACAAAAAAGATTTTCCTTCATGCTTCACGGAGTGTGTTCTTGAGAAATGTTACGTACATGTGTAATGTTCCCCTCTTTTACTTCTTAAGCATACTATTCTGTGTGACTGATGTGACAACGGTGTTTGTGTTAAACACTGAGATTGATGTGGGTTCATATACAGGGTTGGGAGGGTTACTTTAAAAATGTATTCCAATACAATGACTAATTACCTGCTAAAAATGTAGTCAGTATCCTGATCTAATTACCACACATTTAAAGTAATATAACGGATTAATTTACGTTACTTTTGGATTACCTCAATACCAAATATGAGTATGATAACAGCATTTTCACAGCTGGAAGGCAGAGCTTGCTCTGTACTGTGATGTTGTTCCCCTTTTCTGATTTAAAGATAAAATAATCGTGAAATATCCACCTTTTTGGGCCGTGATAATGAATTGGTGACTAAGATTAGCTCTGATTTCACTCCAGGCCAGAGTGGTGATGTGAGACTCAATTGTTGTATTGGGTGCAGATGTGCATGTAGTATATCGTTCTTTATTTTAAAATGTATTTTAGGGCCACATAATAAAATGTATTTTATTATTTTGATAATCGATTAATTTGTTGATTATTTTTCCCTGATAATTCGATTAGTCTTATTTTTTAAAAATATGTTATATACAAAAGATATTTATTTAAAGTGTTATTTGCAGCATTTTAAATTACTACAGAACCTTTTCTTACCTAGGCTTAATTAAATAGCAGGTCAATAATTACAACATTAGTGACATTTAGCAGATAATCTGTCATAGCATGAGAATATTATCAAGTGCTCATGTTGGCCAAACGAGACACTCAGACTAACTCAAGCTGACAGGATTATATACATCTTTTACTGCTGATCACTTTAAAAAAAAAAAAACTTACCACACTTCTTGTATTGAAAAATTGGCTAGTTTAACTTTTTCAAGCTAATTGAATCAAATTGCTTCGCTACTTGCTGACTAACAAAATATAACAAAGCTTTTATGAATGGTTCAAGCAGGAATATCATGTTTCTCCTCACATTCCCACAAACGATTGATAACATTACTCTCATTAAAACATAAGTTATGTCATGAGTCCAGCAGGGTAGTGTACTGTAAAGAGTTTCATGAACACCATGTGATTGTTGTGAGAACTGGTTTGCTGTGTATGAGGAGTAAGAAACAGCATTTAAAAAGCAAGTCTGATATGTTGTGACAAAATGGCAGGAATGAAACCCATATCTGTGTTGGAGATACTGCAGGAAGCCCAGCTAATGATAGGCTGAGGATTAGAATATGCACGTGGAGTGCTTACTAAATAAAAATAAATATTATTATTTAGCAGAATAGTTAATAATTAATGTTATTTCCTTCATGTTTTTAAATGTATTTCTCTAACTCATACTGGAAAAACATTGCATTAGCAAGCTCTTAGCTATATTTGTTGTGTCTGTGGTTGGAATTTGGTTCATGGAAAATGTCAGAAAATGTCAATAGAAGTATTAAAAAATAAAAGAAAAAATACAGAGCCTTCCATTCTGTTGTGTATGTTCCCCCTTTTCCAGTTGATCAGGTCTTTGTTTCCATCTCCAGCAAATGAGAAAATCAGAATCATTCCTTAATCATTCTTTTTTTGTGAGTGTAATGTATATAAGGCTGTAATTATGAAAAGTAATTATGAAAGGGGGCATTTGTCTTTTTTTCAGCAGGTCTGTACATTGTTGAACTGATACTGCCACTCTTCGTTTATCAGGAGAACTAATCAAGCCACTAATAAACATGACACCGACATCAAGCAGAGACGCTGTGTGAGGAGTTCCAGTGATTTTGGTGAACAGTGCTGTGACACATGTACAGTGTAAACACAAACAGCACTTTTGATCTCATGAGCATAGTGTCTTTATCTAAACTCATTTTGGACTTTTGCATTTTCTTGTTTTGGCCAATAAATCCAAGTGCTCATCATCACCAAACAGTGCTATGAATGCCCCCACATGTATACCTCAAAGATTTGCACTTCCTAAAAACAGCTTATGTCCAAGTCTCCCTGAGAGAGTGGCTGCTGTAAGCATAAAGATCTGTGTTTATCCCAGGACTCTTTTTCACAACCCACTTATACTGAACATGCTTTCAACACACACAGTACTATTTGTTTTTACTCTTCTACACCTGTATACTGAAATGCTTTATAATCACACTCTCAGTGTTTCTTCCTCATGTCATCTGATTTAATTGTTAAAAGGCAAAATGTACACAGTATCTGTTCACACAACAGAATTTAATACAGAGCTGTTGGTGGAATTTTGTTCTTTATAATTTTCTTCCCTACAGAGGATTGAAAACTGAGCAGTGAGTTCACAGTGACCCTAACAAAGGTTGCTGAAGCATACAGAAATCCATTCTTACATCTGGTGATTAATTCAGTTTTGTGCTTTAATCTTAATTTATACTCTTATGTATTATTTCATGTTGTCTTTGTTCTTCTGAGGCCGTGCAGTATCATACAGACAGAAAGAGCAGATTTCTGCCTAAATTCACTACAAGACATTTATCTATATGATAGGAATTATGATTAGACTTAATTAAAAATGAATTTCAGTGCATCTTGACTGGAGCAGTGTAAACTAGGTTTGGTCCTGTGGTGTTAGTACTGCATGTTAAATGCACTAGTGTACTTTATTATGCAAACTACAGCAAATAGCATAATCAAATCTAAAATAAACTCATCAGCAGCTCTAATTTGTTTAATTTTATCCACTAATTGACCTTCTGTTTGAAGGATAATTATCCATGTTCTTATGAAAACAAGAAATGTTCTCATTTTGCTCTCTGCCTTTTCTGACATGGAGTCAGTTCTGCTGTATGGACTTACTGTTCATGAAAAGGCCAGAAGAACAAGACAACAAGGAGATTAGTGAACAAACTTACTTTCTGACTCTAGTGCGATGACAGACAGGCAAAATCATTGCATTGTGTAATTCGGACATCCTTATTCAAAGAGAAGACCAAGATGATAATCAGTACATAATGATGGCTGTTCTGTAAGAAAGAACAGGACAGCCCTTTCCTATTCCTCCCCCACAGTTACTGATTATTCTGTATGTTATAGCTCTGTTGTTCTCAGAACAAACACAAGAACAAAGTTGGTTTGCTAACATTTTTCTCCACTTTCAAATTTTTTTTAGCTACATCCATGAAATGAATGATGTAAAAACATGTTCGGCACCCAGCAGACACTGTATTTGGAGGAATAATAATAAAGTTTTTTTTTCCCTAAAAAGATTTATTCCAGTTTATAAAATAAATATGGATGATCTTGATTGAACCTTTATTTAAATTTGCCATTAATGTCATGTAATTAATTTTCTTATGAAAATTAACCATTGTTTTCCCATGGCTATTAAATCATATTGAAATCATATATTTAATTCATGGTGCAAAAAACATAGTTCTTCTGCTTCCTTTTACTCCAGACTGCCTTCAGAATTAGTGGAGTTTTCTCAAGTCTGCACCATGACCAGGACCACACACACATAGTAAGGTAGTAAATAAACGGTCCTGCCTACGTCATGCTCATTGGGACTGTTTACTGTGCTCTGTTAAAAATCACATTAAAAGACCAGCTTGATGAGTTACTGTACATGACGTTCACTTGAACATCAGCAATTCACCCTGAAATTCAAAGGTCACACCAGCTAATATGTGCTGACAAGCATTCTATATTTCTTTCCCTTGTGGCTCTATAATCGAAGTTATCTAAATAGAGTTAACATTGTGTCAGGACTATGAAGGTGTACTGTGAGAGTGTGGAGAACAGGTTTACACTGATGCTGCAGGGTGACTGCAGGCTTGATGATCATGTTTTTAAGGCTCCTTATCTCATGTTTCTTCTCTATGTACAGCAATAAAGTGGGTTCAGTGGTATACACAAAATCTCACTCAGTACTTTACAGGTTAGACATTTGTTCGAACTTGCATGGATCAAATTTACTGCAGTAATTTAAAAAAAGACAAAGAAATTACACACATATAGTGGAAGGAATACATATATGTACACTACCGGTCAAAAGTTTGGACACACCTACTCTTTTTCATAGGTTTTTCTTTATTTTTTTGCTTTCTATGTTGTAAAACATTAC
>JAQQZR010000006.1:1427158-1437680 GCA_030068235.1 Notoglanidium macrostoma | reverse complement strand
GGAGAACATGCAAACTTCACACAGAAAGGCACCCTGGGTGACCCGGGGAGCGAACCCAGGACCTTCTTGCTGTGAGGTGACAGTGCTAACCACCGCACTGCCTGTGCATAGTTTTTATACATAAAATTTGGAAGCACATAGAATGTGTCTGTATGCTGTAGCATTAAAATTTCCTTTCATTAACACTAAGAGGCCCAAACCTGTTCCAGCATGTTGATACCCTGTGTACAAAGCAGCTCCATGAAGACATGGTGTATTAAGGTTATAGTGAAAGTGCTCGAGTGTCCTGCACAGAGCCCTGACCTCAACCCCACTGAACACGTTTGAGATGAACTGGAACACCGACTGAACCACACTGAGCACTGAGGAGACTACACAGACATCCCCTGTGGTGATGTTCAATGGCTGGCAGTTTGGCATCACTGATTTTGGGCACTTTTCACCATGCTTTGCAGGGTTTGTTTTTTCCTAGACTCTGTGGAGCTGCCATACCACAATGTGATGCAGTGACATACCACCGTGGTATCATCAGATACTTGATGATGGTTTTGGAGTTATGCAGAGGCACACAGTCATGGGTGAACAGGGAGTAGAGCAGCGGACTCAGCACACAAGCCTGTGGGATGCCAGTGTTGAAGATGAGAATAGAGGATGTGTGATTGCCCGACTTAACAGACTGAGGGCCACAATAGACTTGGAAGTCCAACTGCATATGGAGGTGATTGCCCAGGTCATTGAGCCTGATGACGAGTTTCATGAGGATGACAGTGTTAAATGCAGAGCTAAAGTCAATGAGCATCCTTATGTACATGCTGTTGTTTTCCAGGTGGGTGAGGGCCGAATGAATAGCAGAAGAATGTTCAGCTTTCCTAATGCCACTTTTCGGGTTAGCCCTGGCTGTATCACCAGATCTAAAAGCAGTATCCCTTACTTTCAGCAGGAGGTTGACCTCAGAATTCATCCACATCTGATTAGGAAAGGTTTTCACATATTATTATGAGACATATTGTATAAGCATGTGACATCCATGTAAAATCCAGGGTGGTGTGACAGCCTGAGCTGTCTCTCTTAAAAGTATCTGACATTGTCTTGATTGTCATCATGGGCTGCGTCTCAAATAGACCTCTGACCTTACAAATATTTACTGGTAGGCAAGACAGCTATTTCGGTAGGTTTGAAGGCAGCATGAGATTTTTATATTTCAAACACTAACTGTAATAGGAAAACTGGTTAGCGTTTGTACCAATAATGATTATTTTGGTGATTTTAAATGTAAATTTAGTATGTTATATAATTATTTTTTAATAGGATTAGAAATATTAAAGACAAGTAAAATTCTTAGATGCAATCTTTAAAACAACACAAAGTGACAGTAACATGAGGTAAAAGACATGAATAAGAATATAAACTATCAGTTTAAGGATTGTGTAATAAATAATGTATCAGAAGTGTGTGTCAGACAGAGAGGCCTTCTTCAGACCTTCTTTAGCACAGGGACACAGCTCCCCTTATTGGCCACAATCAACATTTAACATGACGATGGGAGAAGAACCCACGTATCAAGTCTGTAGTATATCTTTAGCAATATTACTCAGACCATCTGCACCTCACTTATGAGTCACATGCATTGATATTACTGTTTTTAAGATATTTATACTTTATAATGTGATGCATGTGATGTGTGATATATTTTACAATGTGATGTAGTTAGAAATATTAACTCTCACATTAAGAAGTCCTGTGTACCAGAGTTTAGCCATATAAATTCTTAGCATGAGGATATGTTCAAGGTGTGGGGTTAAAGACTATGGCTCATGTGTATTCATACAAAGTGTCTGTTAATTGTGCTTTAACCTTCATCAGCGTCAGATTATGACCACAGCACTGCTGTAGGCTGGTGAATTTAATGGCTGAAAGACTATTTATCAACTGAACAGTGACTGTCTTGATACACTCATAACAGGACCCACACCCACACCCAAAAAACTAGGTCAGGGATCCCTCATCTGAATGATATTAGCTCAGTGGTAATCCATGTTCACTGATGGACATTTGGCGGGTACACTGAGCAAGTGTCTGTGTATGGGATGACCAAAACAAAAATTCTGTTAGAAATAGACATATCATCATTCTTCTCCCATAGTGACATTATCAAACAGATTTTTCTAGAATAACGAATGTTTAAAGAAAAACATTAAAAAAAGGTTGATTGAATCAGCATGAATAATGAGACGGGCCAATGGCATGTAAACTGAATGCATTCTTTATTAAAACCGTGCGTGAGTGGCTTTGATCCTGTTTCACTCCATACAGACAGACATGATTGATGTAGAGCACCAAGTACATTCATTAATGAAGTGAGTCACACATACTTGGCTTGCTGCCAGACTAATGATCATTATGGCTGTCAATCAATATCTGACAGCTTGCGTCCTGTTTACATCACAGAGCCGCGACACAGCCGCATCATCAGCAGCGCAATATAAAGACAGCAGCAACCACTCTTACACTCCAGCTTCGAATACACAGCAAATGTTAGTGGTTTTGCACCGTAAACAAATGATCCATAATCACTCCCTCCATAAACCATAAACGCAAGTCAACACTCCGTATCCCGAGTAGATTTAAAACATTGCATTGGATCAACTTAGAACATTAAAAAAAATCTAAAAAATTTAGAAAAATAAATGTTAAAATCACCCACTTGGCTGGATTTTGTGTACAGGATATACATTACATTTCTATATTGTTAACCCCACCTGACCTAAGATTTATAAATCAGTCATTAAATCCAACTCACTGTATACACACTTTACCACTACTGATTATTATAATCCTACTTGCATGCACCTCTGATTATAATGACCATGTCTTACCAAAATAAGCAAAACAAAACAAGATTTGGGAACACTTAGGATTAGGGTGAGCAGAATTCTGTTAGTAGTTTTGTAAAATCTGAAGGCTTTTCCATGTAGAAAAGAACAAGCAGCACCATTGTTGAGAAAAAGAAAACTCATGAAAATGAAATGCAGCAGTTTTACAGAAATGTACCAGCTGTAACAGGTCACATACAAGAGTGTAACTAGGGTTGTATATAATTTATAGGATTCACCCAACTCAGGATATTAAAGTGAATTTAAAGTCGTGAAGAATATTAGCCGTTCTTCTTTTGAGTATGTGTGAAGGTCCAGTTACATGACGTTTGTTTCTGACTGGCATGACTGAACAGTGACAACCGTCAGCTCTCATTGCTTAACCTTAATGAGTAGTAAGGTTATAGTCTATAAAAAAGACAATCTGAAGCGGTTATATTTTGTGTCATAAAGGTGCTCATGAGTCAGGTGAGATGGCTGAATTTGAAGCGGAGAGTAAATGTGCACTTCTCTGTGCAATTGTCTTTAAACATTGTTTTCATTGTTGACTTTTTTTAACAAGCCATGTCCTCACTAACAGGAAAAGACAGCACAAATGTACAGTATTAAAGTCTCTACTAAAGTGAAAACTCTTCTCTTTCTCAATGAGCTGCCTTCACATTTACATATTTACATAAATGCCTGTGATTATCCTCAACAAGCTCTAACTGAGGATCTGCTACAGAAGCCATGATGGTTTATGTTTAGAAAACTACAGATGCAATACGTAGATCAGTTCTGCTTCAGTATTTTTCAAGTGGATTTCTATTTGGACATGTACATGTTATTTTCATGGCTTAAAGGTGTAGTTTGTATTTTTTTAAGTGTTTAAAAATGTTTCTTTTTAATAATACTGTAACACGAAAGATACAAAGCATAGCACAATGATGTTCATTCTGTGTGTCAGCATAAAATTACAGCCTGTTTAACATTTAAATGCATGTGCAAACTAAATCTGTTATAGTTTTAGTAATATAGTATTTAGTAATACATTAAAGTTGAAAAGCATTTATAGGCAGTCCAAGTACATTACAATATATTATTAGTATAATTAATCAAATATAAATAAATTAATTAAACATATAATTAATGTATTATTTGTCACATTTAACACTGTGGTTTAAAATGTTCTTGCTTGTACTGATAACTACCTCAGTGCTCACACACGGGTTCACATTAAGCTCAAAGACTTGTGCGTATTAAGGGATATAACCAATAAGCAGTGCATGCACCTTCAGCTTACTTTATGGTATATTATACCTTAGGCACAAACAATAAAAAGAAAAACTGGTTAAAAACAGCATGAATTTGCCCACAAACTTAAAGACATCTCTTATATAGTGTATAATTCACATCTCATCTCTCTATATGTATACACTTTGACCATTCTATTCAATAAAAGTACTTGAGATGTATATTGAAGCATAAAAGTATGTTTGTGCGCTAAAAGGTCTGGAGTGAAAGAACCATGTAGTGCTGTGGTTCCCCCTTTTGATATGCATGACATAAATGTAATTGCTAAAATTAAGCTCTGAAGCAGTTTAAGCTCAATGAAAACTGACCATCTATCAGTTCTCCAAAAAGAACCAATAAGGAGTAATTAATATTGATTTGTTAACAATAGGAAGAAATTTTTGTTATTACACAATAATCATGTGTTTTAAATGATCATCATGTAATCGGCATCGTGACAGAGTCAGAGACGTGTGCGTGTTTGTCGCCCCTTGATTGTGTCCCATAGCAATAGATAGTCTTGCCAATGTCACTATGTAAGGTTATACATCTTTCTCAGTTTTTCCCCATGAACTGACCCCATGAACTTTTCACTTATTTATAAGCGTGGTTCTCGACATGAAGTGTTTCAAGCTTTTGTTTCAAGAGCTGCTGCTCCAGTGAGGTTGAGGTAACCTGAGGGTGAGTGGTGATGTGGTGAGGATGTGAAGAGGCACACCAGGCTGTCCTAGCGCTTGCCCTCCAGGATGCCCCTCCAGTCATCGGCCCAGGAGAGGAGGCGCCTCTGGGTGGTGCTGGCAGGCAGGTGCTTGTTGTGGCAGGCAGTGAAAAGAACATGTTCCCAGGATGGATTGGGCTCCACGCCTGCAGAAGAACAGCACCAATCTTAGTCTCAGAGTTTAATTCTATAGTTGTGAATATTTAATAGTGGCAAGTCAAGGCAACTGTTTGATATAACATAGCTTTAGTGTGATTACAAAATATTTTCATAGTTAGTGTAGTCAAGGCATAAAGCTAAAATGTATATGATTATTTTGAGAATGAAAGACCCTGACTGGCTACTGCGGTTACACAGCCCCGCCACCCGTGAACAGCAAGCGCTCTGCCCAATCGAGGAAGCGCTGGGAGAGACACCGCTGAGCCGGACTGAACCTCCACTGCAGCGCCGAACGGGCAGACAGAGTGCCACTGCTATATAGTCGTCCTGAACTGAATATGCTCTGAATCAAATGTCTGCGCATGCAGGCCTCAGATTAATCCACATTGTGGAGACGGATGCAACATTTTTACCAGAGAGGGCAATATCTCACAACTTTAAAGGAAGTAAATAAGTATGAAGGAGTCAAGCACATTGCCTTGGTTGTAATCCTGCCCACTTAATGAATTTAACATTTGTGTTCTAAATTAACACTGTCTCCAGGTCTAGAATTAAATCCACAGATTTGAAGAAGAGCTAATCTGTTATTCCACTAAGGGGCAAAATAGAGCAATAAAAAGGATGCACAGATTTATTAGTGACGTTAATTTAACCTGTCTCATGGTTTACCACTCAGCTGAGGGACAATAAAGGTAGAAAAGAGTAACAAATGGCTTTAAAAATAAAACAGTTTAGTAGACTTCATAGATACATCTGAGAAGGTGTTTTATATTTCTAGTCAGTAATGTGTTAGATAATTAATGAGTGTACAGTTCTGGGTGTAAAATAAATAAAGCCCCAATCCTACCAGTGATGTCCGGGTTATCGTCAATGAGGAAGTCTCCACTCACTATCGTCTTGTCTCTGGTCAAAATGACCTTCTCCAGGAAGTCGGGGCCCAAGTGCCTCTCTACCCATGCGTACTGACAACACAGACACAAACACACACACACACACACACACACACACAGTTCTCAACAAGAGAAAAATCTGAAGAGGCTTTTTGTTTTTTCTATCACAGCTCTGCAGAAAGGATGACTTACCTTTTCGTATGGACAGTGGGCATAGTGTTTAATTGGACTCGTGCAAATGAAGACTTCTGTACTGATTGAAAAAGAGCAGGGTGTAAATTGTGGGTGGGTGGGTGTAAACCCTGTCCTCTAATAATATAACTATTACATTGCATTTAATGGTAGGGCTTTAGGTATGCGTGAGTATGTTTTCTTTTATAAGCTAGAACGTCTCTGACACAAAAAGTGTACACGGACATGCCCTTAATAATCAAAAAGCACGTTTGTTTATTGTGCTTCATATTAAACATTAAATGGAGTAAAGAAAACAAATCAAAACTGCACAAAATGAACAATAATGACTCTGCACAGCAATGTTTTTGAAAAGTCTTGCATCCTGAAAAGTTTTTGCTGATTGTGACCGGTACATACTGGATGCACAAATATAGTTTTGGTTTTACTGCATCATGTAGGAACTCTGAGAAATATGTCCCATTCACAGATGAAACAACAGTAATTTGTATAGCCGAGCTGCAGTCCTAGTAACAGAGTGACGACTTTAAGAGCTCCACAGATATTCCAGTTGTACCTGGTATCCTGGACGTACTTCAGCAACAGTTCCATATTCTCATACGTTTCTTTTTTGTGTGCTGCATAGCCAACAGGTACTGAAGGATAAAGGTTGCCATTGCGTAGCAGAACAGCTTTCAGGCTTAACATTGACGAATCAATGAAGAGACGCCACTCTTCCAGGTTGCGATCACAACCCAAGGCCAAGAACAGGAAATGAGAAAAGGAGCGAAAATGTTTGGATACAAATATAAGAAAAAAATCACAACAAAACTGAAGATTTTTCTGAAACGGTATGTGATGGGGAAATTTTGATGTGATATTTGTGATCAGCACCCAAAAATCTATAAGAAACCCCCGACAGTGCTCAAAACGCAAAAACTTTGTTGTGCAGTGTACGCAAACAATGAAAATGACAAAGATGGCAAAAAATTGTTATTCCTTCCTTATAGTTATTAGTCAGTTTTACTGGTCATGTGATTTGAATGGTTTTGATAAAATACATTACATGGCCAAAAGTTTGTGGACACTTGACCATTACATTCATATGTGTTTTTTGAACATGCCATTCCAGATGTAGTCCCCCTTTGCTGTAATTACAACCTCTGCTCTCCTGGGAAGGCGTTTAGAACACGGCTCTGCCTATTCAGTCACATGGACATTAGTGATGTTTAGTCAGAGTTCCAGTTCAAAGCTGCTCATTAGGATTGAGGTCAGGGTTCTACAAAGGCCACTTGAGTTCTTCCACATCAACATTGGAGAACCATGTCTTCAGTTTGGGAAAGAGCCACATACGGGTGTCCACAAACTTTTGGCCATATAGTTTCTCTCAAAAATAAGCAGCTTACAAATAATACATGAATTTAATGACAAATTTACAATTAAATGTGTTCTGTGAGAGGAAGTTCAGGAGAAAAAACCTTTATGGCTACCATAAATAAAATATTATTTTATGATTTTTTTGTCTGAGGTTCTCAGCTGCAAGTTTTGAGCTTAACCTGAGTGACAGGGTGTAATCTGATTCGTGCCTACTTCTTCATCTTGGCCATCTCCTTCACAGCCTCCAAACTTCCCGGCAGAGGTTCAAGCTCCATGAAGAAGTTCTTGGACTCCCAAATGCTCATGGCTTTATCCTGCAAACAACACACAACCGCTGCACTGTAGCTATTACGCATATCATATTAAATCACAACAAATATCTGAAGGTTGATTATAAAAATATAAAAATATCATAATATTATCATGATCTACCTGCACTTGTCTTGTTTGACAACGGTTTAACCCGAACAGTCAGTCATCACATATTCAAATTTTATAAAAATACAAATTCACTTACTGTCCACTTTAATAGGAACACCTGTACACCTGATCATTTATGCAGTTCAATCAGCCAATCATGTGGTAGCAGTGCAATGCCAGAATCGTGCAGATACAGGTCAAGCGCTTCAGTTAATGTTCGAATCAAACATCAGCATGAAGAAAACGTGTGATCTCTGTGACTATAACAGTGGTATAATTAACAGGATTTTACACAGAATGGTGCAAAAAAAACATCCTGTCTTTAGAGGGTCTGCTGGCTGAAACACCTTTTGGATGAGAGAGATCAGAGGAGAATGACCAGACACGTCAGACTGAGCTGACAGGAAGTCTATAGTAACTCAACCAATCAAAACCATGGTGAGCAGAAAGGCATCTCAGAATACACTACATATCAAACCTTGAGATAGCTGGGTTACAACAGCAGAAGGCCGCATCGGCTTCCACTCCTGTCAGCCAAGAACAGGAATCTGAGGCACGGGCACAGACCCACCCAAACAGGACAGCTGAAGATGGAAAAAGACCAGGTGATTTTTTTAATCTTCAATCATCCAGATTGGGTGAGTCTGTGCCCATAATGGCACCCATGTAGTCTTCTGCTGTTGTAGCCCATCCACCTTTATGACACTTCCACTGTAATGTACTAAATTAGGACGGCAGTAATAATGCAGAAATTACGTTTTATCTTATAAAGCCAGATCTCTGGTACATTTTCACCTCCTGCAGTAAACCTGTGGAAATTCATCCCACTTCAGCCTAATATCCCTGAGCACAGAGTTGAGTGCACACACTTTCAACCAGAAGCAGAAAATGCATGATTTTCATCGGTTAATCCTGTTTCTCAAAAGCACATAGCCAATAAGGTGCGACCACACAACTAAGAGACACGCTCATCTGCTCGGCTGAGATTTGTGAAGGTTAAATATGATGACTATGCTGATCTTGTATGAACACCATTCCAGCAATACAGCTGTGCAGAAAAAGATTAGACATTGAATAACATTGTTTAGTGCAGTTACTGCGCCATAACGATGCTCACAAAATGCATATGTAATAAACTGCCCTGAGTACTACATGTTAATTATTCAGAATTAATGTTAATTAATCATTTGAAACAGGAAAATATTTCAATGGGTTTCAAATTCAAAATCCACCCCCCTGGCTATGCCTCTGCTGAGTTAATAAGCTGCCAAAATGTTTTGGAAATTCCCATAATTTGCAAACAAACAAAATGTGATATATAAATGTCCCATGATTCACGAATACACAATGCTTCACAAAATATAACACACAAGCACAATATGCTTTTGCAAATATAAAACTTGGCTGTCAAAAAAAAATACACTGGGTCTGTGTCATCACTTTTCCAAATGCAACACTTTTGACAGCACCACACGAAGAGCACGTGACTTTTGGCACTGTTCTGCTTGTACCTGTTGCAAATGGAAATGCCCTGATTTTCTCACAAATCAGCTGAGAACCAAAACAGCAGGTGGCAACAAAGAGACATCTGCCTTCCATTCAGCTCATTTAGCCTTCCAAAGCTGTTGCCTCACATTTCTCCGGATCAGACAGAGCGCATGGACATAGCGTTTTAACATGCCACATTTGAGACAGTGTGTAACTGAGACTTTAAGTGATTACCACCTGTTCCCTCTCTTTGAAATAAAAGGAGCTGCAAATGACATCAAAAACATCATGCAAAACAGGCACAATACAGCAGCACTACATAATAAATAAATTACAATTACTTAAAAATTAAAAATATAAGTTTGGGTGATTTAAATAATGAACAAAAAAGCGAAGGAAAAAATTGGGAAAAAAGAATAAGAAATAAAACAAGATCTTGAAAAGGGGCAAACTATAAGGTTAGGATTTGAATAATGAAAATTTCCATCTTGTCCAAATTGCTTTTTCTTGTCATCGGGTTCCCTCCTGAGGATAGACTTAATGCATATAAATAAACTATGCATGAAATGTATTTGGGGCACAAATCACAAATTAACAAAAAAGACAACTGTTGTCTAAAACTAAGGAAAATGGGGGCCTGGAGGCAACTGAGATTGGAAACAAAATGAAAATAACTTTTTGTTTGTGCAAGCCATGGCAAAGGAAGCAATTTGGATAGACAAAAACTCATGGAAGGGGAAAAAGGGATGGCTTATATAGAGTACTACAGATGATATGTAGAGATTTCACCTGTAAATATAAAGGATATAGCTCCAACTATTACACTACTGTACAAAACAAAACTAAAAATAACAAAATAATTAGTCTACTCCACAGAGTGGCAACAGTGTCTTCTGTAATACAACCCTGTTGATAAGCAAATTGGTATGTTTTGAGGGTTTTTTCTTGGACTGACCAGATATTGGAGCAAAGTTCATAAGATTTCATAATCACTGAGGCTATTAGTCTAAAGTCCTTATGCTCTTTTGGGCATGGAATTTTGGGCAATGATTTTGTATATAAAGTTTTCTATAAAGAGTGACAGTGTGTGTGTGTGTGTGTGTGTGTGTGTGTGTGTGTGTGTGTGTGTGTGTGTGTGTGTGTGTGTGTGTGTG
>JAQQZR010000006.1:1412620-1427058 GCA_030068235.1 Notoglanidium macrostoma | reverse complement strand
GTGTGTGTGTGTGTGTGTGTGGGTGTGTGTGTGTGTGTGTGTGTGTGTGTGTGTGTGTGTGTGTGTGTGTGTGTGTACCTTGCTATAGTCCACTTTATCGAGTCCTCCACAGCAGTCGGGATTAATCTCGGTGATCGCAGCGGAAATCATGAAAGAAAAAACTTTCTTTCATTTTAGCTCTAAACCACAGAGCAACATAATCTACTTCCCTAAACAACAGTTGGAAAAAATTTAATAAATAGTATAGGCTAATATGTTAGATTTGTCAGGAAAGCGCTGTTTCCCATGCAGGCATGACACTTCCACTTTAACCTCATGCTGAAATGAATTATGGGTAATGGAGTTCAGTTGGTCAACAGCACCACAAGAGTGTCTCGTGTGGGGTTGTGCTTTCAAAAAACAACGGAAAAAGCAAGTGACATTCGATACGAGTATTCACCCTTATAAGTGTATAAAGTGTATAAAGTGGTGTATATTGTATAATTTATGCATATTGTATAAAGTGTATACACTTATAAGTGTATAAACCGGGTCCATGTACATTCCCTTGATTAGATTTCCCATTCTGAACCAAAAATCAAAAAAAGAAAAAATTGATAAATTTTAATACATTTTTAAGAGGAATAGGATTTTTGTGCCTTTTTTGCAGTTTATTACACAACGATCACAAAGAAAATAAAACACCGCATTAAAAACTTGTTTCTCTTACCTGGAAGATTCTGGCAAGTTTATCCGCCATCATGTCTTCCTCATGTATTAAGTGTAACTCTGCCAAATGCCAAAATTAAAATTGAAAATAAAAACTTATTTTAGCCATATTAACATCAAATGCTTTCTCTGACAGTAAATGTTTTGATATCTGCTTCATTCTGAGTGGACACTAAAAGGATTATTAAAACGTAACACGTAGCATATTAACATTATAAATGTAAAATTCATTTTCCGATTTTTGTTTCAGAATGGGAAATCCAATGAACACCACAGTATAATTTCAGCCCTAAAACAAATGCCAATGCTCTCGAGTTTGTGTGGATTTTGTCTTTCAGTTTAAAGCTTTCCCTTACATTTCTCAGTTTTTTTATTTTTAATAAATTTGCATTTAAAAAAATAAATATAAATTATTTATTTATAAAATAAATCCTCCTCTCACCAACCACAACCCCTAATGCTCCCGTTACCACTGGAACCACTTTGTACTTCACCTTACACATCTGTTCCAGTTGTTCCTTCAGGCCTTGGTACTTTTCAGTCTTCTCATGCTCCTTCTTCCTGATGTTACTGTCAGCTGGGATTGCCACATCTATCACTAGTGCTGTTTTCTGCTTGGCAGTGGTATAAGTTAGGTAGATGTGATAATGAGCTTATTTTGTTCCATTAATTCCAATATATTCACATTGATTAGCCATAACATTAAAACCACATGCCAAATAATGTGTAGGTCGCTCTTGAACCACCAAAACAGCTCTGACCTGTCACATGGACTCCACAAGTAATCCGAAGGTGTGTGGTGGTAACTGGTACCAAGACGTTAGAATCAGACCCTGTAAAATCCTGTAAATTGTGATGTGGTGCCTCCATGGATCTGTTTGTCCCGTACATCCCACAGATGCTCGATCGGAATGAGATCTGGGGAATTTGGAAGCGAAGTCAACACCTGGAACTCTTTGTCATGTTCCTCTAACCATTCCTGAACAATGTTTATCCTGCTGAAAGAGGCCACTGCTATTAGGGAATACTGTAGACATGAAGGAGTGTACTTAGTCTACAACAATGTTGACACACGTAGGTGATATGTGTCAAATTAACATCCAAAATGCCCAGAGCATTACACTGCCGCCACCGGCTCGCACTGTTCCCATAGTGAATCCTGGTGCCATCTCTTCCCCAGGTAAGTGATGCAGACACACCCAGCCATCCACATGAAGTAAAAGAAAATGTAATTCATCAGACCAGGCCTCCTTCTTCCATTGCACCATGGTCCCGTTCTGATGCTCATGTGCTCACTGTAAGCAGTTTCGATGGTGGACAGAGAACGGGCTCTTTAACTGATCTTCAGCTATGCAGCCCCATATGCAGCAAGCTGCAATGTACTATGTTCTGACACCTTGCCATCATAGCCAGTATGAACTTTTTCATGAATTTGTGCTACAGTAGCGCTTCAGTGGGATCAGACCAGACGGGTTAGCTGCTGCATACTGCAAACACTCCACAAGGCCTGTTACTTTGGACATGCTCTGACCCAGTTGTCTAGGCATCACTATTTGGCCATCATCAAAGTCGCTAAGATCCTTTTGCTTGTCCACTTTTCCTACTTCCAACACATCAACTTAGAGAACTGTTTGCTTGCTGCCAATCCCACCCCTTGACAGATGCCATTGTAACAAGATAACGAATGTTATTCACTTCACCTGTCAGTGGCTTTAATGTTATGGCTGATATGTGTATATTGAATTGCTGATTGTTGTCATATGTATCCCATTTTGTATATTGCACTGTCAAAAATATAGATGAAAACAGGTGTCAACACTGAAATAATGCTTAGTATCAATAAGGATTTGTGATCACTGTGAACATGTCAAACGGGAGCTAGTTGAGGCTCTGGAGATGGCCACATCAACACTGGAGATGTCCCGCCTCCGGACCCGACCTCCTCAAAAGGAGGATGAGTGGCTAAAACAGGGCTTATTGTACTACCTCTGCCAATGAAGAGGGGAAACGTGTGACCTCCTTGTTGTTCCCCAATCAAAGACCTCAGTCATCATGCACCTGGCCTACACCCACCCGCTGGGAGGCCATCTGGGACCGAAGAACACACTGGAGAAAATCGGGGACCGGTTCCACTGGCCGGGGATGGTAGCAGAGATACAGCCCTTCTGCCAAGCCTGCCCAGAGTGCCAAAAAACCTCCCTTTACAAACCAGCACCCAGTGAGGAAGTCCATGACCCATGTGCACAGAAGGACCAAAGACCAGATTGTCCAGTTTGCTCACCAGTTTGTGGGGGATGATGGTGTTAAATGTAGAGCTTAACCATGTGTCTTGTATTTGTTGATAACTCGAATAGTGAAGGCTACAACAGGGAGCAGATTTTTCTCTTACGAAGCCCCTGAGTTATGGAACAGCCCTCCAATTAGTGTTCGGGATTCAGACTGTCTCAGTGTTTAAATATAGTCTGAAAACGTATTTGTTTAGCCAAGCCTTTTGTTAATAGCCTTCTATTAGGTAAAGGTGCAGATCTGGAGGGTTCTCAGGCATTGAATGTTTTGGTAAACTGGGATGTTTGGATGCTGTCACCCCCACTCTCGCACGTTCACTCAAGTTTGTTGACGGTGGAGTGGCTGACTGCTTCATGTCCCAGGGAGCCCGCATGTCTGTGTAACCTTCTGGCTCTACCTTTTAATTATGCTGTCATAGCTAGCCTTGCCGGAGTTCCTCCATGCACTCAGCACACAATATATTGTGTTCCTTACCATTAGGTGACAATGAGCATACCTACCGATCTGCTTTTTTTTCTCTTCTCTCTTCTATCTCTCTCTCTCTCTCTTTCTTTCTCTGTCTGTCGAGCTGCACGTGATAATCCTGAGATTCCAGTGATCCTGACCCCTTTGGCTTTCTGGACCTGCCTGATCCATCCTGGTGTCCAACTCCTGGTTGGAGTCATCACTTGGAAACCACTTGCTCCTGTTGGGGA
The DNA here is from genome assembly GCA_030068235.1 of Notoglanidium macrostoma. Classification (NCBI taxonomy): domain Eukaryota; kingdom Metazoa; phylum Chordata; class Actinopteri; order Siluriformes; family Auchenoglanididae; genus Notoglanidium; species Notoglanidium macrostoma. The sequence goes on along the minus strand of JAQQZR010000006.1, from coordinate 1,423,369 downwards.
TGGCACCATATGAACTGCCTCAACATACAACTAGAACTGTGAAGATGGCGTTGGACTGCTGTTGACAAGAGCAGTTCTGCTACAATGGCATACAATGTTCATCACCACGAACAGTCTTGCACTCAAAACTTGACCCTATTATAAAAGTGTGATAAGTTGTAATTGCACTATCCAGTGCGACCCAAATGAGTATGGGTTCCCTTTTGGGTCTGGTTCCTCTCAAGGTTTCTTCCTTTTGTAATCTCAGGAAGTTTTTCCTTTCCGTCGTCGCCACAAGCTTGCTCATTAGGGATATATTTATAGGTACATTTATCATAAGTTTATATTCAAATTCTATATACTTCTGTGAAGCTGCTTTGTGGCAATGTCTGTTGTTAAAAGCGCTATACAAATAAAACTGAAAATTGAATTGTCCATAGTTCATTGTCTCAATGACTGTTTCCTAGGTCCTGAGGCTGCAAAACAATTCCAAATCATCACCTCTCAACCACCATTGAATTTCCTGGGAAGACTGGCAACTGCCTCGAAGACTTTCTATTTGTACACAATCCTTCTCACTGTAGAATGGGTATGGAAATGGACATATAACCCTTCCCAGATATGGGAACCCTTCATGCCCAGCAACAATTGCTTCTCTGAGGACTTGGCAGATGTCCTTTCTTCTTGGCTTTATGTAGACACACCTGGAACACCTGAGTTCACCAGAACATCAAATTGCCAAAAGTTATGGTTTTATAGAGGTAGTCACAGTTCTTGATTATTAACTAATGTGCATTTCATTACTAACACCTAGCTCCTTATTACTCTCTTAATAACTGTGGAAGTAAGAAAGGTGTACTTAAAATTTTCCAGCTGGTTTCTGAATGTCACCTTACTTTTTGGGACAAAATGATTTCATATTTAAATCTGTTGTGTTTTTTGTTGTTTTTGTCACCTGAGCTTACTTGTATATATACTTTTGTGAAGCTGCTTTGTGACAATGTCTGTTGTTAAAAGTGCTATACAAATAAATTTGAATTGAATTGAATTGAATTGTTTGTTTATAGATGTTGGTGAGGACCACTGAATTGTTATTAACGCCCTGATAAATCATAGAACTGAAGGAGGATGAATTTTCTTTTCCCCATTACTGTATAAAGCTTCTTTATGCACCTACCCTAATGTTGACATGGTAGTTTTGCTAGAATTTGTATGTTAACTAGATTCACTCTTTTGCCCTCATGGAACACTTTATTAATATAGTAAAGTGTAATATTCAGGTAATATTGACATCAACCACCAAAATAAGGGAAAAACTGGACAGTTGAAGACTGGAAAAATGTAGCCTGGTCTGAATATCAGTTTCTGAATTTAGAGTCAGAATTTGACTCAGAATTAGTTAGAATTTGACTCAAAATTACGGAGAGTAGAGTCAGAATTTGGCACCAATGGCATCAATCTAGGGACATAATCTGCCTTGAGTCAACAGTCCAGGCTGGTGGAGGCTGTGTAATGGTGTGGAGAATTTTCTCTGTATATTTTGGGCCCATTAATACAAATCAATCATCACTTGAATGCCACAGCCTCTTTGAGTATTGTTGCTGACAATGTGCATCCCTACATGGCCACAATTTACCCATCTTCTAATGGCTACTTCCAGCATGATGATGCACCATAATCACAAAGTCTTTTCAAACTGGTTTCATCAAGTTGACATGAATTAATTGTTCTTCAGTGGCCTTACCAGGATCTGAATCCAATAAAACACTATTTGAATGTTGTAAAAAAGGCAGAAAGTTCGCTTGAAAAATCTGCAGGAATTGCGCGATGCAAACAAAACAATCCTCTTTATCCTGATAACGCAAACATCAAGTCATATCTCATTCTGCACACAAATAGTGACACTGTGGGCTATGGGTGCAATGATCCAAGCACTGTATATTCAGGTGATTACAGATGGTGACACGCCTCCTAGAGCTTGTCTAATAGAGCCCTTACCTATATGTTTACTCAAACAGAGAGTATCAGAAGTGACCTACCCTATTCTAAAAATATTTAATTCCTCTCGTAGATATACCTAAATTCTTTAAACTAGAAGTTATCAAACCCCTGATTAAAAAACCTGAGCTCAGCCCCAGTCTGCTGTCCAACTAGGACAATATCCAACCTCTCCTTTATCTCTAGGTTCCAAGTTATGTATATAGGAATAATGTTCATGAAATGTATCTATCATTGCTTAGGCAGCACCAATTTAAGTGGGAAATGACCTACTACTGGCCTCTGATCAGGGTTGTCTCCATGCTTGTGTTGCTTGACCTTAGTGCAGATTTTGGTACCATTGATGATACTATTCTCCTTGATAGACTAGACTTGGGGGAGTGGAGGGGGGAGGTTGGTTGCTACCTCTGTTTACATTGTTCTTAGATGCCTCTCTTGGATGTTGCTGTTTGTATTCCTCTTTGATGCCTTCCACCTATTGCCTTGTTACACTGACTACAACACTATACAACCCCTCTCTGGATGTGTTTGTTGAGTACTGTAAATAGATGTCACCTTGTATGTATATAGTACTCTATGTTCCCTGTTCACTGGTTGTAGGGGTGTGGCCACCATTTCTGTTGGAAGTGGAAGTTTGTCTTTGTTTATAGCTAAGGAATGAGGAAGTCTGCTGTTTTTGTTTGCCTTTTCTTTTAGGGGTTAGCAACACCTTAAACAAAGGCTTTATTATTTATTTATTTAGAGGCTTTGTTTATTATTTTGTCCTGGGTCTGCCATGAAATTAATCACTGGTTGTTTCCTGAACTTGGTCTTACTTTATATGTCAACATTAGCAAACATGTTATGCATTTTTTGCTGCGACAGATCTCTTGTGTCTGTTTGTTCCCACATATTCATATGTGGGCAAATTCCCCTTTTCCCCTTTCCAATCACTGCTTTCTTCCCAACCATCGACTGGGATGTAACAGCTGTCTGATTACATAGTAATTCTGCCTTGGTTTCATGTGCAGCAGTTAAAGACCTTGGCGTGGTTACTGACTCCAGTCTTTCATTTGAAGTGCATCATGTGACTAGGATAGCCTTCTTTCATCTCAGAAATATTGCTAAGATATTAAATATGATGTCACTGCACAATGCAGAAATATAGTTCATACTTTTGTTACTTCTATGTTAGATTATTGTAATGCCTCAATTATTGTCTGGAGGTTTCAGTAGGTGCATAAACAAGCATGAGTCCAGAATGCAGCACTGAGAGTCCTTAGTAGAACCAGAAGATTTGATTACATCACCCCTATATTTTCCACACTGCATTGGCTCCCAATCAAATTTAACACCGATTATAAAAAACTACTGTTGGCCTATAAAACACTGAACAGTCACGTGCTGCAGTACTTGAGCAAATTTCTGGTATTTTATAATCCTCCTCACCTACTTATATCAAAAGCTGCAGGTTATTTGCTGGTACCTCAAATAGCGAAGGCTGCAGGCCTGTTCTTGGGCAGAGAGTGTTTTGGTAAACAGGGATGTTTAGATGCGGTCACCCCCCACTTTCACATGTTCACCTCAGGGTTGTTGATGATGGAGTGGCTGGCCATTTCACATCCCAGGGAGAGCTGTGGCTTTCTCCTTGCAACTCTGCCATGCATTGATATTCAGTGTTCTCCTGATGGTGAACTCATGGACATTAACCTTAGCCAATACGAGAGGCCTATAGTTGCTTAAAAGTTCCTTTTAAGTCACCATCAGTTCCTTGTATTCCTTTTATCTAAGATAACTTTTCCAGCTTGATGAGCATCAGTTTTTTTTATCTTCCTTTGCTCACGCCTTAATACACATCCACTAACGTGGATAAGTTCCTGTTCTTTAAATAAAACATGGCACCCACTCACACCTGATCATCATCCCTTTGATTGAAAACGTCTGACTAATCTCACCTTCAAATGAACTGCCATGGTTCACATACTTTTCCCACTCAGATACGTAATATTGGATCACTTTCCTCAATAAATAAATGATCAAGTATATTACGGTCATTTGTTTTACTGGGTTCATCATATACTTTTAGAACTTGTGCGAAAATGTGATGTTTTAGGTCATATTTGTGCAGAAATATAGTGCCTTGAAAAAGTGTTCATACCTCCTGAACTTTTCCACATTTAGTCATGTTACAACCACAATCTTAAATGTATTTTATTGGGATTTTATGTCATCAACCAACACAAAGTAGCACATAATTGTGAAGTGGAAAGAAAATGATGCATGGTTTTCAAAACTTTTTACAAATAAAAATCTGGAAAGTGTGCTGTGCATTCTAAATTATAGTGGTAGAAAATGATTTTGATCTTACAGCCCCTATGTTTCCCATAAGACAGGACAGACATGGTGGCTACTTAGCCTTGATACTAACATCTCTGAGAATTAAGATATGATGGATAGACAGGATGCTTAAATGATGTAAAGTTATGTCTCAATGTGTTTTGCAGGTTACGGACTAAACAGATAATTACAACTAAAGCAGTAATTGATCTATTAAAGCACCATGCTATGAACTGGTGAAAAAGTCTTTCAAAAGAAGACTTTCAGTAAGCTGCATGGGCCCACTTCATATTTCTATTAGTGGCCTGGGTTGTAGGAAATTGGTGGTATCCAATACATCTGTAAGGAACACTCAATTAGGGCTTAGCATGTGACCGTTCTGCTGTGAAAATCTGGGAATGGCATGTTTATGGCAAATCTAAGGCATATACTCAGGACAGCTGTGATCCCAAGAACGCACCTTGAATGCAGCTGTAGAGTGAATTCCCATCTTAATGCATCATTACAGTTTAACAACAAATTTGTGTTCTGCACAAGTGTGTGAAAAATAAAAAGATCCAGTGAACAGTTCACAAAAATGTTAAGGTATTGTGAAGAAATCATACTTTTGCATATACCACAACATGTAATCATGGTATAATCATTAATTTCTTAGTTTATTTTGAATTTAATTTTGTGTTACATAAATCAGTTGAACTTAAACATATTGCAAGGAATATAGTTATATTTCCTGCACCTATGTGCAGTGTCCTTAGAGTTACTTTTAACACATGTGCTTAGACAGTTGCCTGAATTTTCAAGGTGCTTATATTAGCGTGAACTCTTCAGTCGATATCCGGTTGCGGCCAATTTCTTGATCTAAAGTACCTTCTGAGGCCTTCCAAATTGACTGGGGGGAAGTAAGGCCCAATGCGCTTTCTGACCCACCAGTTCCCCTTGGCTGCAGAAGCACTGCCAGATTTGGTAAACTTGTATCTGAAGTGCTCTCCTCGTATCCACCTACAAGGATCAAAGAGTATGCATTTTAGTGTTGAGGAGGAATGCAAAGGTTAAAACTCCAGTTTGTAAGACTTTTGGGTAAAAATAAATGTTTAGTGATAGGATTGCTGTGCAGCCTGAAACAGGGCTGGCTCTACCTAGTAGGTGACATGAGTGGAAATATTTGCCCATGACAGTACCATTGTGAATGAAGTTTCAGCTAGTGAAGAAAATGGTGTGACTGGTTGTGTATGCATTTCATCATGATTACATTCCAAATCCATACTACTAAATGGCAAAATTACCTAGCCATATGAACATGTTTAATGAACATGAATGAAGAAGTGGATTATTTACTCTATTATAATTATTATTTTTTTTTTACAAGAATGCATGTGGCAACGGGAGCGTGCTCGAGGCTCAGCTCTGGACGGAAAGGAAGAAGGTTGAACCGGCAAGTAATATGATGATTCTCACTAGGTAAGATTTTTTTCAAGATTTTTTAATATTGATAATGCAGTCTTATATTTCTTGTTGCAGAATATGATTTTTTATTTTATTTTATTTTTTTACTTCCTTTATACATTAATGTAAAAATAGAGGCTTATTTTCTTTTTTCACCAAGAGATCATCGGGGATGCAAATATTTGCACTCAACTATTCTTTTGTGTTGTTTATTAAGTATTACCGGATAAAGAAATATTCCAAAAAGTCAATGGAACCTTTTTAACTAAAACCAAGTAAATATTATCAGCAGTTAGGCAAATATATATTCAAAGTATATACATTTGACATGCAGGAGAGTTAAAAGATATATACTGTGGTGAGAACACAGACAAACGCAACTGTTTATACCATCTCAACTGCACCTGTAAGGCTGCTGAGGACAAATGAGTCATTCTGGTTAGGACAACCCAGTAACATTCGAAGGGCTCCCAAAAGTCAGATTAAATAGTTTAGTGAAGACGAGCGCACGCCCGCACATTAAAATGTTCTTCCCCCAGTAGCACTGTGACAGCAGAGTTGTGTTTGAGCATTAACTGTGGAAGGAGAGACAAGGCGGGTTGAACTAGCAGATAAAGAATTATTTATGCTCATCTGTGCTTTATTGCTTTCAGTAGGTGCTCGGAGAGAGATTAAGCAGGCAGAGCTGAGGGCAACACAGGCCCTAGAACTTAAGATAGTAAACTGTTTACACGGTTTATGCACTGAGAAGTGCACTTTATTAAAAGAAAGATAAAAAAATCTCCTTTTTTCCTCAAATGCACTTGATACTTTGTAGGTGCTACATATTGGTTAAAATAGATATTGAATGTGTACTGGGTCTTACAAAGGTTTGTCTTTGCCCTGAAATGGATTGTGGTCCATTAATGAGAGCACAGTGGAGTCATTTGCAAGGAGTCTGCCTGCTATGTGAATGATCCATTCGTTCTGCTCATATGTCTGGTGGAAAAACAACAACATAAAAACTGTGAAGCTTTCAAGAAAAATGACAAAACATCATTCAATTTTCACACATATTTAGTGAACATCTCCCTTACTTGGAAGGCAGCAAACCACATCAGCCAGTCCAGTCTGTAGTGATAAGGGGAAATGAGGCAAGGTCTTCTATCTAGAGCTCCAGGTTTGCACAGGAACTCATAGTCCTCCCATACAACACCCTCACCAGAGTGCGCAACATTAAGTGTGCCCTGGAACACCACCTCTGTTCTCTCCTTAGTAATGCTACAGAGTGAGAAATAATTAACAATGTCTGCCATCATATGACAAATCTGGTGACTTGGCTGTAAGAATGAAGGGTATCTTTGACTAAAAGCTGATTTTACACAGCTCTTATGATGTACCAGTATGTGCTGAGAATAAGTAGCAGAGTGATAAAATTAGGCAGTAAGTTAAAGTGACAATTGAGAACATGTTCTCCAAAAACAATATGCCACTGGCTTTATCTTAGCGAAAATTACAGTTTTGACTATTACGGTAAACAAAACAAAAATGTAATCATCTAGGAATTATAATCTATTAAACTCAGATTCTAAAAATTCAAATACAAGTAAATGATCTTCACCTGCCAAAAGCCCCATAAGTGTTGACAATGCGGAGAGGGTCAAAAGAGGTATTCATCACCTGTCTAGGGCTTAGGAGGTTGATCACCACAGGAACACTCAGATACGCAATTAAAATTCCAAAAGCCACATTAACCACATGCCTAATGAGCATGCCTTAGGGACAAAAACAGAAAAAACTATAAAGTTTTCTATGTAAAAGTTATAACTTGGCAATTTAACATTGTGTATGGTTGCATGTACACTTAAGGCCCACTGGCTAAACAAAAACAAATAAAATTACACATTAAATAAAAAATAAAACATCCCAAAGCTTGCAAATATGGACATTGCAAACTTACACACCTTTAGTGGCTGTTTGTCCTGCTTCTTCCTCATTCTGCATCTTCAGTAAGGTCTGATAAGTTCGTCGAATAGGCCAAAACAGAAACGCCAATGCTGCATCATCAAAACAAGCTAAACTTGGTACTATAGTTAGCCAGTTCAGGAAACTAAGATTCCCACTGATTATAAGAACTACCTATAAAACAAATACATACACAAACAAATACAGCAGTTCAAGTAAATAAAATATTCAAAATAAGAACTACCTTCTTGACTGTGAAAAACTAGTGCAAACTTATAAATCTCTTTGATTGAACTTTGTGTTGTTAATTGTCCAAATTTAAGGAAGTTTCAGCTTGTTAAGAATGTAGGAGCCAGTGTTTTTACCAGGAAAAGTAAGTCAGCACATTGCATCATTCTTATACAAGCTACATTGGCTATCTATCTATTATGTTCCACACAGTCCTGCTCAAGATGTTTAGAACACTGACTGGTTTAACAGTTTATTTTGCTGATCTCCTGGAACGGTATAGCCCATCAGAAGGACTTCACTCAGCTGAGACAAGTCTTGTTCACTTATTTATTGTGGAAAATGATCCAATATTACATATCTGTGAGTGGCAAAAGTAAATGATACTTTGATTTCAAACCCTCTTGTGCAGCAATGACTGCAACTATTTCTAGAAACTGTTGATCAGTCCTGCACATTGGCTTGGAGGAATTGTAGCCCTTTCCTCTGTACAGAACATCTTCAGCTCTGGGATCTTGGTGGTTTTCCTCACATGAACTGCTTGCACAACATTTCTATTGGATCATGGTCAGGACTTTGAATTAGCCATTTCAAAACCTTAACTTTATTCTTCTTCCATTCTTTGGTAGAAGGAGCTGTGTCTTGCTGCATAACCCACTTTCTCTTAAGATTCAGTTCACAGGCAGATACCCAGACATTTTCCTTTAGAATTCCCCGGTATAATTCAGAATTCATTGCTCCATTGGCAAGCTGTCCTGACCCAGATGCAGGAAAAACAGCCCAAACCATGATGCTTCCACCCCCATGTTTCACAGATGGGATAAGGTTATGATGTTGGCATGCAGTGTTTTCCTTTCTCCAAACATAACGCTGATCATTTGAAACAAAAAGCTCCATTACCATGAACATTAGCCAGTGCGATAAAGGGCTTTAGTTGCTTAACAGTTACACTGGGTTCCTTTATGACCTTGTGGACTGTTGCATACTTTGTGATCTTTGTTGGTCGACCACTCCTGGAGAGGGTAAAAATGATCTTGAATTTTTTCCATAAGTCTGTCTGTGGATTGGTGGAGTCCAAACTCTTAAGAGATTGTTTTATCTTTTCCAGCCTGATGAGCATCAAATATTTTTTTCTGAGCTCCTCAGAAATCATCTTTGCTCATGCCAGAATACACATCCACAAATGTGTTGTGAAGACCAGACTTTGATAGATCACTGTTCTTTAAATATAACAGGGTGCCCACTCGCACCTGATGATCATCCCACTGATGGAAAACACATGACTCTATTTAATTAACTCCTAATCCTAATACCTTTGCCAATCACAGATACATAATAATGGATCATTTTCCTCAATAAATAAATGACCAAGTATAATATATTCATCTTGTTTGTTTAATTAGGTTCTCTTTATCTACTTCTAGGACTTGTGTGAAAAACTGATGTTTTAGATTTATGCAGAAATCTAGGATTCACAAACCTTTCAAGCACCACTGTATGTTTATACCATTTCTCAGGCACATAACTGCCAAGTTCAAATCAACCACTGCAAAAACCTTGTTGCACTGGTTATGTTGTTAATGATAATGATGATTATTATAAAAATAATAATAATAATAATAATTATTATTATTATTATATCATCACATATTGTATTAATCAGACCACAGATTAATTTTATATTTCTTAAAATTAACGGCTGAAATCTGACTCCTAGGTGTGTGTGCACATGTTTTTATATATTTTCTAATATTTATATGTTCCTCACCTGGAAGAGGATTTGCAGGGCTCCATTTATCATGCACATGCGTCGACCCATGAAGGTAAAGAAAGGCACTACAAGCTCAACAAAGTGATTACTTATAGTCTCAAAACGATGGAACCACCAAGGGGAGTGGTGCAAAAAGTACGATATGGGGTTAGGAACAGGCTGCGTCTGAGAGGAGAACAAAGGAAAAATGTAAGGTAATGGTTGTTCTGGTAGACTTTGGCTGCATGTTGACTGCATGTTATAAATGCAACTAAACAGAAATTACAAATGACGTCGTGTGTGATGTTCAGTTCAGATGGCCTTGCATACATATTGTGGGATTATACAATACTGTGCAAAAAGCAGTAAGAAAACAAAAAAAAAGTGAATATTGTGCAAAAACCCTTCAACTTTAAAATACATCTGTAAAGGCATCTTTGGTACACTTTGTACAAATGGATAAGGAAATTGTCTGGCACATTTTTCTGAGCATCTTGGAGAATCTTCCATAGTTCGTCTGGAGACTTTGATGGTCACATTGCTTCTGTTTTTTTCAGGCAAAACCTGAAAAATCATTAATCATGTACAATCATTCTTCCCCAGAAAAAGAACAAATGATATTGTGCCCATGCTGTCCATTTTAGACCACTGTAGGAGGTGTCTGTTGGAGATAGTGTCAAGACAAGTGTCAAGGACAAGAAGCGCAGTATCCTCCCCTAAGGATCTTGGTGTGAAATGATGACGGATGTGTCAGATCCTGCTCAGTCATCTACCAGCATTTGGCTCTGTACAAGAGAAAGAGAAAGCTCTTCCGGAGTTTCAGGTTCAGTGGTGTGCTTATTGTACTGGGATGAAAACCACACATTGTTCAAGTTTCTAAAGGCATTTCTTGATTTGTTTAGGTGATTTTCTAAGTCATGATTGTTTCTCCATCAGTTCTCATGATGCTGCTCAGTTAAGTGATCTGGTCCATATACAGTTGTGCTTGAAAGTTTGTGAACCCTTTAGAATTTGCTATATTTCTGCATAAATATGACCTAAAACATCATCAGATTTTCACACAAGTCCTAAAAGTAGATAAAGAGAACCCA
>JAQQZR010000006.1:1400426-1412520 GCA_030068235.1 Notoglanidium macrostoma | reverse complement strand
TTAACTGTACACTGTACCACATGTATACATTGAAATGACAATAAAAGACACTTGACTTGACTTGACTTGACTTGACTGCTATTTCCTTACAGCTGATGTTTTGACTGATCTGCTCTGCAAATTTGTTGAGTCTTTGTGGGTATGAAAAAGCAGGGCTATGTCATCAGCGTAATCTAGATCTTGCCTGTGATCTTTGGTGGTGCATTGTAGAATCCAGTTAATAACCAGGTTGAAAAGCAGTGAGGACATGACACACCCTTCATGGATGGAGTTTTCACTTCAAAAGTGATGCTGCTGCTTCCAACAGTGCAAGTGAAATGTTGGTAATAGCTCTGAGGTATGCCATATGCCTGGAGGATCTTCCATAAGCTCGTTCTGTGTACACTATCAGAGGCCTTTTAAAAATCAGTGAAGTTTATGTACATGTTGTGCTGCCACTCCGTGCACTGCTCAGTAATGTTATAAACGACAAATATATAGTCAGCAGATCCCTTGCCTTTGTGGAATTCAGCTTGATCTTTCCGGAGCCTGAGGTCTACTGTTTCAGAGATTAAGAACATAATCTTTGCCAGGATCTTGCCAGGTATGGAGAGGTGGGTGATGCCACACCAGTTGTTGCAATCCTGTTGAGAAGCTTTCTTTGGTATCTTTACAATAGTGCCTTTCTTCCAATCATCAGGAACACAGTTCTTCTCCCATATAGCAGAAAACACTGCTAGTAGCATTGTCAAGGTGAATTCTGGGTCAGCTTTTATGACCTCGAATTCAGGTTGCCAGGACTTGCAGCTTTACCATTCTTAAGAGACTTAAGGCAGTAATTATCTCTTGTCTAGTCTGAGCCTCTTCTGTTGATGGTGGTCTTTTCAGCAGCAGTGCCACCCTCACCCATTGTTCCGCTTGGTCAGCTTCGGTAGAAAGCAGCTTTTCACTCTAATTCTTAATGGGATGGTTGCTGATGTACTTCGTGATCTTGTACACACTGCCTTGCTCTCCATTCATTGTTGCATTATTTTGTGCTTCTGCAAGTGTCACCTAGTGCCTGGAATCTGCTCTTCGGGTGGATAGTAAAGGCATTTCTGATTCTTGCATCTTTTAATTTGCTTACGTCAAAGCACTGCTTAGCTTGCTGTATGAGCCCTGACAAGATGATGGTCGCTGTTGACATCTGCCCCTTGTTTTACTCTGATGTCCAGGAGAAAGCACTGCCATAAATCCATTGATCATAAGATGCTCAATCTGGTTGTGGTCGTGATTGCTTGCTGAGCAATAGGTCAGTTTGCAGATGTTCAGATGAGGAAAAAGTGTACCTCCATTGACCATATTGTTCATTGCACACATTTCAATGAGCCTGCCTCTCTCCACTTTCATTTACAGGGCTCCAGACCAAAAAACAACAACAAAAAAAAACAAACCAAAATATTTAGGAGCCAAATGTTTTTATTTTATTTTATGAGCCATAATTATCCATCACATGCCAAATGTGAAATAAATAAAAATGGCACATTTTGTCTCTGGTCTACCTAACACTGCCTTTACTTACTCCCACCTGAGCTATCTGATCTACCTAATATTGTCTTCATCATCCTCTACTTAATAGCAGAAGAATGAATGGCACAGAAATATGAAGAATTCAAATGTTTACTAACAAGCAATACTTCAAGTCCAGAGTCACTTCTGCATTGTCTTGTACATAACATGAATAAACACTAGAAATATGAACACTGAACATGTCTCTTACACTTAATAACAAGAATAAATAACAGTGTAAATATGAAATGAATGCCACAAATGTATGTACAAATAGTAAAGAACCTAATTACTCTTCAAGTTCACGATCACTGTGATCAACCATTACGATGTCAGCATCACTGCGCCAGTCAGCATAGTGAATACAACTATCACCACGCTTCTTCACGGTTTCCTTTTTAAAATGGCTCGTACCACTAATGAATTCTGTTTTAACATCATTTTCTTGTCCTGCTCGTGAACAAAAGCTGCAGTACATTTACCCTGGTCATACTTTAACTAAGCGAACTCCTGTAACCAAGGAGTAAGCTGATTTGAACTGTCTTCCAGGTGCCAGAGCCGTGGTAGCAGAAGACTGTTAACAGTTAAACTGTTGATTGTATAATATAACAGATGTAAAACAGAATGTTCCTCATATAGTTCGTTATTTTTCTTCTATTTTAGATCGCTGTCTGCAACAGGTTACCAGATAGCGTGAAGAGTTTCCAACACAACGATTTGACAAAACCTGCCCACTAATGACAAAAGTTTACATGCAATTCAAAAACAACCCAAAATGACTCAATCTGTCAACCCTGCTCTGGATCGATCCACACGTTAATCATGTGATACTGTAGCAGGAAAGGCAGATATGGGTTGAGATTGTATGCACATAATAAAAAGCTGCCACTTTTCTTGCCTTTTTTGTTTTAATTTTACTTTTTTTTGGGTTGAGAGAGGCAGTCGCTGGAATTTGAAACCTAGTCGCAAAATAAAAAATCTAGTTGCATTGGTGACCATTTTAGTCGCCATCTGGAGCCCTGATTTACCATGCCACATTCTTTTCTTTCAATCTCTCTCTCGCATTGGGTGTTAACGCATCACAATGAGGAGGTCATGCCGGTGTGCCTTAGCGATAGTTGATTGAAGTTGATCATAAAATTCGTCTTTAATTTCATCTGTGCGGTCATTAGTTTACAGCGTAGTATTGGATGATTAGGTTGGTACGCTTGCCTATTATTCTCACCATCATCAGTCTTCTGTTCACGGATCTTCGCTCCATCAAACTACTCTCTCTGGCAACTCCTTCCTGATGTTGAGTGTCATCTCTGCTAAAGTGCAGCACTGTTGCCTCTGTGGCTGATTGCATCTTTCCAGTACCAATCCATCTGCTCTCACTCACACCCAGGCTGTCCAGGTGATAACGCTGCATTTCTTTGGTGACTCTGAGTTTTCCTGCTTTATACATTGTTCCGAAATTCCAGAACCCAATCTGTGTTTTGGTTTTGGCGTTCAGTTTGTGATCCACTTTGTGGTTTTCAATGTTTCCATGACATTCATGTCCATGATGACAGTATGTAAATGACTAACCTCAACAGTATATAACTGTATAGTCTTTAATTCTAATAATCATGGAGTAATTTGATTCCGAGAAAAAAAAAAAATGCTACAACTGTGCTGGCTCTCCCCATACATACAAACATACTTACCTCATAGTGATAGTCCATGCAGGTCAGGTCCCTCCAACAATGATCTCCTCTGATCTTGATCAATCCCTTAAAAAATTAACAACCCCATCTCAACTTGATACAAATTGAAATTTTGAAAAAAGATGCATCATTTAATAGTACAGTCAAAATCCAGAAGTTTCAGGGGATTTTAACTGTTAAGTAGACATAACAGCTTGATTATCCACTATTCTCATGAGGTTATTTTTAGTTTAATATTTAAATATTTGTTTGCTAACTCTTCTTACAAACTGATCCAGATACAAACACGTAAACACATCTTTCAGTATGCTCAATCTGCTATCAGCAGACTCAACATCTGAAATACAGTGGTGCTTGAAAGATTGTGAAACCTTTAGAATTTTCTATATTTCTTCAGAAATATGACTAACACATCAGATTTTCACAAAAGTCCTAAAAGTAACCCTACGATTGGCAGTTAATTTGAAGGTGAAATTAGAATCAGATTTTTCTAATCAATGAGATGACAATCAGGTGCTGAGTGGGCACCTTGTTTTATTTAAAAGGCAGGGATCTATCAAAGTCTGATCTTCACAACACATGCTTGTGGACGTGTATTATGGCATGAGCAAAGGAGATTTCTGAGGACCTCAGAAGGTGGTGTTGATGCTCATCAGGCTGGAGAAGTTTACAAAACCTCTGAAGAGTTTCAGACAGGCAGATGGAGGAAATTCAAGATCATTTTCATCCTCTCCAGGAGAGGTCGACTAACAAAGATCGCTCCAAGAGCAAGGCGTGTAATAGTTTGCAAGGTCACAAAGGAACCCATCGTACCTTTTAAGCAACTAAAGGCAGCTCTCACATTGGATAATGTTAATGTTCATGAGTCCACATCAGGAGAACACTGGTGTGCACGGCAGATTTGCAAGGAGGAAGCCACTGCTCTCCAAAAAGAATATTGCTGCCATCTACAGTTTGCTAACAATCACACAGACAAGCCAGAAAACCATGAGAAAAATTCTGTGAATGGATTAGTGAACATTTTTGTTTAAATGAGAAGCGTTATGTTTGGAGAAAGGAAAACACTGCATTCCAGCAGAAGAAGATTATCCCTTCTTTGAAACATGGAGGTGGCATTTTGATAGTTTGGGCCGGTTGTGCTGCATCTGGGCCAGGAAAACGTACCATCATTGATGAAACAATGAATTCTGAATTATACCAGCAAATTCTGTAGGAAAAATATCAGGACATCTGTCCATAAATAAATGACCAAGTATAATATCTCATTTGTTTAATTGGTTTCACTTTTTAGGTCTTGTGTGAAAATCTGATGTCCTATCTAGCCATATTTATGTAGAAATATAGAAAATTCTAAATGGTTCACAAAATTTCAAGCACCACCACACAATCCCCAAAAGCTTAGTGTCTAGAGACTGTATCAGAAAGAAGGGAGTAATTAATTTGTGGTGATGTGCTAAGAGGGCTGGGCTACTGTTGATCCTCGTTAATTCCATTTCATAATAATAGAACTTAGTTGACTGGGGCAAATCTAGCAGGGCAGAAATGTTATAAACTGACTTGTGGCAAAGGTTGCATACTATGACAGTGCCACCTTTAAAGTCACTGGACTCTTCGGGATGACCCATTATACTGCCGATATTCGTTTATGGAGCCTGCATGACTGTGTGTTCCTGTTAGCAATGGGTGTGGCTGAAACACCTGAACACAATAATTAGGAGGGGTGTTCACATACTTTTGGCCATTCATACTCTGGAGGTATAAAATTGTAGTCATTGGTAAACTCATACCCAAAAAGACTGAGTGCTGAATTACAAAAAAAAGGTGCTGTAACGAAGTATTAGTTAAGGGGTGTGCACACTTATGCAGCCAGGTCTATTGTATTAGTTTTCGGCTTGTTTTCTCAACTTTTGTTTTTCATGTACATTTTGCTTGGTGTCATCACATTAAAGGTATAAAAAGATCTAACATGATTCATCTTCATTTTTCATTTTTCTTCGGCTTCATTTTATTCAACAACCTGCAATTTTAAGAGAGGTGTGTAGACATTTTATTTATCACCTGTATATCAGGTGAATTGAAGCCCCATTTGTGAGAGCTTTATTTAGATAATCTGCTTTGTACCACCTTCAACAGAGAAAAACAATTTCAAATTTTAATTTGGTTTTATTTATGCGGCCTAAAACTTTGGATCTTTGATATAATATTAGAAGGTGAGCCTGAACATAAAGCAAACAAAAGTCATACAAAGAGAATGACAGTGTAATGCATTGAGAGGTGATCTGACCATGTGTGAAGTTGAACTGACAGTGCAACTGGTATCCTAACAGCATTAAAGCCACTATTACACAAATAATGTAATCATTTTAATAGAGTAATTATATTTTTTATAAATTGGTGAGAATTTCTCTGGTATTTTCTCATCACTTACATGTGATTATTAAAATGTTAATAGTATTTAAATATCTTTTATGGCTTTAAAGATGTAGCCCCATTTGAGCACAAAACAGTAACAATAGGTATAGTATTAAAAAAACATAAGATGGAACATGAGGAAAAATAGTCTAATCACCCCCTTTGGTTATTTATTATTTATCAACCCCTCAGAACACCTGTGGGATAAACTGAGAGCAGACTGCACCCCAGACCTCCTCCTAATGCTTTTGTGGTTAAATGGACACAAATCCCCACAGCCATGCTCCAATCTAATTGAAAGAGTTCCCAGATGAGTGGAGGTTATTATAACAGCAAAGGGGGAATTAAATCTGGACTGTGATGTTGATGTGATGTAACAATGGTCAGGTGATCACAAACCTTTACCCATATTGTCTGTGTCATCATGTGTCATGTTAGTGTGCCATACTTACTGCCCCTAGCATGATTCGTACTATGAGCCAGCGGAAAGTCCAGATGGAAATAAGAGAAGGTGGGCAATGATGGGGAATCTGTGTAAGACTCCATAGAGGACACAGAAAAATACCAAGGAATCCTGTCTCAAGTAGCTGGCTCTCCCAACCTGCATGCACACATGGGCACAAAAAACATATGATGATCATACAGAATGTAAAACTACATAAAAGGGACAATGCTTCATACTATGGAAACCTGTGAAAATTGGGACAATATTAACTAAAAATCTACAAAATGGTGGTAATGGTAATGAAATTTACACAGTATCATACATGTGAATATCTGTTAATGGTGATGAAATAATGAACACGTTGCAGTCAGTAACCCATAGAACATCCAAGAGGAGCCCATCAGATTCAATGTTAAAGTTTATGTCCAAGTTTAAGTTTATGGGGCCTCCAATTATCAATCGTTCAGTAAAATTCTGTCTAAACTTTGCACAAGCCAAAAACAATGTAAAATTTCTTCTGGAAATGCTGATTTTCTTCATACTCACGTGTGTATGTCAATTAATGCCAATTACCCATAAATTACCAAGTGCATGCATGGCTGATTTGCATTTGGTGACTACTCTTAACCTCCATAAAAGCCAACAGAGCTGAAATGACAATACACGTATGCTAGTAAAATATATACAGTGGTGCTTGAAAGTTTGTGAACCCTTTAGAATTTTCTATATTTCTGAATAAATATGACCTAATTATTATGGTAGGTTTCCTCATATGAACTGCTTGCAGAACATTCCTTTGTTCAGTGTGACTAGACAGGATATAAAGCTTTTTCAGACAGAATGCATCAGTCTTCAACATTATGTGGGGAAAATCAGATCAACGTCAAACTCCATGTTCCTAAAGGAATTTACCATTTTCCAAATTTCTTTGAATCATTAAGATTTTTGGTCAACCTGTTTCCAATGCGAAGACAAAAAGGTTCTGGTCGTTTTGTATGGTTTTTTGAGATGTTGTTAGAACGGACATTTTGCTTAAAACCTGGCAACTTGGTAGTAAACTGTTTTAAAAAAAAAATTAAACATCAGAATTCAAAATAATCCTTTTACAAAGGGGTTGTGTGATTACCACTGTACCAACCAAGAGCTAGAACGAAATTGTTTGAACGCTTTTTTTACATTTATTTTAAAATCAAGAATGGTACCGGTATGGAACAACCGGTCACAGATTGTGAGAAACTTTTTCTGTCATGAGCAAAACATAAGAAATTTCAAGAGGGTGTTAGTAGAGATTTACAAACAAAAGCTCACCTCTAGCTTTGATGTGTCTAATACTTGTTCATGGGTATCATTTCGTTGCCACGCCTCTTGTCATCCAATGTAACTTTGACATCAATTTCTACCAAACAGCTTAATTCACCATTATATCTTTGAGACTTCCATCATGTTTGCCATCATATTATGCTAAATCAATTTTTTATGGCTACTGACCTTGTATAGGTGCTAGACACCTGCGTCTGTTTGCCTAGGGTCATTTATCCAGTATATCTGATGTGTTCTAATTAATTGTGACTAAAGTTCAATAAATAAAGAACTGTTGATGCTGCTCCAAGTGCAGGAGAGCCACAGGAGAGAGCAGGAAATCACCCATCCAAAAATCGCCAGCATATTTAAGCAGTTTCTTGTTATTAGAACCATTAACATTATTTTATAAGTATTTGTAAAGTATTAGACCAGAAATGTCATCGTAGGCCTATTTAGTCATTTGGGTCAAAAATATTTGCCCATTTCTTCCCCTCTGAAACCAAAACTGCTCTTTTGACCATATATTTTTTCAGTGGCATCTCTAAATATAGCTAACTGGTAGTTATAGCAACAGTCTTGTGACGTAGCTCCTGTTTTCAAATTCAAAATCCTTTTTTTTTGTTTTTTTGGGGGGGAAAAATGATGCCGTAAATACTGGTACAGGATGGGACCTACTCCTCCCTACAACTTCTATGGAAGTAGGAATTCATAGAAGGAATTCTATGATAGCAGTATTAATATGCCAAGATTGGCTGATAGAAGATTGTACCTTAAATGGTTAAAATAAGAATTGTAAAGATCACAAACTGTTTTTAGTTAGTCATTTCCTGACCTTCTGTCCCCCTCCCCAGATACTAGAGAGGACTGACAAGAGAAGTATTGCTTTGGCAGGGTAAAGACTGGTTGTTTTAGACAGAGACAGAGAACCCCCAACTCCAGAATTACACAGCATAACATATTAACTCACAGGCTGCAAATGGACAGGGCATTCACCTGAAAACACATACACGTTAAATACTTTATAAAGAAAACCAAATAAATGCATTTAGATTGCGTTAACAGTCTGAGTTTTTATTTCCTCACATCACTAAAACAATATGCACATTTTAAATACTTTGAGATAAAATAAGTGCATTTATGCAGAGTTTACAAGCTCTAATTTTACAATCCTCTCATCAGTGAAACAAACAATGTATGCTATCCTTTCATCCATAGGTTCAATAAGTACAATTATCAGAACAGTATGAACATTCAATACTATATCAGAAACATGCTTTTTTTTTTGTTGAAAAATTTTTTTTTTTTTTTTTTTTTTTTTTAAATGCTCATGCCTACAACCTCTGGCAAAAATATGGCAAAATCACTACTCTTGGAAAATGTTGATTCAGCTGTATTACTTTGTAGCCCAAAAATAAATAAATAAATAAAATCACAGGTATGACAAAACTATTTTATTTAATAGTAACCTTCTTCTAAGAAGGCATAACCTGGATTTGTAAAGAAATACCTCACAAATACTAAATGAAATTGTTGTAATTAATAGCACATTAGAGAAGAGGAAAAAATTATGGAATCATTCAATGATTATCACCTTGTAATATGCATTTCTAAAACAAATAACTGCACAAATCAAAACATGCCAATGAGTCTGCAGTTAAAAGAGACTGCTTGCAGACTTTAACAAGCTGTTGCAACTGACTGATTGGTAGGAAACATGGCCCCAACAAGAATGCTGCCAGTTGAGATTATAAAACTCCTTCAAGAAGGTAATTCAACACAGTGTGTGGCAAAATATCTTGGCTAAAATTCGGAGCAATTACAAACAAAATGGGAAGGTTATAAAAGGGAAACATACAGGTAGACAAAGGAAGACGTCAAAGCATCAGGACAGAAAATTCAAAGCAATATGCCTCGGAAATAGAAAAAGTACAAGAAATGAAAAACAAATGGGCAGAAACAGGAGTCGATGTTTGTGGCCGAACTGTAAGAAATCGGCTAAAGGAAATGGGATTTACATACAGAAAGGCCAAACATAAATCTTCATCAACAGCTGAACAGAAGAAAACAAGGTTACAGTGGGCTAAAGAGAAGCAGTCATGGACTGCGGATGATTGGATGAAAGTGATATTCAGTGATGAATCACGAGTCTGTGTTGGCCAAGGACATGATGCTGGAACTTTTGTTCGATGCCATTCTAATGAAACATATAAAGATGACTGCCTGAAGAAAACAAGATGATGATTTGCTGATCAATGCACGATGGCTTGCATGTCAGGTAAAGGACCAGGGGAGATGGCAGTTATTACCTCTAATATTGTCTCAGTAAATGCACATGTGTACATGTGGACACTTTTCCTCATTCTATCTATCGAAAGTAGGTTTGGTGGTCATTTTTCAGGATAATGCATCTTGGCACAGAACAAAGTGTGTTAAAACCTTTCTTCAGAAAAGGCATATCAACTCAACAACATGGCCAGCAAACAGTCTGGGACTCAGTCTGATTAAAAACCTATGGTGAAAAAAAATTATCCATGACAAGGCTGAGTCCTGCAAAGCTGATCGGTCAACTGCTATACAAGAAGGTTGGAACCTGACTGATGAAGAATATTGTTTTTAGTCCATTGAATAGTCCATGCCTATTCAATAGTGTAATAATTGTGATTTTTGGTTCATGATTCCATAATTCTTTCCTCATCAAGTGAATCCATAATTTTTTTCTTCTATTTGATCTAAAAAAAAAAAATAAAAAAAGTGCCATAAATGTGCAATTTCATTACATTTTTTGAGGTATGTTTTTACAAAGCAAGAATGTTCAGCTGTTACATAAAGTAGTTTTGTATCACACCTGTGATTTGTATTTTTGTAACAGTAAAACTGAATGAACATCCTCCAAGAGCAGCTAGTCCATACTGTTTGCCAGGGGTTATATTATCAGAACAAGTAGGCTCACTGGAGGCAGTCTGGCTAGCATTAGCTGTAGTCTGGTCTTTAGCTGGGTCTTTCTTTTTTCCAAGCCAAGCATCCATTTCTTGTGGCTAGCAGTGGCATGTTTCTGTTTTTAGATGCAAGTGTAACATACACAACATATGCGTTGATTTTAACCTGCATTTCAGGACTGTGAGCTGTGAGATCTTGCAGCATGCAAATGCTGTCACTATACTATGGAGCTGCAGTGACGTCTTCAGTATTATGTTTTCCAAGTTCACACGGCACAAATTAAACAAGCTGATGGACTGGATTTGGCCTACAGGCCATGTGTTTGCCTTGTTTTATAAATATTTTTGCCTTTATCACACTTCTCTCATCTCCTTGATATTTAATAGTAATGTCTACTCAAACTCTAAAGAAGAGGAAATGGTTCTGCAGATACAGTATTCTGATCTTACAATTCTCATAAATAATGACAATATTATTTACTTACCAAAGGAATACCTAAAAACCAAAAAGAAGAGAGTATAACAATTTAGAAACAGTGTTATATTTGCTTAAAAAAATGAAGAAATATTTGGGTCTAACTTATCAAGGTCTGAATACAAATTTAAGGATCGAGTAGGCTACCTTAAACCTTTATTTCTTTTACACTAGTAGTTGCAATAGCATCTCAAATGGGGTAAAGTACTAGAGCAAGTTAAGTGACACATTTATGTACCGTCACTCACCACAGCTGTCCAACATTCACTATAGAGTGATATAGGATCCACAGCACTGCCATGATAATCATGTTGGCCCTCCCTAATAAGAGGACAAAGCCAGAAAGTGCCAATCCTGCCAGGGCGATGCCATCTAGGTTGGCATTCATGTCTTCCCAGTCCAAGAACCACAAAATAGTGGGTGTGTATGAGAGTGCAGCCATGTTGATCTTACCACCCACATAGCGTTTGACACTACGCAGGTAGTCTTTGCAAGGTGTAAGGCCCTTCTCCCCAATCAGCTGTTTGTTCTGGTTGTAAGCCACAGTAAATGCAACAACTAAAGAAAGAAAATGCAAGTAAGATACTGCTGCAATTGAGTTTGTGGTGGAAAAATAATTAAGTTATTTGAATTACAGGATTACAATTTTAAAATGCATAAGGGCTGCAACAACATCAATAATAAAAGTAATTGCCAATACTTTTTTTCGTTGAACTGCACTATAAAGCACACTGCGCATGTGCTACATCACTTCATAAAAACACATTTGAGTAAAATGGAGGAGAAGAAACAGCTCAAACTTTCTCTACTTTATGAAACTCTTTACAGTACACTACCCTGCTGGCCTCATGACATAACTTGTGTTTTAATGTGAGTAATGTTATCATTTGTTTGTGGTAATGCGAGAAGTGCTTTAACCATCCAGAACAGCTTTGATATGTTCTGTTAGGCAGCAAGTAGCGAAGCAATTTGATTCAATTAGGTTAACAAAAGGAAAGAAAAAGTTAAACTACCTATTTTCCAACTCTGTAGAGCTGATAAAAGATATGTTCTTAGCATGCACAATATAGATTCGATTATCAAAATAACACTGCACAATGTTATGGAAAAGTCTTGCTTCCTAAAAAGGTTGTTGCTGATTGTGACAGGTACTTACTGGGTTGCACAAATATAGTTTTGGTTTTACTGCATCACGTAGGAATTCTGAGAAATAGACATTTACAAGTTTACCTACAATAACGTATTTAGTCACGTTTATGTTTCGCATAAGCTATTAAATTCAACAGAATTAAAAGTGTTTTGCTCCTGA
>JAQQZR010000006.1:1378058-1390087 GCA_030068235.1 Notoglanidium macrostoma | reverse complement strand
ACACACACACACACACACACACACACACACACACACACACACACACACACACACACACACACACACCTTCCAGTTTCAGAAACAAGAACAAACTGACCTAAACACAGGAACAAAGCTACGAGTGTATGAGCTGCTTTCATTATGTATCTTGGTGATTAAAACAGATAAACATGTTTGTGTGTGTGTGTGTGTGTGTGTGTGTGTGTTAACACCATCTGTCCTTCATTTGCGTGCCTCTGCATGTGTAAGACATGTTCTTCCTGACTTTAATAACAAACTTAAAAAACAGCACTTCCTCTCAGTAACTGTTATTTTTGCAATTAGGCCATGTCCCAATCCTGCTTTTAACGCACCCTTGTCCACTTCCCCTCACAGTGAACGTCAAGACTGTAAATTACCCAGAATGCTTTGCACCAATCTGGCACAATTTATAACACTAAACATTTATCAAGGTAGGTAGCTAGCTGTCAAAGTAGACTAGCTAATAGGAAGCTAGTTATCAAGCCAGCTAGTCATTATGGTTAGCAAGACCACTAGTTATTACACTAGCTAAGGGGAAGCTGGTATCAGCTAGCATACCTGCTATCCGGTTTCATAATTAAACGCTTCTGAGAAATAGTACTATTGCCAACAGCCTACTGTGAAAACTAGCCAGCTTGATACCTACCTTCCTATCAGCTAACATAATTACTAAAATAAGTAGTTAGTTAAGAATCCAGCTAATTATTACACTAGCTAACAGGAAGCTGGTTATCAAGGTAGTTTGTCAGCAAGAGTGCTAGTTATAAAAAATAATTAATTAGCAAAAGTTAGTTCTGAAATCACCTAGTAATCACACTAGCCAATGTAAAACTAGCTTCCAATTAGCTAGCGTAATCAGCGAAACGGCTCGTTATAAAATCAGCTAGTAAGCTAGCTATAAAGCGCGTAAGTAAGCGTACTAGTTCTAAAAAGAACCCCAAACAAACAGTTAATTATGAAACCAGCTAGTAATTATGCTAGCTGAATGGAAACGAACAGGAAGATGCTTTTCAAGCTGGCTAGTCATCGCAGTAGCTTGATCGTAAGTCTACGAGTTCTGAAAGCTAGTTAATTAGCAAAACAATTAGGAAACCATCTCGTTATTACACTAGAAACTAGCTATCAAGCTGACTAGTTAGCCGTCAGCCTGCTGGTAAGACAGCTTAGTAAGAGAGTATGAAACCAGCTGGTTGTTACACTAGCTAATAAACCAGTTAGTTATCATGCTGGCGTGTTAGCAGGCTGTAATGGCCCTGTATTGTTCTTGCTGTTGGAGTGTGTGAGATGCTGCTAAAGAACACTGACCAGGAGCTAAGGGAAGTAGGCTAGAGTGCGAGAGACGCAGCGGCAGGGTTTAAATAAGTGTTCCCAAGTTGTCACATGAATATAAATAGCGCACTTCATTCACCCTCCACCTCCGGTTAATATTCCGAATTAAACAGGGCGATCACATGGACATATGCTCAGGAAGCACGTAGGAGATGTCGTCCCACGGGTGGCGGTACAGGCCCTGTTTCAATCGCTTCTGGTCCAGGTAGTGACCTAGGGCATAGGGAACATGAGCAAAAAGATGTTAGCACACTAGCATGATGGCTGCATCCCAAACCACACGCCTCCTCTATGTGGTGACCTTCGCTGGTGCACTATTCACTGTGTTAATATGGCAGTTTGAGATGTAGTTTATCATCACTTTAACCAAGGCTGCTACACGCTTAAGTGTTACTTCGCTACACTACTCAGTATACGACACTGCAGTTTGTAACACAGCCCATTGTGTTGTGTGTACTGCGCTGTACCGATGAAGCCCATGCTGCGTCCCAGAACAAAAATCCCGTTCAGAGCCCCGATTTCCACAAACTCGTCCGCCTCGTCTCTGAAACACACACACACACACACACACACACACGGAGTGTTACAAGTCATGACCACCTGCAGAAGTTGCTTAGTCATGCAGAGGACGTGTGCACGTGTTTACCGAGTGAATCCTCCACACGTTCGCAACAAGTCCACAAACGCCACGCCGATAAAACCGTCCACGTTCAGGATCAGATTCGGCTTCTGAAATTGGGGGGGGGGGGACATGAACATTTGTTCCAGAGATTATAAAACATTATTTGTTAAAGTACAGTAAAGGCAAAGAATTGTAACTTTCATTTTTAAAATTGAACAAAAAAAGTTTTTTAGGCATTTAGCATGAAATACACCCACACACACACACACACCTTGGAGGTTGTGATCTTCTCGACGTCCAGGGCGTAGTCCAGCAGCTGGGTGGCAGGAAAATTCTGCTTCACAAAGTCTTTCAGGATCTGCACCCTCATATCCGGATTATTAATCTGACAACAAAGAGCAGAGATGTGTTTAAATACATTACTTGGCTGCTCCCGTTCGGGGATCGTCTGCTCGTCGAATTGGGACAGGTTTCCCACCAGATGCCCTTCCTGACGCGACCCTCCCAATGTATCTGGGAGTGGCACCGGGACTACGACTGCACTGATGGCTGGGACTCACATTCACACCTACGGGCAATTTAGAGTAGCCAATTGATCTAATCCACATGTTTGGACTGTGGAAGAAAACTGGAGTGCCCTGAGGAAACCCGAACAGGGAGAACATACAAACTCCACGCAGAAAGTCAACACATGGACTGAACCCGGGACTTTCCTGCTGTGAGGCGACAGTGCTCGCCCCGCCGCCGCACCCCCCCCCGCACCACTGTGCCACCCCAGTGTAATGCTACTAAAAATGTCACATTATTTCCAGTATTCTACAATTAAAGTTATTTATATTAACTATAGAGTAAAGCAGGCGCGAGTGTGCGAGTCTCACCGATTTGACGCGGTGTCCGATGCCCATGATGAGTTTGCCGTCCTTCTTCATCTTGTTGACGAACTCCATGGGCAGCATGCCGCTGTCAAACGCTTTACTGAACTGTTTAGCAGCTGCGTCCAGAGCGCCACCGAACCGATCACCCTGTATAACACACACACACACACACACACACACACTTATTTAATGGTGCCCACAAACAGTGCATGCGAATATACAGCACAGTGGCGTGCGCATGTTGTGCAGGACGTACGATGGTGAGCAGGCCGGATGTGAGGCTGGAGACGAGGTCCTTCCCAGCACGGGCGCACACGATGGTGTTATGAGCTCCGGATACAGCCGGGCCGTGATCCGCCGTCACCATCAGACACATCTCAATGAACTGACATGCGTAACGGGGCAACCTGCCATGAGGGAGGGTCACACACACACACACACACACAGAAAAGCAATAAAACACACAGTATCTCAGTGCTTTATCTTCACATAAACACGTGCTACAGTTCTCCAAGGCTCTTTCCCCCCCACACAGTGGACTGATGATGTTTACATGGCCTATATAGTGAACAGGGTGTGTGGTTTGGGACACGACCACAGTGAACTGATGGTATTTATGTGGCCTATATAGTGAACGCAGCATGTAACTAGGTGAATAACCTGATTCTGCAGTAGAAGGAGTAAGGAGTAGGGGAATTGTACAAGTGCGTACCTTCTTTGGAACCAGAGCAGACCGAGAACCCCGCCTAACCCCATCTCCTCCTTGAAGACCTCAGTGATGGGCATGCCGGCGTAGATCAGCTCCTGTCCCCGCTCATCACAGATACTCGTCATGAAAGAGGCCGGTTTACGGATCAGACCCAGCTCCTAGCCACATGAACACACACACACACACAATTACACTACAGAATAATCCTAGATGTGGACATTTATTAAAGGTAAGTGTCCGCTCCTAGGGAATGCTCTTAACTGGTCATCACCAACAACAGGAGTAAATAGTATTAAAATAATAAGAGTGACCAAATGGTGCACACACAGCCCAAACTCTACACTGCTGCACTGTCGTTTAACACATAGTGATGTGAAAGAGTCACCCTGGCCCAGGAATAGTCCATCGGCACTGTGGGAGGGGGAACCTCCTGTGCTGGAACAATAACGCCATTCGCCACCAGACCGTCATACACCGTCCTGACCAATCACGACACACAACACAACATTCAGCTTTATAATGTCTCACTGGAATTCTAACACGATTCCAGCACAAGTTCGTCGGAGGAGTAGAATTTCTTTAACACTAAACAACTGAAAATAAAACTGAATTAAAAATGATTAGTTCCCAATTATTTGTGAATATCTTTATAAGTATTTAAGATAAAAAAAATCTATACGTTTTTTTTTTTTTTATAAATACGTCTCATTTATTTCTTGTGGCTTTTGGCTTAAAAACAAATCTCAGTAACTAAAATGCCACCAATTATTTGCCTTTTTAGCAATTTCTAAACTCGGGAGTTGAAAAATTGAGTTAATTTAAAAGATTTCCTTTTTACCATTTCTGACTAAGATTTAAAAAAAAGAAAAAAAAGTGAAGGTTTTTTTTTTTTCCAAATCTTATACAATGTTCTGTTATTACATCAGAAATCTAGGTTGTTTTAGGCTCAAAAAGCCAGCTGTTCCGGTAATGGGATTATTCCGGACCTGATTACGTCTCCGAGCTCGTCGAAGCTCTTGGGAACGTAAACTCCAGCGTCGCGCAGTGCAATGTTCTTCTCCACGGCCGTCTCCGAGGTCTGATGAGCGCACGCGCCTGCATGACCGAACTGCACCTGAAACACACAGACATACAGGTTACATGCGTATACATACATACGTGTGTGTATACACACACACACACACACACGATGCACTGATGTGTAATACTAACCTCAGAGGAGAAGAGTGTAGCGCAGGTACCAATACACCAGCACACCACAGGTTTAGTGATCGTGCCCTCCTTAATGCCCTCAGCGATCTTATACTCCTCTGTACCGCCAATCTACACACACACACACACACACACACACGGGGACAGAAAGCGTTAAAGAGAACGTGAGAGACAGAGTAAGATTACATCAGCAATTTGCACGCAGCTGTACATTTGAGCCGCAGGAAGTGACATCATTATAGCAGAAGCGTGTGCTTTCAGGAGCATAACACTGTAACGCTGTAAGCAGGTAAAACCGTCTCACCTCTCCGAGCACCACGATCATCTTCACCCCAGGCGTGTCCTGATAACGCAGCACATGGTCCATGAACGTAGAGCCGGGATACCTGTGTTAATACAGGAACATGGGTTACACCACAGCGCTGCTGAACTCTGGATCCTGATTGGTCAGATGGGGTTAATTAGCTCACTAGAACAGCAGTTCTGACAGTACTGCATCTTTATACTAATGCGCTTCTAATCGTTTCTATGGTAACAGCCCATTCACAGGGACGTGCACGGGGTGCAACCGTCGACATGGTGACATGTTCGGTAATGTCATGGAAGGAGTCTCCACTGTCAGCACTTTGCAACAGCTGTAATCTAGTTAGCTTCTCATGTCCTCATGTCTTTAGACAACACAGAGAGACTGCTCACAGCGGTGAAAGCTCGCTCTGTTCTCATGAGCATCTTACCTGTCTCCTCCGATGGCCACGCCCTCGTACACGCCATCTGTGGAGCGAGAGATGATGTTGTTGAGCTCGTTAGACATGCCGCCCGAGCGGGACACATACGCCACGCTGCCCGGACGATACAGCTTCGACGCCAGGATGTTGTCCAGCATCCCGCCGGTGTTCCCGATCTTAAAGCAGCCCGGCTTTATCCCACCAACCTCGAATAAATCAAATACGAAGAACAAGGTAAGCATGCTGGAATGCTTTGCTAGCTAATAATACGAACGATTTTGATTTACTATGCATGCCGTTTGGGACAAAGCTACAAATGGACAGTCGTCATGGCAATCAGGCGATTATAAACTATTTTTACACACTGTTCAAGAAAACAGGATGTGAATGGGCTAATATAGGCAAGTACAAACAGGAAATGGAATTCTCAGAACAGTGATGTGTACAATATTTCTGCTCTGGTTTGGTTTGATTTGGGACACAGCCCATGGCGGATGCGAGCGTGTACCGTAGCTGGGCCGATGATGGTGACCCCCTTCTCGTCTGCGGTTTTGATGAGTTTCCGTGTGAGTGCCTCAGGAATTCCCTCGGCTATGATGGCTATGGTGTGGATCTAATACAGCGCGCACACACACACACACACACACACACACAATTACTTTCTGTTTTAAGAATAAACTACACAGAGCTGCCATAAACGCGGTATAATAA
This sequence comes from Notoglanidium macrostoma, assembly GCA_030068235.1. Lineage (NCBI taxonomy): Eukaryota > Metazoa > Chordata > Actinopteri > Siluriformes > Auchenoglanididae > Notoglanidium > Notoglanidium macrostoma. The sequence goes on along the minus strand of JAQQZR010000006.1, from coordinate 1,383,883 downwards.
GGATCACATTTCATTGAAGTTTCCTATTTCCTGGTCATTAAGGAAGGCAGCCGTACTGACGTGGGAGGAGTGGCAGAAACAGGTGTTTCTGGTGTGACATTAAACCTGATTCTCCAACACGGTTTGATCTAAACGTGTTCATGTGTCTCCTATTTTTAACTTACTTTAGGGCTCGTCATCGTGACGAAGCTAGGAACCTTTAAAGTACATTTCGCAGATCAAGACTCGTACCCCATGGGGAAGCGCTCACCTGCGGGTAGTTCATGGTCTCCATAGTGCTGTCGAAGGCCGAGCGCAGAGACGCAAAGCTGATCAGGACGTCCACTTCCGGGTGCTTCTTCATGGCGTCAGCCATGTTCTTATATACGGGTAAGAGGATCTCCTTATGACCCCAGTAGAACTTCTGCTTGTGGTCTCCACTGGTCCACATGAACACACGGGGAAAATTTATTCAGTTGGTGAATTCTGGCTTCTGATTGGTTATTAGGTGTAGATTAAGTTTCTAAAACAGCAGCTCGAACAGAAACACTGCTGCAAATCACAGCTTTATTTCAACGCGCGCTTTATAATACGCTATCGTTTCTATAGTAACGGCTCAGTCTCACCTCAGCTTCAGAGGACAGAGGTGTTTACGTTTTGTGGTTTCTCGATCATGACAGGCTGCGTTTGTTTCTATTGTTAAGCTCAAGAGACAGAAGTTACAGTTAAAGCTGAAACGAGGAAAGTTTTCTGATTGTACTTACGTAAATGGATAAACCATGGCGGCTACTGAGGGCTCGTCACGAGAACAGACGTAGTCGAAGTCCAGCATTCCCTGAACCGCTCGTGTCTGCATCCCCCACACTATAGTCTTAGTGTGTTTACTGAACAGAGTGGTAGCCTTGGCTAGAGAGAGAGAGAGAGAGAGAGAGAGAGACAGAGAGAGAGAGACAGAGAGAGAGAGACACACACACACACACAGAGAGAGACAGAGAGAGAAATATTCCAGTTTTCTGCTCCAGTTTGTTTCCAGTCCACTTTCCTGTTCAAAACTGGCACAAACAGGAAGTAATGGTACTCAGGCGCGGGACTGACACCACTGCTGACTCCCAATAAGTTGCATAACATAACAATTAAAAAAAAAAAACTTCAATACTCTGTTTCTTAGTGTTATTTGCTGTCAAAACCTGCCATTTTATTTATAAATTTGCTAATTTCAGCTGATTTCATCATACGTGTGTTTCATCATACATGTTATACACCGTAGAAAGGCCTCAAGTGTTATATGATGATCTTTTTGTCAACTCAAACCCCAAGTACCATCAGCTCCTGTTTGGATCAGTTCTTACCTGTACATCCCAGAACCCCTAACCGTATATCGTTAATGTCCCAGTGCATCAACTCACCCAATTATTGCCACATACCCATCCTCTTAACAACCACTGGTTAATGGGGGTGGGGGTGGGGTAATGGTGGGGTGGGGGTGGAGGCGGAGGGAACACATAAGCAGGGTGTAAGCAGAATAAGATCAGTGAGCACTGCTCCCACCCGAACACAAACGAGTGCTGAAAAGATGTTTAGAGTATCCTCAGATAACTTATTTCAGAAAACACGCACGCACGCACGCACGCACGCACGCACGCACCACAGTGGGGTTTCCATCCCTGTTTTAGTTTAGATTTAGAAATCCAATACTGCTTTTAACACACCCTTGATACCTTAATGTGCACTTGCAACAAATCAGGTTGGACTTGGAAGTCGTAACGCGGAATTATGTAATTTCTGACCCCGGTATGTTCCGGATACGGAGCGCTGGAAAAAACGCAAGTGTCTCTGTGTTCATCTTTTGTCAGCAACAACTAGCCTATTAACTGTGATGAGTGATGCATATTTTATGTTAACGGTCCTAAAGTTAATTCTAGTTATACTATTTAAAGGTCGATTAGCGCTGCAGTGTTTACTCTAGGTGCGAGTGGCCATGTTGATTTGATATCACTTGCTGAACTCGGCGTTAAAGAGACCTTATTTTTCTGTACTTGTCTGCACCTTAGATGTAGCCCCTGCAATTTCGTCGTACATGCAGCATTCTCTGCTCCGGTATAATGACTATAAAGGCTTCCCGAGTTCCTAAGAAGGAATTCCAAGTTGACGGGGTGTTTTCTCCCGAGTCCGAGCTACGGGTTTTAGTCGAGCGCAGTATGCTGCAGATTGTACGACTTGACCTTGGCAGTAAAGTGTATGTATATTTCCTAGGGAGTTTTATTACTCACTAACTGGTACGCTAATTAGCAATATTTCTATGCAGCTCCAAGAGCTGTAAGTGGAACACAAAAGCCATGTAGACACTAGGAAAGCTCATGCACACTTTCTTTCTTCCCAATCTAGATGTTACATAGGGCAATTAATATTGTCTAGTGTCTACACCTTAACTGAAACAGACGAGGGGTCAGCAGGTCTGGGACAAGAGTGTGTTATTATACAGTATTGGAACAAAGCCCATATCTGCCACTTAATTCAGTTACCATGTTCACACCACCACAGAGCCACAGCAAATCCAGGGGTGAGAAACAGAAGGACAGAAAGAGAGAGAGAGAGAGAGAGAGACACAGAGGCAGAGAGAGAGACAGTGCAGCAGCGAGCACACCCGTCCCTACCTCCGCTCCGCTTTGCTGTACTCTTGTGCTCTGTTCACCACACAACACACACACACACACGAAAATAAAAATAAATGTGTTGCAAATCAACAAACTTAATTCAAACTGGAAATATCATCTCAGATAGACCAAACTGGCAAAATTCCATAAGGACACACACCTGACTTAGCATCAGACACACACACACAAGGTTAGTAAGGCCACACAAACACACCCACAACATGCTCCAGATGAAGTGTTTTCTTCTGTGCAAATCATTACAACCATAAAGAGAATTCATTCAGGACATTCGCTTCTGCACCATGGTGAACTAAGGGCACTTTCACACTTATTAGCCCGTATGTGAAAATGACGCTTTTGATGCCTTTGGGTTTACATTGTGGGTGTGAACCAAAATTCTAATGATATAAATAACTAATTAAAAAAGTTTTGGGTGTTGCATCCAATGTGAAGTTTAACTTCCTGCAGTTGAGCCGAATCGCATTCTCACTGCAGTAGACTGGACGTGGAGTGAGAGCACGTTGCTCACGTCTGCCGTGTTCTCCCTTGCCTAAAGAACCGCACTGAGGGGGAGAACTCCCCATTCAAACGGACTAAACGCTTCGCATGTGAAAGCACCCTATAGGCTGGAACCAGGCATGTGCTGATAAGCGTCTCGTGATTACGACACATTCAGCATTGTTATTACGGTTCCCCTCTCCCGCTCTGGCTGAGGTCACCTTGGTAGGCGGTATTTTTGGTAGTCTGAGCACGGTTATCTTCAAAGCAACCTTTGTGCAAACGGACTGAAAAACGGTGCAATTATTTTCACGCGATATGAAAATTTGGCACACGCGCGCACATGCCTAGCTAGGAGTCTCGACGAATCAGGCAATGAAATTACTCGGTGAAAATTCGCAAAGCCGCCGAAGGGCAAGGGTGCGAGGAAGGATTAAACAGGAAGTGGTATGACCCTTGACCTCTTACCTTTGACACTGGTGCTGCGTGCACTCTTCACTGACCAAGTTTGGTAGAGAGAGGACACTTAAGACGTGTTGTTGTGTTTGAGAAAGAAGCAAAGGAATGAGGGAGGGTTGCATAAAGGAATGGAAGAAAAGGGGAGAGGGCAAAATTAAAGTCATGAAATCGGAAGAACAGATAGGTTAAACGGGATGAACAAAACAGATATGCAGCGAGAATAAGAAAATGAGGAAGAGGAGTGTGCATGTGTTTTGAGATCTGAAGGCAATAAAGTTCCTCAGCCAAACGATGGCACCTGTGGATTCCACATCTCACCACAAACCCACCAACTATCCCTCCACCCCAAGGCTGAAAACTCTCAATTGAGTGCACAGTACTCCTCATAAGCACTCTGTGGTCCACACATCCACACATCGTCTTCAGGTTCATCCTGCCCCCCAGTCAACTCGGCCTCCCAGCTCAAGGAGTAGGCATGGATTTAAAAAACAAAACAAAAACAACAACGTTTCTTTCAGGCGCTTCCCAGTTACCTGGTGGAACTCCGGGTTTGGGCTTTTTAGCCGGTGTGATGTCACAGTTAGGTCTGGGTTCGGAAAATGAAGCGGTTCTGGTTGCTGCTGGAGTCTGAGACGGGAGAAAATTCAACAAAAAAAAAAAAAAAAAAAAAGGAGTATAAGATATATAAATACATGAACAATGTGTGTATATAAAACTGCTAGTCAGTACAGACTGAATAATGGACTTCATAAGAATAAGCTCTAAAGAGAGTCCCTCACCGCAGCGCTGCTACTCGAATTGAGCAGGAAGTTGGCAGTGTGGGCGGCAACCGGAGGCTGATTGGGGATTGGACGATGTCCCAGAGCCATGCCAACAATAGCGGTCATGTGAGTCTCTGTGCCGAACACGTGGATGGGAATTCCAGTGGTCTTTCCTACAAACATATTAACTTATTACTAGAAAATGACAATGTTATTCAATTCAATTCAGTTTTATTTGTTTAGCGCTTTTAACAACAGGCATTGTCACAAAGCAGCTTCACAAAATAATATAAATATATTATTACAATATGGCGAGTGAAATGTGCAAGTGTTTAAACAATTAAAACTGCTCTCGGTAGCTCGCTCGGCTCTTCTACCTTACACTTACCGACTTCTCCCATCACCCGGAGACCTTCTTGGTAATTTGGTCCTCCTCGACGCACAAAAATAGTGACCTCGTGCTCCTTCAGAGGACCCTGATAGTCCTTAATGGCTCTCACGATGCCCTAAAAATTAAACACGGCCATGATGGGCAAATTCCACGCAAACAAATTCACTGTTTCGGATAGAAACGTGACGGCATGTTGATTGACCGATCGAGCAACACTCTCACCTTAAAAGTAGCTGCTACGTTGGTGAAGTTAGCGATGCTTCCTCCAATGATCAGAACTTTACCTGTAGGAGAATCATAGAAACGACGGAGACCAGAGGTGAATTATTACCTACGCCCACTGAAGGCCACTGTGTGTTGCCAATCCTCCATCTTACTCGACTTCATAGGTATTTCTATTGTAGTAGAGCATGCAAGTATAATGCGCACACACACACACACACACTCACCATCGGGGTGTTTCTCACGGGTCATGAGTGAGAGGATGGTCTTGGCGTAGTCGTACGTCTGTTGCTCACTTGGCGCGCCGGAGTACTCGCCATAGTTCGCCAGCTCGTCCACTCCACCCAGATCACAGATAGTGTCACTGAGACAACACACACACGAAACAGATAACACACACCTGTTTGAATACCTCTGTTCAGAATATAGATTTAATCAAGTCATCAACATTACAATTTACATGCACATTTTCTTTCCTATTCTGTGACGTTACAAACAGCAATTAATAAGAAAGTGAGCATGTGAACTTTTCACATGTCTACAACTTAAACAATGCATCACTCAATTACTGATTATAATTACTGATAAAATCGGGTGTTAGATTTAAGACGTCGCTGCAGGCGTACTTCATCTTTTTTTTTCCATTTTGCATGAAAATTTTGATCCTACCTGTAGACGACAGAGGCGCCTCCTCCTGCCACCATGGTCCAGATGCGCCCTCTGGGGTTCAGCAGCGTGAGTTTAAGACTCGCGCCGCTCTTAGCATCCAGATCTGCAATGTAGGCTTCCTACACACACACACACACACACACACACACACACACACACACACACACACACACACACACACACACACACACA
>JAQQZR010000006.1:1363397-1373397 GCA_030068235.1 Notoglanidium macrostoma | reverse complement strand
CAAATTGGCCTTGTTTATCGACTATGAATTAGCAACCTTTCGGATGGATGAGATGGATGAATGAATGCATGAGCGGAAAAAGATGAGTGTATGGATGGATGAATGCAGAAAAATGCCTAAGAATAGCGTCCGAGCGTCTGCATTGGAACAGATAAAACTGTCTCAATCAGGTCTGGAGATTACAGGGAGACTAGAGCAGCTTTTCAGCCTCATCTCTCTCTCTCTCTCTCTCTCTCCATCCATCCCCTGGTGTGCAATCTAATTAGAGTCATTCAGAGGAATGTAATTATAACTGCTGTTCTGGGGCATTAAGAGAACAGATCCCCTCTCACACCACAAACCAAAAGTGTTTCTTTTAAAACTTTTAAAAACAAGAAATACCTTTCGAACATTCTGGATAAAATGTGCCTCGAGGAATTTTTGGGAAATACTTTACTCAATTTGCCTTAAATCATTCTAGTCAAATTTGCTTCAAATTATTTTTGTTGGACATAACCTACCTAAAAGTGACTAAATTGGAGTTAGAAATAGAATTGCCTAAACTCTTTGGACACATTCTCACAGACACATTACAGATATATAAATACAAAGAGACTTCAGATATTTCAGATATTGTTACCCGTGCTGTTTCTGGCTCCGCCACCGGTTTTGGCCCTGTTGGCTTGCCGTAGTCGGCGCTGGTGAGTTTTGCCGTTGTAGTGGATCTGAGCCTGAGCGCTGGAGTTCAGCTGAATATTACAGACTTCACACAGCATTAGTGCTCGCTGCTGTCGCTTCCGTTTCTCCTCCAGCGCCTCACAATCCGCACCTAACAGACGACTCGTACCTGAGAATGTCAAAAGGTTAAAGGTCAGACACAAGAACACTTTAATATGTTTTCTTCATGGCAATGTTGTGAATCTCAATGAAAAGTAACGATTACGGAATTTTATACTAGTTTGTTTGAATTCATAGAAACTAAAATACTTTATTTCCAAATGTGATGATCAAATAATCTCTAAGAAATGTATTATATTGTTTGTGGCCTTGGCCTGTCCATTGTAATTCACTTTCATAAGAAATGGTAGGATCCAAAATTGTCTTCAATTTCCTACTGGAACTGGTGTCGTGACATTTACTTAACAATTCCACCCTACACCACCAGAGGTCCCTATCACCAAAATACTAGACTACAGCCGAGATTCACGTTACATCTTCCATTACTCATGGTTAATATACTCTGTTTATAATTAATATACGCTCCTTGGATACTGAGACAGGTCGGTACGTCAAAGGGTCGGCAAGACCAACTCTTTGAATCTATGAGAATCTGTTGGCAGTCATGGGAGTAGCAAGGAAGGGAGCTGAGGTAACGTTAATGGGGGTTCTAGCACACATGAAAAGGTCGACAAATTGGCAGAAAAGTAGTTAAAATGGAGGATACAGATATAAATATAAATCTGTCCAAAGCTGAGGGTATACGTATTGTTTGGAAGATAATAAATCTGGATTGGCAACAACAAGAGCAGGTGACAAAAGGTGGCGCCTGTATTCATTACTGAGCAGCGTGATTAGTACTGCAGACCTGAGCAATGGGAGGGGGTGGACCAGGGTGCCTTTCTGTGCGGAGTTTGCATGTTCTCCCCGTGCCTGTGTACTCCGGTTTCCTCCCACAGTCCAAAGACATGTGGATTATGTCAAGTGGCTACTCTAAATTGCCCATAGGTGTGAATGGTCCCAGCCACTGGGGTGCACAAGTTAGTGCAGGTGCAGTTCCAGTCCCAAGCTGATAAATTTGTAGGGTTTCATCAGAAAGGGCATCAGGAGGAAAACCCGTGCCAAGTGAATGAGTGGATAACGGATGATCCACAACGCCGAATGGGAGCAGCCGGAAGAAGAAAACATACTTACCACACTCCATATAATAACATACAATACTGTACTACAGTTCTACTAATAGATCCCCATAAATCCCCCTAAAAAGCTCTTCTGCAGCAATGGAGGTTGATCAAGCCTTGAAAGCTGGTGCTAATAATTCCTACAGGTGTTCCAACTTTTCTTGATGACTTACGACCGCCTTTGTCTGCATAAAAGCAGTGTTGGGACACGCTGAGGTACCATATGCTCGTGAGCATCAGTTGAACCACAGTATTGTACCACAGGAAGTAGTGTGTTGCTACAAAAATGGCGAGGAAAAGCAATTAACAATGCGAGAGAGACAGACCATCATAAGGTGGCTACTTTGATGAGTCAAAAATGTAGAATACATTTTGGTCTATAAATTGATTCCATGATTTCTTTTTTAACTCCAATTGCCTATTTGTACTATACTTTCACTTCAGAGTGCAAAGAAACTGCATAATTTTCAATAAAAAACTTTTGACCGGTAGTGTATATATAGGAATTATGCTCTGCTCCTGATCTGATGTCTATAAAGAGACTTGTGAGGACATCACAGCAAGTGGTGGCAGTAAACACAGCCAAGTGAGCAGCTGTGGCTTTCAGAGAAATCGGCATACCAGGGAATACACCTTGCGTGAGATATTCTGAACCCCACGCAGAGGTTGGCTAGAATAGGTCAGTCAACACATAGGCATACATACACAAAGGCTGTGTCATAGTTACATCAGAATAATTAAACAATGCCAATGTTTTGTTAATCTGAAGCTCTCTTGTGTACAGAAAACATGCCCACTGCTTGAAGGATAAGCCGACCAAGCACTCGTCTGCTACACTTACAACTCATTTTATTTTAAATTGTGTAACTTTACGCAAAAAAATTCCTTAGGATAAGTAATGTCCCTGGTGACAGAAAAAAGGCCATCATCCCTCCTTCACCAAACCTTACGGTTGGCACTATGCATTCTGGTAGGTAGGATTCTCCTGGTATCCATCAAACCCAGATTCCTCCATCAGACTGTCAATAATAAAGCATGAGTCATCACTCCAGAGAACACATTTCCGCTGCTCCAGAGTCCAGTGGCGCTGCTTTACACCACTCCAAACCATGCTTGGTATTGCACGTAGTGATCTTAGAATTGTGTGCAGCTGCTCAGCAATGTAAACCCGATTTGTGAAGCTCCTGACGCACAGTTCTTGGGCTCATGTTGCTCCAAGAGGCAGTTTGGAACTTTGTAGTGAGTGGTGTAACAGAGGACAGGCAATTGTTACACACTATGCACACTTCAGCACTCGGCTACGCCGCTCTGTGAGTTTGCATGATCTGCATCGTGGCTGAGTTGTTGTTGCCCCTAGACACTTCCATTTCACAAAAATCTCACTCACATTTGACTGAGGCAGATCTCGCAGGGCGGACGTTTCACAGACGTATGGAAAAGGTGGCATCCTATAAGACTGCCATGTTCACTGAGCTCTTCAGTATGACCCAATGATTGTAAAAAACATGGACAGTGTCTCTAAAAAGTGAAGCAATCTCAGGCCCATGGCTGTCTGTAGTAATGTGTAGCACGGCCCATTCCCATGAGTTTCAGTGCCAAGACTCTGGCTCCAGATTTGACAACATGGAGCATTTGATCAATCAGCAATTAGCATTCGGCATGGCTAAAATACCCAAACTCAGGGGTGTCCACATACGTTTAGCCATATAGTGTGTTTTGTTATTAGATTATCTCAACCACTTGGCACAGTTCTGCTTCCTCTTTCGCTCCTCTTCCTGTTTTCTATTTCTTTTCTGGCTTCCAGGCAGGTAAGTTCACCTCATTTGTACAACTTCGATTTCTGTATTTATCCCTACCTTGATTTTCTTTGTGGTTCATTCAAATAAATGACATGAGACACATGCACAGCTGTTGGATTCCAGGTAGTCAGGGTTGTTCTTCTCTTTTGTAGCACTCTCTCTCTCTCTCTTGTAGGCGTATGTATATGGTGTAATTTATATTATATTATATTATATTAAATTAAATTATATTATTAAAGTAGGTCATTTAGACTTATAGCGTGTGTGTGTGTGTGTGTGTGTGTGTGTGTGTGTGTATGTATGTGTGTGTGTGTGTGTGTTTCAGGGATGCCACCATTGTCCAAATGCAACACTCACTGATCCTTTGTGTTTTCGACAAAGGTCATCGATAAACCCTTACAGTCAGTGTGTGTGTATGAGTGATATGTGTTGACTGATCTATTCCAGACGACCTCAGTGTAGGGTTCAGAATATCCCACTCAGCGCGCACACACGCACACGCACACACACAAAACACATGAAAGATAGATGTATATGTGTAAATATGCTTCTCATTTTCAGTGTATTTACTGCTACCACTTGTGCCGTGATGTCATTTTATGACTTAAAGACCAACTTCAGCAGCAGAGGTGCACCCTGGGAAACATGTTTTATTTACATGTTTTCAAACTGTGCCCACAAACCTGGAAGCATAGTGTTGTCCCAAATGGCTTGGTATGCTGAAACATTAAGATTGCCCTGCACTGGAATTAAGAGGCCCAAACCCTGAGAAACACCAAACACCATCATCCCTCCCCCACCAAACATCACAGTCGACACAATGCAGTCAGGCCAGTAACGTTCTCCCGGCATCCGCCAAACCCAGACTCGCCCATCTGACTGCCGAACTGAGAAGCATGATTCATCACTCCATAGAACATGTTCCCACTGCTCCACAGTCCAGTGGCCGTGCTTTACACCACCCCATCCGAAGCTTGGCATTGGACTCAGTGATGTGAGGCTCGCATGCAGCGGCTCGGCCGTGGAAACCCGTTCCATGAAGCTCCTTCTGGTTTTTTGCTTACATTAATGCCAGTGGAGGTTTGGAACTCTTCAGCTATGGACTCAGAAGAACATTGGGACCTTTACGCACCATGGACCTTAGTAGTCGTTGACCTGCTCTGTGACTTTACGTGACCTTCCACATCGTGGCTGGGTTGCTGTTGTTCCTGAACGCTTCCACTTGCCTATAACACCACTTACAGTTGAGCGTGGAATATCCAGCAGGGAGGAAATTTCACGAACCGTCTTATTACAAACGTGGCATCCTGTCACAGCACCACGCTTGAAGTCACCGAGTTCTTCATTTCACCCGGGCAGCAGCAGTGGTAGCCCTAAATGATAAATCAGAACCAGTTCCTGGTCATGTTCTCAATATTTTGGACATGACAGTAACCTAAAAATACCTGTCAGATAGTGTATGTGTCAATAACGACCTGCTCCAGGCAGTAATGTTAAACCACACATGCTTGTTAAAATACCACCACAGGCTGCTCAGACTCACTGTTTAACTCTCATTTGCGCTGTCAGGATTAAGTGCTACAAGCAGACTGAGATAGCCAAGACAGATAGTGTTCCACTTAAAAGACTTTAAGCCCCACTCACTCTCGCTTCTTGTGGAGTGGACAACCCGAAGAGCAAGGTCACTATTTTAGGATGTGACCTTCTACTATCACTCTCAAGAACTGAGGTCGTGGGTGTTGGGTCAGATGAAATTTGGTGACACAGCCATAGAGATACTGCCGAGAGCTTTTAGTGGTGCTGTTCTACTGCATATTATTTATGACATATTTGGCATTTTAGACTTAGCCATGGATGTATGGCTACAGCATCATTTATCACGTACTATTCATTGTATCCAAAAACACAGACCATACTAGTACACTAAATATTATGACAAAAATTACACCATCGGTAATGAATACTATTTAGCAAGCAGCATTATTTAGCTAGGTAAGTTAGAAAAGTCGTACTTTTTAGTAGCCCCAATGACAGTTGGCTGTGTCCTAATCCATCATACGCCTGAGTTATCATTAGGAACTTTCAGGAACCGAGGAGGAGCTTTCTAACCAGCATGCGTGAGCAGGGTATTGTTGACACTGACTTACTAACGGTTGCGCCAGCGCAAACCCTCTTTTGACATAAAGATGTGCAGTAAAAAGTTATGAAAGGAAAAGTGTGGACACAGTTATTTTTGTGGCTGGAATTATTGCATATGTATTTGTAGGAGTTTCCCATTCAGACTACAAAATCTGGGGGAGGAGAATATTTAAACAAATTATGCAACGTGATTTACTAAGGTTTTCTCCATCCGGGTTAATCTATTTGCAATGCCAGACGAAGATGTTGTCAGAAAATATTGATTGCCAAGGCACGTTATTCTTAATTTTCAGAGAACCTCCGAGTAACAAGCTGCACCTGTGTTGTTAGCAAATTACCCGCACTTGCTTACGACCCTGAAGCCAATCCCAGCTGACTACTGGGCAGGTCACCAATCTATCTCAACACAGAGAGACAACAGCAATTCATATTTACATTCACACCTATGAGCAATTTAGAGTAGCCAGTTAACCCGATCTACATGTCTTTGAACTGCAGGAGGAAACTGGAGTGCTCAGAGGAAACCCAGGCACAGGGAAAATATGCAAACGCCACACAGAAAGGCCACAGTTTATTTGCAAGGTTCAAACACAGAACCTTCTTTCTGTGTGGCAACAGAATTAACCACGGTTGTTGCTCAGGAGACTTCCAGAACTGTTTCCAGAATCTCAGAGAACACACCTGTAGATGTGTAGGAAGTAGCCAAGGAGAGACCATAACGCACACTGCTTATACTAAATCTGTTTTCATTGGCCTTTCTTATATCACTATTAAAGTGCTATTATTTGTGTGTAGCAGTGTGTGTATACTGTGTTCTCTAAAGTAACTTTGACTGACTGAGACCAGCAACTGTGTATGTGTGTCCTTGAAAGGCTAAGCAGCTGTAAACGACAAGGCATCTGCCACCATCACCTCATCACTCACTCTAAACTATGGTCCTGCGTGTGTGTGTGTGTAAGAATTCTGTGAACAGTGTTCATGGAAATGCTCTGGAGCATCACTCTGTAAAAATAGTGTCTATATTTCCATACGCCTGTTTAAGCGCGTTTAGAACTACACGCCACAGTGTTTACGTGTGCCGCAGCTGTGGCAAGAATGCTATCGCCAGTAACCGGTTGTGCAGTATTCTGTCTTACTATTTAGCATGATAGTATGGAGGCTTGGTGGTTTGGGACACAGCCAGTCACTGAAACTGGGAAAGCTCTGTTTGAGCCGCTAAGCGCTGAGGTAGCTAAACACTGCTTGCTGAATAGCATACACTACAGGTGGTGCGGAGTCGGACCGAGCCCAAGCCTGTGTGCGTTTGAGTAGTTTGAGAGTGGTGGTCTAAATTAAGACCGTGGTAGTGAGTCTTGGTGCTATTTAAACAATCTGGCTCTAATTTACTAAGCATCCAGATATTGAGTACTAATCTGAATGTTTTTTTTATAAGTTCTTTTAGTATTCTAATTATTCTTCTTAAATCACTGCAAGATTAGAAATGCGAAAGTGTGAAAATGTGAAGCTCAAGAATAAAGGCGACTAAAAGCAGTGAGATGCATAAAGCAATCTTTGGTCGTGAGTTGACATCAGCAGCTTAGTGACGTGCTGACTGGCAATTTATTACCATTGAAACTAAACACATCTGATAACAAGGTTCTGGCAGTGTGAGACCCTTTTTTATGAACATATCTAAGTGTGAGCACTGCTACGATGCTTGTCTAAAATGCACCCAGAGGAGGATGGCAAACTCACAGAACAGCTGCAACTAAGGTAATGGCGATGGTGAAACATAAATGAAATGGACAGAAAAAGAAAAATCCACAGTGAAAAAAGAGCCTGTTTTCTGCAGGAGCTTCTTTCTAGATCATGCTGATGGATGATTTAAGCAGAACATTGTTATATTCTTCCATCACAGGTCTATCGTTAGAGGATCATATGATCTAACTTTGAGAACCCGCATTGTCGCACTCATTGGGAATTTGACATCTTGAACAGTGTGACTAATTCTAATACTAATCTTAAGTGCTGATATGGCACAGTCAAAAACCCGCTTTACTCAAACACACATTCAACATACCTGGTGGAAATGTTATGTAAATCATTTCTCAGAGGTTTTCACTCCTTGTCGTTGGACTGCAGATATTTTCAGCCTGATGGTGTGGTGTTCTGATTAGCTTGTGTTAGAGTGGTGGTAGGAGCGAGCTGCTTTCTCAAGAGTCTAGGTGCCAAGGTATACTACTACTAGACAGGCAGAGTGATTTTCTTCAAGACCATCAATATCTGTATCATTTTAGGCTACGCTTTTTTTTTTGTCTATTCTTCTCCTTCTCCTTTTTCATCCAGTCATATATTCTTCTACTTTCATCCCAGAACTTCCAGAACTCTCCATGACTCCGGAATCTTTTCTCCTGTGGCAAACATATTTGTCATCAGTCTGCTCCTGTGTTTAATCCCTCCTTCTTCTGTACTCAGAAATAAACAGCTACATAACAGCCATATATTAGCTGATGGTGATTGTTGAACGTAAATGTGATTTACGTCAGTGTGCTTCAGATTTTATCTATTGGACACCTGCTGAAAATAGTAGTTAAAGTAGTCTAAAGTAGTCTAAAGGTATAGTCACTCAGTTTATCTAGTTTTTCTTTAGATAAGTCCAGCATAAAAACGCCAGACCGAAGTGCAGGTGGCCATAACGATCAGCATTTTGTGTGGAGGAGAAAAGGTCAGGCTTTTAATCCAAAGCACAGAATCCCAAATGTGAAGCATGGAGTGGCAGCGTCAATGTGTGGTAGTGTTTTGCTAGAAAAGGGTGCAATTAGAAAATAGAAGGCAACATTATGAAGGAGTATTATCTAGAAATACCACCTTAAGACACCAGCAAGAAAGTGAAAACTTGGTCAAAATGAATTCTTTCAGCAGGAAATGATCCTAAGCATGCCTGTAACATGTACATGACGTGTTACGTACAGTCAGGTCTAGAAGTAGTTTTTAATTAAAATTTAAAATTTTCATAAATAAATTGCCTAATAATTGCCTAAAAGTTCACCTCCACAATGGATGTAACAGTAAAGATGGGATTGAAGTGTAGGCTTTCAGCTTTACTTAAAATTAAAATACTGCACTAACTGTTGAGGAATTACAGCAATTATTTACATCGGCCATCAACCTTCACATGCTCAAAAGTAACTGGAAAACAAACAATTATAAACTTAAGGATTATTTTTAAATATTTGGTTAAAAATCCTTTGCAGTAAATGACCACCTAAAGTCTGGAACCCATGGCCATCACCAAATGCTAAGTTTCTTCTATTGAAATGCTTTGCCAGGATCTAACTGTTTTGCCAGGATTTTTCGCTTGTTTCTGGGTCTTTCTGCCTTCAGTTTTGTCTTCAGTAAGTGAAAAGCAGCTCAATTGAGTTGAAGTCAGATGACTGACTCTGCCATTAAAGAAAATTCCATTTCTCGGCCTTAAGAAACAGAGATTTTGGGTTGCTTTTGTGGTATGCTTTGGGTCACTATCCATCTGTACTGTGAGGTGCTTTTCTATCAGTTTTGCAGCATATGACTGAATCTGAGCAAAAAGTATAACTCTATACACTTCAGAATTCATCCTGCTACTACAATCAGCAGTCACTTAATCAATAAATAGCAGTAAGCCAGTTCCATTGGCAGCCAAACATGCCCATGTCATTACACTGCCTCTATACTACACTCTACATTCTACACTATACACGCTACACAATGCCCAGGTCATAACACTGCCACTGTTTGACAGATGAGGTGGTATGCTTTGGATCATAAGCCTTTCCTGTATAGAACTAGGCATGCTTTTATTAGATGATTTCTAGGAAAGTCTAATCTGGCCTTTCTGTTTTTGAGTGTTACCAGTGGTTTGCAGAGTAAACTCTCTGTATTTACATTCATGAAGGTATCTCTTGATTGTAGACAATGATATGCCTACCTCCTTGAGAGGGTTCTTGACTTGGCTAGATATAATGAAGGTGTTTTTTTGTCTTCTGTGGTCTTCCAGGCCTTTTGGTGTTGTTGAGATCCCCAGTGCATTCCTTCTTTTTCTTTAGTCCATTGATGAGGAGCGAAGGCTAGGCCATCTGGTCCAATCCCACAGAAGTTCAAGTTCAAGTTCAAGTGGCTTTTATTGTCATTTCAACCATATACATGTAATACAGTGTACAGTGAAACGAG
>JAQQZR010000006.1:1335956-1355907 GCA_030068235.1 Notoglanidium macrostoma | reverse complement strand
TAGCTAAATACTAGCACAGAGTTCTTGCACCATTCCATGTTAATATAAACACACAAGCCACCACCGCGAGTCTTACCGCACAGAGCTACTTTCCTGTCGGCACGAAATGCAGTTAGCCCGGCTAGCTAAATAGCGGCGTTCGGAACTCTGTCGCTGAGCCATGTCTCCGTGAAAGCAATGACATAGCAGTCTCTGAACTTGCGCTGGGTAGTCCGCTGGAGTCGGATACAGTCCAATCCATTGTCCAGAGAACAGACGCTGGAAAGTATTATGGTTGGTAGGGGCCAGTCGGCCAGGATTAGCTCTTAGCCTAGCGCGGACCCCCGCCCGCTTGCCGCGCTTTCGCTTCCTCGCACACCACTCTCGGCGAACCCTCCCCCGGCCGCCGGCATCAGGCGACATCGAGGACTAGAGGCCTGGTTTCTGTAGCAACCCGAGGACGCGAAGCGTTTCCAAGAGGGCTTCCTGCAGGTCAGTTTTTAAGTATTTCTTTATATAGTATTTATAAATATATATATATATATATATATATAGTATTATATAGTATTTTCTCTATATAGTAATGTTTCTCGTGGGTAGACATGAACACCGTTTGTTTGGTGCCCATGTGCTGTCGGAGTCACGCCAAGAAAACAAAATAAAACAAAATAAAACAAAAAAGCACGATTTTCGGATCCGGAGTGGCCGCTGCGCGCTGCGGTCGCCGCCGCCATACGTCACAGTATGAGTGTTACCAGTGGAAGAACTACTACTATAGTACAAATTGCTGAAAAAGTTAATACTGACTGTGGTATAAAGGTGTCAGAATACACAGCGCATCGCAGCTTGTTGTATATGGGGCCACATGGAGTGCCCATGCTGATCCCTGTCCACTGCCAAAAGTGCCCACAATGTGCAGAAGAGTACCATAACCGGACTATGGAGCAATGGAATAATGGAATAAGGTGGCCTGGTCTGAAGAATCAAGTTGTCTTTTATATCACGTGGACGCCTTGGGTGCATGTGCATTACTTACTTGGGGGAAGAGATGGCACCAGGATAGACTATGGGAAGAAGGCAAGACTGCAGAGGCAGTATGATGCTCTGGACAATGTCCTGCTAGGAAATTTGGCATTTGTGTGGGTCTTACTTAAACATTGTTGCAGACAAAGTGCACCTCTTCATGGCAAAGGTATTCCCTAATACCAGTGCAATAGTAAAATTGTTCAGGAATGGTTTGAGGAACATAAAGATTTCAAGGGGTTAACTTTGCCTTCAAATTCCCCTAATCGGTCATTATATCCCATAATCAAGCATCTGTGGGATGTGCTGGATAAACAAGTCTGATCCATGTAGGCCCCACCTCGCAATTTACGGGACTACCACAGCACACCTTCAGAGGTCTTGTGGACTCCATGTGTCGATGGGTCAGAGCTGTTTTGCCGGCACAATGGGGACCTACACAATATTAGGCATGTGGTTTCAATGTTATGGCTGATCAGTGTACATCCGTAATGCATAATGGCTATCCTCTGGGTGCTCCGGTTTCCTCCCAAAGTCTAAGACATGCAGATTAGGTCAACTCTAAATTGCCCATAGTTGTGAATGCGAGTTTGACTGGCTGTCCGTTTCTGTGTTAGCCTTGCTATAGACTGGCGACCTGTACAGGTTATACCCCACTTCTTGCCTGAAGTCAGCTGGAATTGGCTCCAGAGGGATTGGATGGGTAAAATCATGCAAATACATATGAGAAGTACAGTGGGCACAGGCTTAATGATACTGACTGTTGAATATTGGACAAACAGTGCCTGGTCTTTTCTCAATCTTTAACTATCCAGTTTGGGTGAGTCTATGTCCACTGTAGCCTCATATTTCTCTTCTGACTGGAGTGGAACCCCATGTGATCTTTTGATTTTGTAGCTCATTCACCTCAAGGTTAGACATGTTGTGTGTTCTTAGATGCTTTTCTTCTACCATGGTTGTGATCAAGAGTGGTCATTTGTGATGTAGCCTTCCTGTCAGCTCAAACGGGTCTGACCATTCTCCTCTGCCCTCCCTTACAAGCAGAACTGGCTGTTTTTAGCCTTTTGCACCATTCTGTGTAAACGCTAGAGACTGTTCTGAAACTCTGAAATACCCAGCCCTCTCAAACCAGCCCATCTGGCACCAACAACCATGCCACAGTCAAAGCCACTGAGATGACATTTCTTACCCATTCTGTTGTTTAATGTGAACAATACCTGAAGCTCTTGAGCTGTATCGGCATGTCTAAACTGCACTGTTGACATCCATCTTCATACACCGAGGCTCTGATTTACTAAGATTCCAAATAAGTGCTAATTTTGCATTGGGATGAATTGCATGTGCATTTAGCGGGACATGTTTCAGGTCATTTAAAAAGATCTTATAATTGATTCCTGGAAAAATAAAACTGAAACTGAAACTAACCACATGTCCATTGGGATATGTCGAAAACAAAATCAACACAGAGAAAAGAATGTGTTTAAAGGCTGTTGGTATCAGAGTTTTGAGCATGAAGCAAATACATAATACAAATTTTGCCAAGTCATTACTATATTATAAAGGATAAAACTGTCTCTTTATTAAAACTACAGATGTTGAATTTTGAGTTTGTGATAAGTCGGATGGCGTTGATAAATTTTTCTATAATAGTATTTATTTCACAGGTTTCTATTAATGTACTCATTGTAATATGTTATAATTCCTATAGAGACATAGTTATTACATTAATATAATATAGTAGCATTTATGGAAGGAGGCTCCAGTGTTAGTGCTATGTGACGGTCAGAAATAAAGCTCTACTTTTTGGTTCTCCCACACAACACAGTCTTTGCGTGTTTCTTGATGTGTAATGGACACAGATCTGTTGCCACAAAATCATTCACACAGATGTTTAAAGTCTACTCACTGCAAATCTTGGAGCAACTGATGAGTTACATAATTAATCTTATTGTTATTACCAGATAAAACTACAACTGATTCGTTTAAATTCATATTCATCTCCAGATTTTTAATGCCTCACTAACTATGACATTGAAATTCCAAAACTTCATAAAACTACTTCACTGAAAGCTATGTGTAACCATGGTAACACATCTTAACCTTCTGACATGTAACCCCCAGCTACATTTATCCACTCATCTCTCGCTGTCTCTGTCTCTTGCCATCAGCTTTTTCCGAAGTGGATTTGCATGTAATTGGCTGCAATCCTGTGTCTGACAGGTGTAATTGACTGTTTTGAACAGTGCTTTGAGGGGGAGGATGTGTGTGTTCCAGAGTAACTGCTGTAATGTGTTTTATTCCTGACAGACAAAGAAAATAGTTAGGGAGAGACTGATAGCTAACATTTTTGTAAATTTTTTTAAATCTAAAACTAGTTTACTTTTTTAAACTATATAAAAGAAAGTCTGTGTGCACAAAAAGATACTAGACAATTGATTAGACTGAAATACTAGTATATACAAAGTATATGGATAATTAGATAGTTGACTAGACAGATAAGCTTGGTAGATAAACAGTTGCATATGTAAGGAATAAAACCCTCAGGGAGTGCTGTTATAGGAAAGTAAGCAGCGGTAGGGGTGTGATGTGATGGATATGAAACAGAGAACTTGGTTCCTCACCGAATTTGGGTATTTTCTTATAACAGTGTGTCCCACAATGCTTCACTCTTATTTAACCATGGCAGGTTGCCTACAGCAAGTTGTACTTTTAATCCGTTTGCAATTACACGTACTGTTGTGGAACCTCTGTGAAACATGTTAGTTCCTGTTGTCACCTACGTTATAGCAGCTATAAACAGTCATTCCCTCACCAGCATCTCTTTTTTTTTTCTCTACTGAAGTTGCTAAAACAAAAAAGAGAAATCACAAAGCTTAAACTCCTCTGTCCTGAACATGTCAGAAAACATAAAGTTACAGCTTTACCTCTGCCTGTTACAAAGTCATCCATAAATGATACATTTTTTTGCCCTTACAGAAAACGTCACCATGTCAACAAATACACATTTTAATCCATTTATGTGACGCTTCCCTGTGAATACACATACCTGTGAATGAGCTGTTACTATAGAAACAATAACATGTCAGAACAAGGGCATTAATATAAACCTGTGATTGCAGTTGGAGCTTCTGTCCAAGCTGTCGTAGAATATTAAAAAAAAAACCTCTGACAGTCAAATTCAAGAATTCTACCGATATGCATTTATCGCTAAACATTTATTACAACATTCTCTAACTAGGATGGACAGATTTACAGGAAGCTAGTTATGGGTGGTGCCAGACTGAAAGTCAAGGTTTCTGGGCACTAACTGGATCATATCTCTCAAGCTGGAAGCACAAACACATCGCTTGTCGGCAGTATAGTCGGAGTTAACCATCCAAATATTAACCAAACCTTTGTGGTTTGTGTAATATTTTCCAGGGCCTTACTGTATATGACACAAGGGGAGAAAGCAGGCAGTATGAAGACCAAACTGGAAGTCGTGGCTAAAAAATAATTAATCAGAGATTGTGTAGTTCTGCGTTTATGCCAACAGAATTCATCTGTTAGAAGCCTTTGCTCAACAATAACAATCTAATCTGGTCTGCCTTAAAACATAAATGGAAGGCAACCGAAAACACTGTGCAGGAGAAAGCACAGGAACTGTGGCGGTATTGAAGGCATGTTATCAATATATCGGTAGATAACAACATTAAAACCTACTAGGAATCAGGCCAGTTGGCACTACGGGTGGCTTTCTTGCTCCAGCACTACACCAACAATTAGGGTGAGCACTTGTTCTGGCATCAGGTGCTGATGAAGGGTAGATATTTACACTTACCCATACATACTGCAGCCAAGGGGTCAGCTGTGATTATGTGCCCTTCCTCTTACTTTGTTACGTGGATATCCTAAAAGAATACTGACCAACCAGGGTGCCCACTGTGTATCTAAGAAGCAGTAAATGTCAATCACTGTCAGACAGTAAGGCTGTTTGGACTCTGTAGCCAAACTTTTAAAGGGTAGGTGCCAGGAATACCCAAGGCATTAACTGTAAGGGATGTTCCCCAGGCCTAGTGATACTCTCCATTCAAGATATTTGGCCACAGGCCTTGTGGATGGCTGCAGTCTCAAGAAAGGCCTCAGGAAAACAAGCTGGAGACCAAGACGAGATTTCCCCCAGCCCACCAACAAATAGAAATATGGTAGCAAAAAAAATGCTGCCAGAAAAGATCACATGGGGCCCTGAAGGAGCGTGACCCACTGCTCACAAACCCACACTTGAAACAGCCAACAAATGTCCAAAAATCTGCATCAGAGACAGGGCTGAAACTAGTCCTATCCCAACAGGTGGTGGTATAGAACACCGCATTACTCTCACCCACAGGATAACATTGTTCGGGCAGTAGAGTAGGTGGAACTTGGTAGTGCTTAAACTTTATAGTTTAAGTAGCTTTAACATGGGCAGACGTAGAACTACAATACTCACCATGTCGCCCATCATACTCATCAGAGACTCTGCTTCCTTTCAACATAAGGCAGAGGCAAGGACACAATCCTCCGAGTCACCAGATGGTTCCGTGTCCTTCTTCGCATTTGAAACATCTGGTATTTCTCTTGAATATCTGTATGCTCTGGGGTAAAGTGTGCCCTGGCACCCCACAACTGTGATGCTGGGTCTCACTCACTGGTACCACCAACCTAGAGCACTGGTTCAGCACCATGGCCAGTGACTCGGTCAGCACTAAGCACAGAACTACATCCACAACTACTGTGCTTCACTCATTCATGGTGGACGACAATACTTGCACCAAGACGTCCTTGACAGGAAGTGTATTAAACACTGCTTACTGCATCATAGTAGCTTGACAGTTGTTAGATATATGGGTAGTTAGATGGTGGGACTAATGAATGTACGGTTAGCTAAACAGTTGTTTGTACAGAAAAGTAATAAAATGATGTAGACAGTTTGAGAAATGTTGTGTAGATGAATAAACCTTGAATAGAGAGGTAGCTAAACGGTTAAGTACAAAGATACTGGTGTCCAAAGTCTGGCCCCGGGGGGGAAATGCAGCCTGCAGACAGATGTTAACTGGCCTGCAGTTTCTCTCTTAGAACGTACGGCAAGCGGCCAAAGTCTACCTATAATATTAATAAGATTATACTGTTATAAGTGGCAATGCTTCTCACCACTAAGCACGGAAATCCTTTCATGAAGGTTTAATTTAACCGTTAGTTTGTGCAAGTACTTTGCATAATTCATAAATATTTGGTGACCGGTGCTCAGGAATTTTGATGTGGTGTACTCTGGCCTCATCCTACACCCCTGGTTTAGGTAGACAACTGACAGTAAAATATGGTTATGGTTCACTAGACAGGCAGATACAGTATTTTGGTAGCGTTAAGTAGAATAATAAGACAGGACAGATGAAGACATTTCCAGTCTTGATGTTCCATTAATGTAATTTGAGTCCAGAAAAAGTTTTCATTAATTCAAGACACAGCTGGGTGTATAGGCTGTAAACGTGTGTATAAATGTGTGTGTTTTCTACAAAAGTGTAATGTGAACTCACCTTGCCAGTGGTCATTTCCTCTCCTCTAAAATTGGACGTTGAATTAGGCTGTACATGTGTGCGTAAAAGAGCAAGAGAACGAGGGCTAATTGTTGAGGAAGAGAGGGATGAAGGTATAATAAGCTTTGGGACAGAGCTCGAGAGATATTGCCCTCACTTTCTTCATTTCGGTCAGGGCTGAGACACTTCAACACATATTTGGAAGTATATTCTGTATTAATATAAAACGGTTTCTCTGCCAGTGTACACATGCACAGCATTTTAACCCAAATCTATCGGTCTGATTAAAACCAGATAATCATAACAGACACAATATGTTCCATCTTGAAGGAAATTTAAAAAGACAAAAACACAGAAAAACAAGTTACATTATTTAACCCAAGTACCTCTAGGTGGTGCTAGTGTGAAATTGCTTTTTTTGTATCGTGAGTGTTCATCTTGCGGTTAAAGGAAAATAATAGGACAGGGTGATGTGATGTGGCCCAAAGCAAGGCTGAGTGGATTACGGTCACATCCCCAAGGTACGCAATCTGAAATTAATTAAAGAACGTCACCACTTCTTTTTTTTTTTATCCATTTACAGCTACATTTAATGCACATGGAGTGCAAGTCAGGTTAGCGCCTGTTATCACTAACACTACAGCAGGACTGGCCTCTCACAAGCCTCTCCTTTCTCTCTCTTTATATCAGTAGAACAAAAAACCAAGCCTGAATGGACTTTTACCTCATTTTTAGTCTTAATGTTTATATGTGTACCTTCTGCTGTGCAAATTCTTGTGAATAATCCGTTTCTATAGAAACGCTCATTTATCAGAACAGGTGCATTAATATAAACCTTATGTAGACACAAAGTATATAAAGATTTGGAAGTGTACTTATTTATTGGGAATATTTCAGAGTCGGATAGACCTGCATTACAACAAACATAACTGTAGACATTACAGACATTTTAATAAGCTAGGAAATGATAACATTCCCTCAGAAAATTAAGTTTTATCGTTTAGTTAGCATGTTGCTAAGCCGTATAAGGAACGTACAACGATACAATTTTGTACTGTAAAATAATAATAACAATAATAATAATAATAATAATAATAGACACTCAAAAGGTAGTTATGACATTTTCATACTCCAAAACTATAATTAAACTTCCTAATTATCCGCTTCCATTTGAGGAAAAAATAAATTTGCATATCGCTAATATTTAGCCAAATCAACTTCTTTAGGACGGCGGCTCCGTCCAAAATGCGTCCCTACTGGATGCAAAGTGCACTAGGTAGGCGCTGCTTCCGAATCAACGAAGTGCGCGACTGTAGGGCGCACAGAGCTGTTTGAGATTCAGCCCTCAGTTTAGTCAGAAATCCGAATACTACCCCAAAGCGTCCGTTATAAATCTCTGACAGACTGAAGTGCGAAATTAGTTCTCTTACCGGATGGGCTCGAGCAGTCCGTTTTCTCTTCCGGACAGGACATTTACACTATTTAATCGCACACACAATTCAGACAAAACCGTGTGCGCGTGTGTGCGTGTGTGCGTGTGTCGCCGTTAACAAAAAGTCCGTCCTGTCCCAGCCGGTGATCCTGTGGAAATGAGCTCGCGCTCTCCCTGGGTTTCCCGCCTGCCGCGAGGGCTCACGGTCACGTGACGGGCCACAGCGTCCATTGCATTCCCGTATGATATTTGGCTCGTGAGATGCTGTTGTCCGACATTACTACCCGGCCATTATTATTATTCTCTTGATCTTGAAGTTATAAACGTAGCTTGTCTTGTTACAAAGTGTAGCATAAACGTCACTATCCTGAAGACTTCTCTTGACGTGACAAAAAACGCAGATGCACTCAGCGACCCGCCTCCTGGGGTCAACTCCGTTATCAGTTACGTAGCCATTAATAAGCTAGCTAGCTAGCTGGCTGGCTAAAACAAGCTAACGTTCGGCACTGTCGCCTCACAGGAAGAAGGTTCCGGGTTCGATCCTGCCGGCTGACTGGGGCCCGTGTGTGTGGAGTTTTCATGTTCTTCTCGTGTCTGCTGTGGGTTCCCTCAGGGTTCTCCGGTTTCCTCCCACAGCCCAACGACACACAGATTAGATCAACTGGCTACTCTAAATCGCCCATAGGTGTGAATGCGAGTGTGAGCGGTTGTTGCCTCCGTGTTAGCCCCGTGGTAGATTAGCGACCTGCCCAGGGTGTACCCTGCCTCTCACCTGAAATCAGCTGGGGTTGACGTTTGCGTTCCCTTGCGGTAAAGGTTCGGGTTAACACAAACGTATTGCAAAAGTAGCTCCAAAATAATCCCCACCATGACCAGTAGGGGGCTCTGTGTTCTTGTGAAAATGGTGAAGTTGCTCATTACTGGAAAAGCTAGATTATTTTCCCAATAGCTCAGCTGCTAAAACATGAAGTCACCCTAATAGCATCAGGACTTTTAGCTACTCCAGAACGCTGATAATAATTATAATAAGACTCATGAGAGTATAACAAATGTATTGCTCATAAATAACACCATGTTCAGCGAATATTAAAGCTCGAAGTGATTTGGTTGGTGGTATTTAAGATGATGATAACAGGATTGTTTTATTTAATAGCAAAACACAGCCGCACTCTTCAGGCAATGAAGCGCCTCAGTATGGCACAGAAATACAACCATGGCATTTCGGTTACGCCAATTTAGGGGTCATGCTGGATATCAAATCTGACATAGCAAGCAAAACCTGCATGTGTGAACGTCTGGAAATAAATGTTTGCAAATAGTGACGTGACATAAGGGAGCTGGGGGTTTCGATGAAACTAACATATGTAAAAGGAGAAAGGGGACACACACATGCGTGCGCGTTAAGAAAAAACTTGTTGGCAGGTTCACTCAAAATATTTTGGCTGTGTCTCTCATGGTGATGGCTCTGTCCCAAACCACAGTACCGTAGTTTGAGTAGTCCTAGGTGTATAAAAAAAAAAACCATGGTAAATGTCACCTACTGGCATGATAGAGTGGTTGTGACCGTCTTTATTGCAGTACAAACAGCAAGGATTTATATTAAACAACACCTAGGCGGTTATACCGGTTAGTGTGATTGTGTGTGATTTGGAGTGTAGGCCTATAATGATGTGCTTGGAGGCAGGATGACATCCAGTGTGCATTAAAAACTACCTGCTCAGATGCCCCGTCTCACCAGGAGACTGAGGGTTCCAATAAGTGTACAACTATTAGCCAATATAATTACATTAATCTAGCCAAACTGAGCTTTTGAACATTATGGCATGTTAGCTAGCTAGATTATAAAGATCTACATTACCGTTAATTGATTTGACCATCGGTAACGTTATGGGGGTTCAATGAGTGCACTTCCTTGTTTTCAATCAAAGTCTTCAGGACAGAGGAGTTTGTTGTTCGCCATTCCACTGCGACATGAGAAACGTCCGACCGCAACTGTATATAGATCATATGACTGGTCATGTGACCACACCCCTAGTAAAGTCTTAACCCCCTATACATAATCCTTTCAGCCACAACTACATCCATGTCTTCCGATGTGTTTTAGATTTTCCTATCCATACCTAACATGACCAACTTAAGATTGTTTGGTAAAAAAATAAATAAATAAATAAAATAAAAAGATTTGATGTGGTTCCATGTTTTGAGCGTCAAACCTAATGTGAATCATCTGAAATTAATTGTAGTCTGGCCTAGGCATGACTGATTGGGAGGCAGCCCAGTAGACCTAAAAGTATTAAATGGATATACACGTGATAGTAAAAATGTCAAGCTAATATGCTACTTAGCACAGTAGTGTGATTTGTGATGTAGCCCCTTTTATTGAATCAAAATGACACCCCTATCATAGAGGATCATTGTAAATGTCACCCAAGAGGCCATGCTCTTTATTTATTTACAGCGGTGTGGTTTGGGACGGAGCCAAAAAGCACACGCTCCACAGCTGTGAGACACTTTTTGAAATCCTTCCAGGCTCGGTACTTTAAATAGAATACAAATAACTCAAAAGGCACAATGGCTGTGGCTGGACAGGGGACAGGGTTAGTGGGGTGATGTAAAATGAGATGCAGCCCACTTAGTGATGGCCCCTTCACAGGAGGAGGAGGTCATATCTCAGAGGTGTAAACAAAAATGGGGAGGGGGAACAGTAGCGATTGAAGTGTGTGATCGTTATTTTTAACGACTGTGAATGTCCAAGAAGGAAGGGTCCAAACTCACCGGGGGGAGGGGGTGTGTAGGCAGGTTGCGTCCCACTTCTGTTTCCAGGCTCTATCACGCTGTATAAAGTACACTTCTCTGAGAAAATCCCAAAGGAATTGAGAAAATTAAGCTCACAGTTAAACCTCGGCCCTTCCTTCAGTTCGCTCGCCAACTTTATATTTTATTCAAGGAAAACTGAACGCAACACTTCAGTGAAGTGCCATCATTTGCATCTACACTGTGGCAATGTTGCGTTCTCACTCCGGCTCGCTTGCGTTACTAGTCTGGCAAAAGACTGGTGCCCTAATCAATTTCCACTTACCTGGTTGCCTTGGCAACCTGCTTTGAAGTCAGCACAGTGATTTTAGACATTTAAAGGAAGTGTGGGTGTGTGATGGAGACAGGCACAATTGTGGCCTGAAACGAAAAATAAGATCACACAATGTTATGTCAAGAATTGTGCTTTTGTGTGTGTGTGATAATGAACGCCAGCCGCAGTTCTCTGCACTTATATTACCAGAGCTGTTACCGTTTCTCTCAGTCTCTCTCGCACACATTCTTCACTGAATTTACAGTCTTGTTAAATTTAGCATCTGCCCGACTCTGAACAATTTCCACCGTTTTGACTCCTATCACTTTCTAATTTTGTTTCACTGTTCCTACATTCCGATCATCCCGAGCTGATTTGCCCTAACCACTCAGACGTGTGCACCACCTACACCACACCTGACCTGGACAGCAGAAATTATAAAATTGATGATGTGTGCTTCGACATGTATAACATGGTACAGACTTCCTTACTATATAGCTAAATATACAGTGCCGTGAGATGAAGCACCTTATTCTTGTGTGATATCAGCTCGAGTGTGTAGCACTGTTATGCCCAGAGCCTCTGTCTCACAGCTCGATGTAACCACAATATGTGATACTGAAATTTAGGCTTTGGCTGTAAAAACACTCAAACACAATATGGAATGCCGTGTGTGGTTAATATTGAATACAGGATCCTATTAATTGGAAAATATCATCCTCCTATTCAAGTCTACAATTTGTCTCTCAAGGACGGTGCTCAGGGTTCTCTCGGGGACAGTGCTCTCTCGGGGACAGTGCTCTCTCGGGGACGGTGTTCTCTCGGGGACAGTGCTCTCTCGGGGACAGTGCTCTCTCGGGGACAGTGCTCAGGGTTCTCTCGGGGACAGTGCTCTCTCGGGGACAGTGCTCTCTCGGGGACAGTGCTCAGTTATCCAGCTAGCTCATTACCACACAAGCTAGTTAGTAAGCTAGGCTAGTGCAGCTCTGTACAATGTATGAAGTGTAAAAGCATTTTCAGTCCATCACAGAATCTGAAAAAACGTGTTGAACTCCGCAAGCTTGCATTGTTTCATACAGAAGTACACGGCGCCCTCTGGTGTGTGACCTGAATCTGCAGTGCAGGAATGTAGTGCAAGAATTTAACTCTCACTTGTAAAGTTTACGCTCGTTAAATTTACGTAATGTTTAACGTCTTACCTTTCTTCTCACCGTGCAAGCCGATGCCTCATTCCCACGTTTCTCACAAACACTGGAAAGCAAGTGATGGGATTTACTCCCAATACCACCAATCCAATAGCACCGTGTCCGGGACGCGGAGACAGACTACAGAAGTGTTGGCTGGGTTGCACTCGATCCGTCATCAAGGTCTCACAAACGCCTTTATCAGCGAGGAAAAAAGTTCAAGAGCCGATTCCGATGATCAGGCCGACGCCGATTAGGGTGCCTCAGTGATGTGTGTATTTCATAGCATGGAAGTGACATCTTTTAAGATCCAGATAAGTGTGCACAAAAAACACAAACTATTAGGTAGAAACCAATAACGTAATTTTATACTCATATTAAGAGACGTATAATAAACACACTCTTTAAAAGCCATAACATATTAAGGTAAAGGTCAGCATGAGCAGTTCGCTACCAACCCACACACAGGTTCCATCACATGCCTGCTGATTAATACCCATAAGGCTACTCGTTTCAGTGTCAAACGTTCCAGGAAACATATATTTGTATGCAGGCTGAAAATAATCCCTAGGTGAAATGTGTGTGGAGTTTACACGTGTCCATAGCGATAAATAAAGCCGGCCTGCATCCTCTCGGTGCGAGTTTCTGACTTTATGAATGCTGCTGTGTGAATCGTTCATGGAACTCCTTTATCTTCTCCAGAACATTCTTCAGCTTCTGAGTCGGAGGAAGGATCGTCATCCTGAACAGCAGGAAAGTGTGAACGTCAACACTGGAGCGCTTATTCAGTTAAACATTCAGATATGAGGTACCACAGAGAACAAACACCAGTCTCATCCGAACGTTCAGCTCACTGGCAAAGCTAAATAAAAGACCGTTTAATCTAAATACGCTGATGGCTAGCACCGTTCGAGAAACCATCTCAATCTTCACCCGGCTAATCTAAGTTATTAACAATAAGTTCATGCTAAGTGGATGCAACATTCGGCCCGATTCCTAATGAAATGCTGAAGTAATAATAAATGTTAGGATAGCAAACACATTTGAATATATATATATCGGAAAACCGATTAAACAAGAGGTAAATGATTCCTCGCTGTACAGACCTGAAATGGTACGTTCCGTCTTTCTGACCGAATCCACTTCCTGGTACGAGGCAGACGCCCATCTCCTCGAGCAGTCTCATGCAGTAGAACATGTCCGGGGCCTGACCGTTCTCCTGCGCATGGCGACAAAGAGCGACAGTTTAACGCTTATTATAAACCGAACCCGACGGACTAAACCACTCCAGGACGGACGGGGATGTACCTGAGCTGCAGAGACGGCTTTAGGCGGGATGTGGATGCGAGGGAAGGTGTACATGGCTCCCTGGACAGGATTACACTTGATCCCCGGCACCTGATTGAGAATCTGCTGCGTCATGCTAGCTTTCTTAGCTAATTCAGCCAGAGTGTGTGAGCGCTCCTACACACAGGACCAGACACAACACAGCTTTAAGGTTCCTGCCTACGTTACAAATCGAAACGGAGGACACGCCGTCACCGTAACGTCCATGCCATTTGCTATTTGGATGTGAAAAACAACTCCGGCCTGCCGTTCCGTGTTACTTAACCGCTGCGTCTGAGCTGATTGGGTTTACGTACAGATATTTGAAGTGTTTAATACCTTAATGAAGGTGTCGTATGAGGGTTCGTGCGGTTCAGGAGGATTCATCACCAGGTCCAGTAAAGCCTGTCCAGTTACAGGAGGACACAGACACACCGAGACCAGCTTCGTCAGCTGAACTTTGACCTCAGGGTCCAAATTCACCACCTCCATGTAGCCACCCCGAAAGCCACACCTTTAAACCAATTTAAAGCAAGATCTTCATTTGCTAACATTGCTGCGCTGTGTAAGTGCAGCCAGGAGCCGTTTTGCTAGCAAACTAGCTACTATTCGATTTTATCAATTAAACCGGTAGCCAGGCTAGCTGATCCGTACTGCGTATTTAAATTAATATCCAGCATGCCGGCGAACACTGTTATGCCGTGTAAGTACACACTGAAGCCATTTTGCTAGAAAGTTAGCTAACTAAACTGTTTCAGTGATGTTTGGCTTGTTACATTTATTCACTTGAGCGCCGAGCAAGCAGCGTCAGTCAGTCAGGACACAACACGAGACGAGACTAACTTCCACACTTACTCTCCCATGTAGCACTTGGAGGTGGAATGAAACGAGGCCAGCTCCACTCGGTCGGAATACTCTGGACCCATCTCAAACAGAACCTTCTTAAACGAGTGAAACTCGCAGCCGTCTGCGTAGACGTTGTCCTGATAGACCTGCGCGGTCAAAAATCAAGGACATCCAGGAAAATTAAGTTAACCAGGGACAAAGGGGGAGGAAGAAAGAAAGAAAAAGAAGCTGGACTGGAAATGATTTCCGTTCGAACTCACCTCGTCGGCCATTAGAAAGAGGTTTTCTTCAGCAGCGAATCGGATCACGTCCTCGATGCACCGGCGGCTCTGCACCTGGCCTAGCCGTGAAAAACTGAGCGTCAAAACGTGTGCATTTATTCACCATAAAGGAAGGAGTCTCCAGTGTCAGAAAGCTTACAGCTCCAGAATGCACAGGACAGAGAAGTTTGCACTTCGCAGTACAACCGAAGTCAAAGCTCCGAGCCCGTAGATATAGACTAGATCATGTGATGTGCGTTTGTGTTTTACCGGTTGGGTTTCCGGGGTTGATGATACACAGGACTCGAGGCGTGCAGTGTTTCCTCGCGTCCTCCAGGGCGCGCCGCAGCTCCCGGACGTCCAAACTCCAGCACGCTTCCTCGTCCAGATAATAATTAACCTGCACAGCGGCGAGCTCTGCGAGAGCGGCGGAGTACAGCGGGTACTGAGGGATAGAGATCATCACTCCGGTGCGAGAAGGTCCTTCACCTGAGACCATCAGCTTCAGCATTGTCTGGACGAGAGAGCGAGGAGAACTCGTGCTGATAAACATGCACTATGCTAGCTTGTTAGTTATTCAACTAGCTACCTTGCAAGATGTGACCGATCAACCTGCAAATCTCCTAGCAAATCAAGCAACAGCAACGGATTATATGATGCTGAACTGGAGACGATCAGATTCGGTCACCTGTTAGCAACAAGAGAACATTACGGGTTCTCTGGAGGATTATTGGTTCTAGCTTTCACATACTAGCAAGCAGGAAAAGGCGCTAGATGAGCATTAGTTTTCTATGTACATCATTATGAAGGAAATAAAGCCTGGAAGGACGTAGCAGAGAGCGTTGGTGCCTCTGTGTGTGTGTGTGTGTGTACCACAATGCCATTGCTGGCTCCAGTGGTGAGGTAGATGTTGTCTGGATTGCATTTGATCCCGCCGTCTCTCTTCTCGATGTATCGTGCCACATCCTGTCGAACAAGCTCAATCCCCTGACTGCCACTGTAAGAGCCTGAGCAAGCGGAGACGGTACACGAATAATTAAGCCACATCTGTAGTTTCCACTTTAACATTTCTTGCATTATCCGATTTATTTTAATTTGCAGTATGCATTTCATTTGAACGCTCCACCTGACGTGTTAGAACTCTTTCCATTTCATGGTTACTTTATAAATATCTTACTCATTTGTACAATTTCCACCACATCTTTATTTTCTACCTTTTCCATCTGACCCTCACTCTGCTTCCATTTTGCTGCGGAGAAGCGCGCACTTTCATGAAGGCGTCCATGTTTTTGGTGCTTCAACACAAAACGAGCTCAAAAGTTGCATAATTTCGAGTTCTCACTAACGTGGTAAGTGGAATGCGGCGTTATTGTTCAAGCCTTAACAGGTTCAGAATACCCATAATGCACTGCAGCACAAGCAGATGAAGTGCCCACCCACCGAGCCCCCACTACCCTTACAAAAGGCTTTCACCATTTTCAAAATAAAGTATTCTTCTTTTAATTCCATTGAAGTAGAAGTGAAACCAGGAATGTCGCAGCGTGAGGCTTTACCCAGACTCCCTCCACAGCAGGCCTGAAGGATCCGGCGTGCTCGACTTTTCACATCTTCTGGAAATCTGTCGTCATCCAGAAGATCAGGAAAGGAGCAGATAGCCAGAACCTGACACACGCACGCACACGCCATTAGCCATTTGTTCAAGCTGCATTACATTTAAATTGCTGTTTACCGTCAAGAGAAAAGATGGCTGTTTAGCATATCAAATTAGCATCACTACAGCAGGTACTCATTCATGACACTAACCTGTCTGAAAAAAGTGATGGGTTTCTGGCCCATGGCATGGCAGTCTCCGATATTCGCCCTAATCACTTCAGTGAAGGGCTTCTTTACTCCCTGTATGAGGGGAGAAACATGAGAAATAACATTAGGTTTATAACACACCTTATTCACCATAAAGGCCACAGAAACACCATCAGCTGTCCACTGTGGGCGTGTCCCAAACCATACACCGTTTACTATATAGGAAATATAAACACCATCAGCTGTCCACTGTGGGCGTGTCCCAAACCATACACCGTTTACTATATAGGAAATATAAACATCATCAGCTGTCCACTGTGGGCGTGTCCCAAACCATACAGCCTGTTCACTATATA
The DNA here is from genome assembly GCA_030068235.1 of Notoglanidium macrostoma. Lineage (NCBI taxonomy): Eukaryota > Metazoa > Chordata > Actinopteri > Siluriformes > Auchenoglanididae > Notoglanidium > Notoglanidium macrostoma. The sequence goes on along the minus strand of JAQQZR010000006.1, from coordinate 1,339,082 downwards.
GGAAATATAAACATCATCAGCTGTCCACTGTGGGCGTGTCCCAAACCATACACCCTGTTCACTATAAAGGAAATATAAACACCATCAGCTGTCCACTGTGGGCGTGTCCCAAACCATACACCCTGTTCACTATATAGGAAATATAAACACCATCAGCTGTCCACTGTGGGCGTGTCCCAAACCATACACCCTGTTCACTATAAAGGAAATATAAACACCATCAGCTGTCCACTGTGGGCGTGTCCCAAACCATACACCCTGTTCACTATATAGGAAATATAAACACCATCAGCTGTCCACTGTGGGCGTGTCCCAAACATACACCCTGTTCACTATATAAGCCTCATCGTCCCCCCATCATCATGAACCCCATCATGCAGTTCCTCACACAGTTACATGTGAACACAGTTTAACAGACCCATCCGTACCTGCTGAAGTTCCATTTCGATCTGCGCAGCTCTCTGCACTATGGGCCCACGCACCGCATACTCCACCTTCTTCACGTTCGGGTTCATGGTGTCCATCGTCAACACCTTCCCACCGGGAACCACAACATGGTCGGTCATCGTTTCTCCGGCTGGAGTTCCTGTGACTGGAAGTCGAGTATGAAGAAATAATACTGAAGATGATCATGGTAGGCCCAATCGGGTTACAGCTAGCTAGGTTACTAACCAAAAAAAACAAACAAACATTAACAAGTTGGAATAGCTAGCTCCAATAAATTCATTAATCACTCAATAAAATCATTCACAGCAATGTCAAGTCAGACAGTTTCCTGGTAAAAGTAAATTGTAGTTTTAAGGACCACCAACATCCAACCAATCAGGACGCTTCTACTACACGTATTAGCATTGACGGTGTAAACATTTAGGGGTGTGGCTTTGGACTTCCAGAATAGCTAGGAATTAAGGAAGGAAGGGGTTCCATATAAATCCCTTATAAACACCTTTCCTACCTTATCGACCATCAGAAAAGCACCTGAGTGGCAGGATGTTCACTTCGGGAAAGTGACCTTTACTTGGGTTGGTGAAGACCCATCTATCGGTGCAAGAGGGAAATTAGTCGAGTTCCTGCTGAGGCGAGAGCTGTAGAGGAGCTGTAAAGTGCAGCACACACTTCAGAAAAGGTGTGGCATTTTTCAAGACTCGTAGCAGTAATGAGCTGTAGAAACGAGCAGGAAAATCTCAGATATTCCCAAGACCTCCGAAGCCATGACGTGCTGAGCTCCCATGAAATTTGGCAGCGAGTGGAAGCACATGCTGGCCCGGCTATTTTTAAAATAGTGCACAGCACGCACCTCGAGTGTAGAGTTTCTACAATTGCACAAAGATCACATGCTACGTCCGGCGAGAACATGTTCCGACCAGCTGAAGCGTCTCCGGGATCAAACGGATTTTGAGAGAAAATGTAGCAGGGAGACAGCACTAATGTACCTAGCAAGCTAATTAGCACGTGCTTTATCAGTCAAATCAGCTAATACACTGCTTAACTCGCATGCTAAACTGATAGATCTTATACCACGACGCTGTCAATCCTGGGCTCTGATTGGTTGGTTGCTGTTGAGTAGTGGTCTATATTATGTACATTTTGTAATCATTAACTTGTAAGTATATAACAACACGGTGATACTTTCTTTAAGATTTGTTTAATATGTAAGGAAGGAGTCTGCAGCGTCTACAGTCTACATTGATGACTTTCCTGAAAGAGAATGCTGAGAAGTGCGTTTTAGTTCTTGGATAAATCCAAAGCATTTTCCTCGCTCAATGAGACAATCCTGCAAATGGCTCGGACATCACGAAAATCTCGCAAATTTGTCCATCATAAAAAAGATGATGTACTCACCGAGTTTAAAGTTAGAAAATGTAAAGTTTAAATCCAAGAAACATGGATGATCAGCATAAGCTAGCTAGTGACTAATGATCTATCTAGGTTTTGTCTTCTACCTTCATAATTTCCATCAACAACAGGAATGTCAACATTTCCCTCTCATGGTTTGGTAAACCACTGAGTAAAGACTCAACACGAGCGTAACGGCACCGCGACCGCGCTTACGACCGAAACCACACCGCGACCGCGCTTACGACCGAAACCACACCGCCACCGCCCTTACGACCGAAACCACACCGCGACCGCGCTTACGACCGAAACCACACCGCGACCGCGCTTACGACCGAAACCACACCGCGACCGCCCTTACGACCGAAACCACACCGCGACCGCGACTACGACCGAAACGACACCGCGACCGCGCTTACGATTTATACACTTACAACTAAGACCAAGTGTGACACCGCGATCGCACTCGGTGTCGACCGCACCGCCAACCCAGTTCTGACATCTTGAGAAACGTCAACAACGCATCGTGACTCAAGGCAACAAATCTGTCAGAACTTCTGTGCTGCTCACGTGGAATCGTCTAGTAGAACCCCAGCAAACTCCATGAGGACCAAGACCTGACATGAAGTGCTATTAAAAAAACAAGGGAGTGGAAAAAACACCAAAACTATAAACCTGAAACCGTATAATGTAAACATGGAAATGTGTATAGTCAATAGAAGGAAATAAAGACCAAATATGGTGTGGAAAGGAAGGAAGGAAGGACAGGAGAGTCGAGAGGGTCACAAGCAGTGTGGATACGCAACTGCTGTATGGTTAGTTAATCCTCCTTAACGAAAGGTTCCACAAATAAATAACCAAAACAGCCACACACACCTTTAAGCTAAATATCACAGGACCAATAAACCACATGCTAATGAGCTAGCTAAATAAAAATACACTGACTCAACTGATTAGGAAACAAACTCTACTATTCAGGCAAAATACATATAAAATACAGAAAGAAAGAGAGAAACCTGCTCTCTCGCTCACTCACTGTAGGCACTGCTGATGAACACACTCAAGATCACTCAAAGTCAGACGCTGTCCGAGGAACAGGCACCACCTTCAGCTGGGAGGAACGACCTTTGACCTCTGTGACCTCAAAGAGTCCAGAACGCCATGGACGGCTCCTCCCACCTCAGCCCATTCTGGGGTCCAAGGTCAGAGCAAGTGTAACGGACAGCGAGGAACTGAGGACGTGTGTGTGTGTGTGTGTGTGTGTGTGTGTGTGTGTGTGTGTGTGTGTGT
>JAQQZR010000006.1:1286167-1303310 GCA_030068235.1 Notoglanidium macrostoma | reverse complement strand
AGAGAGAGAGAGAAAGACAGAGAGAGTGACAGAGTGACAGAGCGAGAGAGAGAGAGACAGCGAGAGACAGAGAGAGAGTGCTAGAGAGCGAGAGAGTGTGACCGAGAGAGAGAGAGAGAGAGAGAGAGAGAGAGAGAGAGAGAGAGAGAGAGAGACAGATAGAGAGTGACCGAGAGAGAGAGAGAGAGAGAGATAGAGAGTGACAGAGAGTGACAGAGAGACAGAGACGGAGAATGAACACGTCGCCGCACAAGTCTAGGGAACCCTGAGAATTCAAATTAATCCTTGTTGATCTTGTTCGAATTTGGTTATTAGAAAAACCATGCCAGCCCGAACACCTCGCACCCCACTTGGGGTGAAACTGGACATATGAGGGGCATTTCAACATCCACACGGGATTCTAGAGCCAAGAACAAAACCATGGCTCGGCGGTAGATTTTTAAAAATGCAGTATTGGAGTTTAAACGAGTAATATTGCTGCTTTGCCTTACAAATATGTCTTTCTATATCAGCCGTGTGTGCCAGTGGCGCCGCCATGGACGGCTTTCTTCACCGGAAGCAGGACCGGATCTACACAGAAAGCGAGTGTCCTGACCAACCCGTCCTAACCACGCTGCTGAAGGACACCAGATCACGGTCCACGGCTGATGGTGGAGGGTAAAAGAGACCGAGAAGACATCAGAATCGTTCTCACACGGACAGCTGACGTCTGGACTGGTCATGCAGATCCATAGCTTGGTGCGTCCTGCCATTTCATCAGTGCAGACGGGCACATGAAGACTTTGAACCCTGCCTCCACGCATCCTGAGGAGAGGCGCTCTGGCACAAGCACACGGACATGGCTGGAGAAGGTGGAAGCAAAACCTGACATCTTAACCACCAATATAAAAGCAGTAGCTCATGATAATGGGGTCACTGCAGCAATGTGAATGCTGGGAGGAGAACACGGCTGGGCCTCTATCCACACAGCCCAGCTCATGGTGAACAACGCCCTCGAGGAGCCCTGCTTCAACAGCTGTAGAGCTGCAAGAAACGTAGTAGAACCTTTCAGCAGAAGCAAGCTGGCCAATTCAAAACTGAAGGTGAAACCGCAAGAAATGGGGAAAAGCGACGCGCAGCGACGTGGCCGATGATCGGTCAGGGTCAAAGCTGTAGCGTCGTGGTGCTGCCAGTCTCCTGTCCGAGACACGGCAGGAACCCGTGGTGCTAATCTGACACGGTGACCACCACGAAGGACAAATACATCACGTAGCCTGATCTCGGAGTAACGCAAATACACACCGTTCCAGGAGCTCTACAGTGTGTGTGTGTGTGTGTGTGTGTGTGTGTGTGTGTGTGTGTGTGTGTGTGTGTGTGTGTGTGTCCAGTGTTATATTACACCCAGCTTTAATCTGTTCAATCGGAGATAAGGAACTCTCAGTACCGAGCGTTCACTCACACTCCTTTATTTCTGCCCCACAATAACCATAAACCTGCAAAACTTACACAATCTGTCCTGATTTACTGATGATCACCAACCCTTCTGGCTTTTCCTTTAAAAGTTACTTTAATATCAGGAAAATACATAATGCAACAAAAACAGCACTTATTTTAAATTTGCATCATTAAGTAATATTAATTAATTAACATTAAAATAAAAAAACTATTTCTCTAAACCTGGATTTTACATTTCTAGAACACTGTTAAAAATGTTCCGAATATTCCACATAACGTTAGTTTTATTTTAACGATGGTTAAAAATTCCTCTGAACGCATTTCTGGCTATTTGACGTTAGCAGGATGCACCAGGTTATGCTAATCCCTACGTTCATTCTCTTTCCCCATCCGCATTCCGACACGCACGCTCCTCTGTGACGTGATTGGCTGACCCCTCCTGCACCCACGCATTCCTCCTATCGCAGCGCAGAACTCTGAAGACATTGGCCAATCCTGGGACTAGAAGGCGGGGCTCGTTGAAATACAGGTGGGAAGAGGAAAAAGAACACAGCCACGACTACCTCTGACAGGATGTTTCATAATGAATGAAAACACTTATCCGTTATTAGAACGCAAAGTAAATGTCACTTGGGTTTTTTAGACGTAAAATGACGTAGAGTCTGAGAAGGTGGTAAAAATGAAAGTTTTGTTGTGCGCGCGTTAGCGATTTTGCTAATAAGTTACGACGCGAATGAGAAGCCGACTAGGTAGCTTAGCATAGAATAGCATAGCATAGCATAGCGAAACGTAACTTGGAAAGGAAACCTGTCGCAGAAACTGAGCGAGCGGGTTTTTTCCCCCACAGACTTCAGAAAATAACTACAACATCGCCATAAAGTGCGTGAAAAGAGAAAAGCAGTTTGTATCAGACCTGTTTCGCTTGAAGGTTGGCTGTAAGGGGCTGGTGAAGACATATCCGCGTTAATCGACCCGGTTATGTCCCGAGCAGAGGCTCCATGTCTGCAGCTCGGCGGGGTAAAGCTTCTCCATAACAACCGCGCTGCTGCCTGTCCCACTTTAAGAGTCGCGTTATGACCTTCTTCCGACAGGGGGCGACATTCTTCCGTCTGTAATGTGCACATGTGACCACACGGGGGCGCTAAAACAGCGGTTGTATTTACTTTAGTCATATTCAAATTGTCCACTAGATGGAGACATTTAGGCGAGACTCTACAGGTCATTCAATAGTGTAACCTGGAGATATCACAGTTATGTTGCGTTCGTGGTGCCTTGTATTTTTTGGGGGAGGGGGTTTTGTTTTTTTATTACTATTTGCCGTCAAGTACATACAGAACATACAGACATGAACATAAAAATAAACAGAGCAAAAAGAAGGGTTACAGACAATGAACACAGTTGAAAACAGCACATAAGAGTCAACAAATACAGTTTGTCGAAATACAGTTCTTGAATGAAAACACAGGGGTCATTTATCAATAATTTACATTTAACATGTTTTTAAAATTTAAATGAATAACAGTTTGTTTTAGTAATATCAGGCTATTTTGGAACCTTGCATTAAACCTTTTTCAAGGTAAATAAAAAGTCTGGGGAAATTCTTTTATTTATTTATTTATTTTGACAAGACTTAACAAATAAAAAATTTAAAACTTTAAGTGTAGTTTGTAAGGTTTATAAGGAAATTGATGTATGTTTCATGGAACGAGTTTGTAAAATAGGTGGAGCTTAGTCCAAGATTAGAATTTGACAAAATCAATTTTATTGATTTAATCTTAAAAATGCTAAATGCTAAATAATGGCCAAATAAAAATTTTTTTTATTCAGTCCATTTTTATATATTTATTTATTCAGCTTTAAAATAAACTCCAGACCTGAACGTAAATACCCGAACTTTAGTTGTTGTCTCGTTCACAGAGTTTCGGAGACGAGTCACAGTTTGAGTCGTTAATCTGGAGATCATGCTCCACACTGACGCTGTGCAGAGGATGATGGGAAACACACACACACACACACACACACACAGTCGTGTCTGCTTTTAATTAGATGTCGTTCAGCTTCCTATCAGCAGAGACCCCTTTCATACCCAGAGATTAGCAGACAGAAAAGTTAAGATCAACGCAGAGCAGGACATTCCTCATAAAGATCAGTCTCAGTAACTGATGCTACAAAAATATGTCAAATAATGAATCAAAATTTTGGAAATTTTTTGTTTAAAATGGAAAATGATATTGAAAACAAGTCATTTTAGTGGATTTTTAGTGGATATCACTAACATCACAACATGTAACATAAATATCACCACAAGACTTTCTATGTATTTATAATAAACAATGAAAAATTTAACAAATAAGCTTTTCATTTGACTATGTAATGAAATAATATAAACAATATTTGATCCTGCTTTTATATGTAGATATATTTCCAACTGTGGGAATCTGATTCATAAACTTTATTCAGAAAAACTTTTACATTCATATAAAAAAACATCAGCATTAGTTTAGTGACATGTGCATACTTTAAACATGTATTCCAATACAGTTACTAATTACCTGCTAAAATGTAGTCGGTAACTTAATCTAATTACCACAAAATGACAGTAATGTAACTGATGGCGTTCCGTTACTTTTGGATACCAAATATGTGGATGATGACGGCATTTTCTCAGCTGGAAGCAGAACAAGCTCCGTACTGTGATGTTGTTCCCCTTTTCTGATTTAAAGACAAAATAATGGTGAAATTTCCACCCAGTGAACACATATTTTCACCAGAGGCCTGATAATGACTTGGTGACTGAAAGATCAGCTCTGATTTCACTCCAGACCAGAGCGCTGATGTGAGACTCGTGACTTGCTATAATGTGCACATGGACATGTAGTTTTTTAAAAATATTAAATACAAAAGATATTTATTTGCAACATTTTAATCAGCACTACTACAGAACATTTTCTTAATGAACCTTAATTAAATAGCGGTTCACTAATTACAACATTAGTGTCATTTATCAGAAGGTGGCGCTATGGAGCCTACAGCGGTTACTGTTAGCACTTTTTTAATCACTTACCACACTTTTTGCAGCTGTGTCGGTATTTCTGTATTTCATGTCATGATTTGTTCAAATTTCGAACAGACAAATTCAAACTAAAGATAAAAGAAATCTCAGCTCCTGTTTCTCTCACTGAAACTCTCCGATGCAAAGCTCATCTTGCTTGCTGTGTGCGCGCGCGAGGGGAATCATATTCAGTGTGTGGAATCGACTCCATTCTGGGGATTCTGGGGAATCGACTTGTGAACCAAAAGCAGAGTCGGACAAATATGCTAGTTTAACTTTTTACTTTTTTAAGATATAAAACACTTCGCTAGTTGCTGTCTAACAAATATAACACAGCTGTTCTTCACAATTCCAGCAGGAACATCACTCTTCTCCTCACATTCACCAAAACGAATGATAATATTACTCACATTAAAACACAAGTTATGTCATGAGGCCAGCAGGGTAGTGTACTGTAAAGAGTTCCATACTGTAGAGAAAGTCCTGCCGATGTTTCTGCTCCTTCATTTCACTCACATGTGTTTATGAAGTGATGCAGCGCGTCTGCAGAGTGTTTCATAACGCAGTTCAACTAATGATGAAATTATTGGCAATTACTTTTATTATCAATTTATATTGATTTTGTTGATTAGTTGTGGTAGCACTTAAGCATTTTAAAATTGTAATAATGTAAATAATCCCCGTTTTTTAAAAATGTATCTGAAATCTGTAATTCCTTTTTTCCTGTGACTATAACGGAATACAATTACCTTTTTTTTTGTTGTTGCTGTATCCTAATTACATTACCAAGCCTGGATGTCTTTTTACATTGATGTTTTTATTGTCATCTTCCTTTCTGTAAAACTGCCGTCTTTCCCTTTAAATGATTAAAAGATAAAAGAAAATACAGATAAACGGAAAGCGAATATAGATGCTGGATCCCAAGAGCATCTTTAACTTTAAGCTTATTGTCTAGAAAGTGAATGTAATAGGGTCCCTCTGGAGTCTAAAAGCAGCTCAGACTCAGATTCAGGACAAAGCCGGAGTCTGTATGACTCGTTGGGATTTTCTCAGCAGGACGAGTCGACCTTTCAGCCTCGGCGTCTCGGAATCAGAGGGGGGGCTTATTCAGAGCTCTGTGTGCGTGTGTGTGTGTGTGTGTGTTGTGACTTCCAGAATCTGACAGAATCACAATCATGGCCTCCTTTTAGCATAAACCCTAACTGGGCTACAGTGTTAGTCTAATTTGAGCTGATTTAGGCTCACATGGATGATCCATGACAGTAAAAACGAGTACAAGTACAAACAGCCACACACGCTCGCATTCACACCTATGGACAATTTAGAGTAGCCAGTTGACCTGCATGTTTTTGGATTGTGGGAGGAAACCGGAGCACCCAGAGGAAACCCACACATGCACAGGGAGAACATGCAAACTCCGCACAGAAAGGCACTCTGGGTGACCCGGGGATCGAACCCAGGACCTTCTTGCTGTGAAGCGACAGAACTAACCACCACACCACCGTGCCGCCCTTAGGATGAAATACTTGTTTTAATTACACTATCTATCAGATTAGGTAACATTAGCTAACAAGTCCTTTACGTTCCGAGCAGGAGCTAACTCACATTAAGTAGCTGTCAAAGTTCATCTGGCTGTTTTATTAGAATTAAAACCAGAATCCGTGTCTAATATTAGAACTCGTTATATAAAATCGTGTGATTTTTAGATGTATTCTTACATGATGATACAGATGACCTCAAACATAATGAAAAATGTAGATTTGAACAGCAATTCTGGGAAACATGTTCTGAGCCACCCCTTTGCGAAGACCAGAACAGAGGATCAGGGCTTGTACCCAAGGAGACACTGTTTCTGAGATATTATCTCACTTCCTGTATTCAGTAGTTCTCCCAAGTGGCAAAGAAAGCTTGTTTCTTAGCTTTAGGTCATGTTGTTAAACACACATCCCAAACTTGGTGTTAGTAGATACTGAGTGTTCCTGAGATATACGCTCACTTCCTGTTTGGGGACTTCGCTCTCAGATGTGGTGTGGCTGATGAACTGTCTCATATATATATTATTAAATTTTTTTTCAAACCAGTGTTAAGATGATCAATTTCATATAAAAGTCTAAATTTAAATTATTTTGTCAGGAATTTGTTCAAAAACAACAACAACAATACATTAGAAACAGGAACAAGATCCATTATGATAACTATAAAGCAATCCATAATATTATTTGCATTAAATGCATATTAAATCTGTGGAGTGTGTGTCCCAGTGCACTCGAATTCAAAGTGCTTTTATTTTTTAATAAAAAATAAATAAAATGAAATTCAGGAAATAAGAACCTGAATGCACACACAGCTAAAATAAATAACATGAGAAAAATGGGGACTTTCTGATTTCATTCACATTCAGCATCTTTTGTTTCTAAATATGAGCTTTTAAAATGTTGATATCTATGTATGTCTGTTTGTGTGTGTGTGTGTGTGTGTGTGTGTGTGTGTGAGTGAGTGTGATCACCGAGGTATGAAATATGCTTGGTTTCTGTGGTGTGTGTTTGGGCCAATCTCAGTATGAGTCTAATTAGAGCTTCAGGTGGTGGTGTGGAGCCTCATCAACACACACACACACACACACCTCACACACTCTTCCTTTGACTTTCCCAGAGTTTCTGCTTCTCAGGGGGACAAGACTCTGAGCTTTAACAAAAACATGGAGTTTGTGCCGAAGGGAGAGACGTTCACTCAAACACAGGTGATGTGTGTGTGTGTGTGTGTGTGTGTGTGTGTGTGCGCGCGCGCCTCCTGAACAAACCTGTTTATCTTCAGCACACGTTCATGCATGGTCTGTCTCTGACACATCACTTACTTTCACCCCCAAAGACTTTCTTTCTTTGTGTAACTTGTTTTTTCTTACATCTTTGCTTCTTTTTCTTCCAAGAGTCTTTTTTTGATCTTTGATGTTAATCCTTTCCTTACCTCTTTCATTTGGTGTGTATCTTTCTATCACTCCATCCATTCCTCCTTCTCTCCATCCTCACCAGCTTTCTTTTTTTTTATCAGCTTGTCATTTTTTCCTCTTTTCTTTTATGTATTTCTTTCTTGTGCACTAATCATCCTTCATTGTGTTCTACATGAACACTGAGGGACTGTTTTCACCACTTGATCATATTTGACTTTCTACACATACTACAAAGTCATCACTGAGTGCACTAGGTGTTCCCGAGGCCTTCCTAGGAGCACAACATTGGAGTATAAAATAGTGGCTGTGATTTCCTTATCTAGCTTTTATTGATTTAGTCTCGTGTTTAATTAGGGGAAATAAGGGACGAACGTATATCCTGGATTTTAAACCCTGCTTGGAAAAAAACCAAATTGTGTAGAAATTTTTCTTTGTTCTTTTAACGTTTCTGCTGTGATCAAATAAACAGGAAATCCTTTTATGGGCATTTTGACTGAATAAATATTGAAATGTATGTGTTTTAATACACAAATGTGCATCCTGTGTGGATTAGCTGAATGTCATTTGATTTCTTATTTTGTAATGATGGCTATGCTTTAATCTCTGTGTGACCCGGGAACATGTTTATTAGCCATGTGTATATTGTCTTCTTTTGTTTATTGAGTGAAGCCACTATGCTACATGATTTTCTCTCTCTCTCTCTCTCCCTCTTATCTGTTTCTACTCATTTTCCGTCTGTCCTTTTAAAACCCAGTTTCTGTCATGCTTGGTTTGTGAAGGCTCTTTTTTAGGCTCCCTCCCCCCGTGGAGCTGATGACTTCATTTCAATACTTATCAGTGCTCTTACTATAAGCAAACTATCAGGGGGGTTTGGGGTGATTTGGCCCTCCAGGCACAGTGTTACTGGTACTTTCTGGGAGAAGTTCATATGTAAGATTTATATGCTGATGAGATGTTGGCATTTCATGCTGGGATGTGGTCGTGAATCCTGATGTCTTCAAAAGGACACTTTAACTCTCTTAAACACTGATTGAGCCAAAAAATGAATCAGAAGAAATGAAGTAGCAAAATTGGTCCATAAATCCGCTTGGTTACCCTTTAAGTTCTGATCATGCTGAAAGACCTTGGAAGATGTAAGGTCAATAATTGGTCAAACATCATGTGTTGAACCTCAAAACCATGGAGTGAAACTATGGAAATGAAGCACTTCTGGTTTCCACCCCCTCCTGTATATGGGGGCCGATGGTTGCTCTCTCTATTTACACAGCGGGATTGACGTGAAACTGTTAATTGTTTGCTCCCCAGACAGCGAGTACGTGGAGCCCTCAACTTTTCTCCTCCTCCTCCTCCATCATCATCAGCATGACAAAGCTCCGGGGGGGAGCGGAGTGGCGCTGCGCGCTCAGCCCGCACAGGGAGTCCGGAGTCCGGCTACAGATCTCAGCCACACCGCGGTGCACCGGGACCTCCGAGGAAACTTTGCGCCCAAACTCCGGGGCCATGGACGGAGTTCCGCCGCCGCCGCACAGCGGGGCTATGGGAAGTGTGTTACCACAGCTAACCGGCCCCGAAGAGAAACCTGTTCCCGGACTGATGGACGAGACTCGGGCCGGGACTCGCGGTGCCTCCCGACTCCCCGCGGGTCAGCACGCCGGTGAATGGGCGCCGAACGCGGGAAAGAAGAAGAACTATCAGCGCTACCCGAAACCGCCGTACTCTTACCTGGCTATGATCGCCATGGTGATCCAGAACTCACCGCAGAAGAAGCTCACTCTCTCCCAGGTAAGACTCAACACCTGGAGGAAATGGGGTATTGCTTATCCCCAGAATGAAATATTACGGAAGGGCCACATTACACAACTGTGCTAATACGTCACAGTGCTTAATGTGTGCTGCATCAAGTGCTATTCTTTATCTTTAAGTTTTTCCAATAATTTGGATTCCAAAAATAGGAATTTTCACAAAATCTTGGTTCTTCTTCTGCGGTTTGTTTTTGTCTTCCTTAAAAATGACGCCGTTACAAGAGAAACAGCTTTCTGTCCGCCTCAGAACTGAAGTGTCTCTCTCTTACAGAGGACTTTACAGGATCTTTCCTTACACGTATTCCTAGGAACCTGAAACAGTGAACTGAGGTCATGTTAAAGAATAGAGGTCTTTGCATTAAAAAGTCGTGATAATTGTAAATTACAGAACTGAAATGTTTCAGATTTTGAAAATGATCGAGTATTTACACAAGGTATTGTTTTTTGCTGAACAAACATTGTAATCTAGGAAAAAAGATCCTTTCGTACTAAAATTAATTTGAAAAAGGGTGCACATTTTTTATATGTATTAGTGTTTACATTTTAATTAAAACAGTCAAGAGCAGATTTCCCGCAATAACCCACTCAAAGAAACCAATCAAAAACAAACCATCTGAAACTTCCAAGGTCCAGACCCATAGCTAGTGGTGGTAATGGTTAAAGATAAAAGATAAGATGAACTTATAAGAAGTCTAAATGATTCTGTATATTGATTTATAATAAATACAGAATAAAGAATTATGATAGCTACAAGATTATTGATTAACAAACCTTAAAAATATATGATTGAGGTATAATACTGTCCACTATTACAGTGCGCGCACACACACACACACGCCCACTGTACTCGGTGCAGGGAGTGAGGTGAAACCGGAGCTCTGCTTAGACAGGGTGATAAGAATGAGGGATGAAGGGAGGAGGAGTGAAAGTAATGCACACTATCAAGTGTGTAAGGGTCAAAATGTCACCTACATTAGTGAGTGAGAGTTAAATAGCTGAACTACCCATAATGCACTTCAGGTCATTAATTAAATGAAGTGTCCAATGTCGGAGAGTAACTAGCCGGCTAGCTAGTAATGCTACTAGTTCAAAGATATTTTCATAATAATGTAGTTTTTCTAGTAAAAAGCTAGCATGGTGGATATTTCCAGAAACAAACTGAACCGAAACTAGTGAGTTTGCTGTTAACTGCTTCTTACTGAAAGTGAAAAGTTAAGTAGTTTTATGGGATAATCTGTATAAAATCTACAATTTCTGTGCATTAAATTAGCTGCACTGTTGATTTTCCTCAATTTCTTGCTCCTGCGTGTCTTTGTGACTTAATTTTCTTCTCTGCTCAGATCCTGAAAGAGATCAGCACGCTCTTCCCCTTCTTCAAAGGGAACTACAAAGGATGGAGAGATTCTGTGCGGCACAACCTGTCCTCCTACGACTGCTTTGTCAAGGTGTGTATGTCCTCGATGTCCCTGCGGTGACTCCTGTGAAGAAATTTGATTTCAAAACGGTTTCAACCAGTGTGAATAGCATGATCCAGGAGGAAGCATGTGTTGTTAAGAAGCTGTACGGCATACCATAAGCTGCCAAGTTGCTCATGTGACTACCACCAACCTTTCTTTTTACTCCTTTAGAGTAATCCAAATCCAAATCAAATTCGCTGCAATTTTATGAATATATCTTGTCTGTTTAATTTTGTTCTGAAAAGTTGATGCATCTCTCTGCAGGTGCTAAAGGATCCGGGGAAGCCTCAGGGGAAGGGGAATTTCTGGGCGGTGGAGGTCAGCAGGGTCCCTCTGGAGCTGCTGAAGAGGCAGAACACGGCCGTGTCCAGACAAGATGAAACCATCTTCGCCCAGGACCTGGCGCCCTACATCCTGCAAGGGCACACTCCTGCTCAGCAAAATGAGACGCAGCCCACCGCGCCTGACCTGCCCGTCCGTCACCCGTCTCCCGCCCCGGAAGACCTTTACCGTCCCAAACTGGACTCGTCCTTTGCTATCGATTCACTCTTGCACAGCTTTAGACCGGCGGACGCACTTAGGGTCCGAGGTGATGTATGGGGGGCCGAGTCTAATCATTGCTCGCCACACCCCCGATATTTTTCGTCCAATCGGAGTGCGTCAGCCAGTTCCGCTAGTCCTGCATCTTCCTCGTCGTCAGAAGAAGACTGGAGAGGGATGCCGAGATTCGAGGCAAGGAAACGAGGGGCAGATGGAGGGCACAATGGGGCCGACGGGTACGACAATTACTTCCCGCCGAGCAAAATATCGAAGCGCGCTGGTTCGGCGCCTCCTCCTTGGGAGCTGCCAACTTCTTACGCCAAGTACACGCCCCCGAACGCCGTAGCCCCGCCCAGCATGCGCTTCAACACGAACCCTTTCATCCCTCTCGGCTCTGTTCCATTCTACGGCCATCATGTCGCGCCCAATCACTTTGGCGCCCATTCTTACTGGCCCCTGTTATCCAGTGGGCGTGTTTCGTTACAAGCTCCGCCCCTGCTAATGGACTTGGACAGTATGTTGCAGTCCGTTCCACCCAACAAGAGTGTGTTTGATGTTCATACTCCACCAAATCAATATGGACCTCCGTTTAGCAAGTATTCCTAGAGCTGCTGCTGAAATACTATTTTAAAAGGGAACTGATGCATTTTCACTCCCCACCCAAGGGCGGGAATGTTGACTTTTTACTTCCAAAATCTCCGCTTTGTGTTTACTTCAGGACAATCTTCTAATCGACCGATGAATGTAGCGCCGTTTTGTAACAAGCAAAATCTTTGCACTAACCGTTTGCACTCCATAGATCATTCTGTTGCCGTTTACTGGTGTTTTTAATATCTTCGGGAAATCTTTTAAATGTGCACCTCGACATTTGAATGTTGTATTTTAAAACGCACAATTTCGAAAGCAAGGTTTTTAATTGTTTTCATTGTAAACAGGGTATTTAATTGTTTACATGCTTTTTGTGTCATTCCTGTCTCAATCTTATTGCCAAACGTTTTTTAAAAGACTACTTTTTTTTGTCATGCTAAAATCCTACATGGCTAACTTGTATGCTAAATTCCACATCTGACTGTAATGCTACTGTAAATGGTAATGCTAACTGATGGTCCAATTAGTGTTTGTCACATTGATCTGATGAATGGTGTTGATCATGTGGGTTACAGATGAGTGTGTGTGTGTGTGTGTGTGTGTGTGTGCGCCCCAACCCCCAGGTTAGAGAGAATCTCGGTGCCGATGCATCTGCATGTTGATGGCTTGTCGTTAGTCTGCAATCTCCTGAGCTATTCATGGGAAACTTATCAAATGCAGATGTGTGTGTGTTTAACATTGTTCTCTATTGTTAAAGGCTACTTTATACAAAAAAAAATTTTCCTTCCAATTACCCTGCCCATTTCTTTCCTCATCCTCCTTCAAAAATGTGCCGTTGGTGTATAGAATTTTGAGCAATTTCTTTTTGGCTGTTTTTCTTTCCATTTTCTCATTTGAAGTATTTTATAAAATACTTTTTATATTTACGTTTTTAAAAGGGACATGGGCCATTTATACACACATATGGTATGTGGTTAATTTCATTATTGTCATTTTATCTTGTGGTTTATTTTTTTTTATATCATATTTGTATTTGGAAGTGTGTCGCATTTTCCCCACATTGTCGTATTCGTTGCTCCAAGAGGAACAGACTATTTGTTCACATAGTTCTGTTCTTTATTTTTTTCTCTTCCACCACACTGCAGCTCTCGAGGTACATTGTGTCTTTGCAAGTCGTGTCTCTCAAAACAATGCCTTGTGTTTTAAACGTTCCCGCGCTGTTTTTGATTTTCTCATGCGACTGTGAATGTATAAAGTATAAAAATTGTCATATTGATGTTTGGTGAATTAAATGATGTTCTAGGAATAAACCGCCCTGTGCGCTGGGGTTATAGGAAAATAAACGATGGGATGGTGTAATGAAGAGGCGTTCATGTTTACCTGTTGATTATTGTCTTCTACCGGTAAATCCCCAACTATTTATTCCTCTTACACCACTGCAATGTGCCAGTGATTTAAATTATTAAATAATGCTACATTGTACTTTTCATCCATTCATAGTTACATTGTGGAGCTCGCACAAAAGTTTCTGTAAATCTATAAACCGTCATTCCCTCACCAGTCTCTCTCTCTCTCTCTCTTTTTTTTTATTTTTTTGTCATGTTACCAAGACGCCACAAAGCATAAACTCCTCTGTGCTGAAGATGTTGGGAAACTTACAGCTTTACTTCTGACCATTGGACACTGGAGACTCCTTTCTCCATATTAAATGAACAGCTCTTCCCAAAATATCAAAAAATAGACATTTGTAATCCATTTATTCAGACTGTACTAGTCCCGGTGTCGGAGCTGCTGTTACAGAGAATTAAACACCTCCTGACCAATTGCAATCAAGAATTCAACAGCGCTGTGGTGAGAGATCGGACATCCCCATTGTACCTTTACCCCAAATATAGTCCCTCAGCCGAGACACGTTTTGTATCTGAGCTAATGGAAGATAGGATCTTGACAGGTCGGACTACACTCCGGGTGTTGGGGGGGAACTTTATTACTTGAGACTGTCAGTTTGGGTGGTCGTGAAGGTGTGAGACTCCGTGCTTATACAGCATGTGATTAGAGCTGTGATGATGTCACTACATCAGCCTGAGAAGTATCGTGTTAAATCTGAAGTAGTATTGGCATCTCTGTATCCCTAGAGCACAATAATAATGACTTATCAGGCCCCTACTCCCTATATAGTGCGCTATTGATCCAATAGGCCGTCATTAGTGGACTCTACACCCTAACTAGTGCACTATATGTCCAGTAGGCCACTAATAATTACTTATGCACACTATCTAGAACATTATTTGTCCAATAGGAATGGCCTCTGCACTTTATCTAGTGTATTTTTTTGTCCAACAGGCCACCTTATGGCCTTTACTATAGGCGCTTTCGGACCAAATAGTTCTAGGAACTTACTGAGAGGAACTTCCCACTGGGGAGGTCCACAGAGAACTACACACCTTCCCAGGGCTTTTTTTTGGTTGCACTGCCAGTAGGAACAGTGAAGAGATGTAAACCACATCGAAATCACACTTTGGTCTGGACTTCACTGTTGCTCTGTTTATCCGTCTTTTTTGTTTCTTTCATGTTTAACACTAACATTAAGAGCTGGTGTTTACACGGCTACCGTTCTACACGGATTTAAGGCTGAACCCAATTCAGAATGTTTCCTGTTGAACTGGATTCTTCTATAGTCTAGGCCTATTTGCTCTTTTCGGTCTTTTGTCTCGCGCTCCCGCCACACATTGTACTTCTCACGCGGAAAAACCATTTGATATGTCCAATATTTCTCTGGCGCCTCACTGTATGACTAGCAGGGAACCCAGAACAGCCCCTGCACCCTATATAGTGCACTCTCTGCCTAATAGGAAGCTAGTATCTACTAGTGCATCAGTTTAATCTCTGAAACGCTGATATGGTTTGGGAGTCTTTGATCTGTCTTCCTTCTGCGGCGTCTCACTCGACCTCCTGCGGTGCCTCACTCTCCTACCTCTCCGCTTTACACCCCTCCGTCCTCTTCCCTCCCGGGCCTGCTCTTCTTCAGAGATAAACAACATCTCTCGCAACGCATCACCGTAAAAGGGCTGCATCTTCAAACAGGACTTTAATGATACGGTACATGACGGTGTGACAATCCCATGGAATGACCTGGCATCATGATCTCAAAGCAACGTGCCGCTCGCGGAAACAGAAATGACTTCATGATCCGATGAAATCTAAAATAAAATCTAATGTAATGTTATTCATAGCAGTGCAGCATCATGTTAGCACGTCCAGTAAAATCCCCGATACCGTTGCGATCATCATGCCGATATATCGTCACATCGCGGATGTCAACTGGCTCAGTGGAGATTAGATAAATGTTCCATTTAAATGAGATGAGAGATAAGGTAAAGCAACGAATAAATAAATGTATCCAAGTTATTTGAATATTGATACAAAATAAACATATAAAATGGAAAAATCCACACCTTAATCATCAATCATTTGAAATGAAAGGTTAAGAAAAAAAGAAGAAGAAGAAACTTTAAAGTTGAACGATTTTAAAGTAAACGGATGCTCGGAAATCAACTTGACGCTAAACCAATAAATTAAACATTTTTATTTTATTATAACATTAAACGACAAATACAAAAGTAGTAATTAATCACTTAATCGTGCAAATCTATTTACAGGTTAAAGTATTTTCTAATACACATGTACAAATAAACTAATCCCTTTAAATGAAAACTCATTTCATTTTGCATGCTGAACTTTGAAAAAAAGGACATTTTACAGATCAAATATCTGCAGTGTAAAAGTTCCATGAATGACTGTTGATGTTTATGGTACGATCCTCCTCCTCCTCCTCCACGTGAGCGTGAGGCATATCAGGACGACGTTAAACTCCACACGTGCTGAAGATGCGTCAGGACGAGCGCGACACACCCGAGCGGTTCCTCCCAAACCGAGTCGCTAATAAAACACTGCGAGTCAGATCACAGCGACTCACTCAGCCTCGTAATTTATGCACCCGGCGCTAATCTGTGCTAATGATGAGCATTAGCTCGACCCCCTGCTGCTCTTATCACGCTCAGGAATCCAGGAAGCTTCAGCGCTCTGCCTTTATTCACTGCCCTGATCACAGATTAATGCAGAAACACACCTTTAAACACAATCCACTCGGACAAGAGTGAAATATAGCCAAAACACGGTGTTAAAAACCATTTACATTTAAACGATCATCTGTAGCGGTGTAATTTAATTAGGGTTTAATGGTTACATTGTGCTTTTTATTGTCCTGTATCCAGAATAAAGCAGTGATCGTTCATTCTTTTCCTTTTAATTCATTTTTAAATGAACTTCCTACCAGATTCAAAAGTCCTTTTTATTTAAAACCGTTTCTGTTTGTTGTTTACATACGTATGAAAACCACACTGCATGTTTACCTTTTTCAAGATTTTGGTTTTATATAAATTTTTGTAAATACATTGACATTTACCTATTGAGTTTTTAATTTTTTTAAATAATTCTTTCCCTCCCAAAAGTTAAAAACAAGGATGAGTGCTTTTGTTTTATTTAGAACCATTTATTTGGCCACTTTAATACAGTTTAAAATGACTGGTTGACGCCGGGGCGAGCCATACAGGGCATAAATAACATCGTCCACAGAGCTTCTGTTATAGAAAATTAATCATCACTTCCTGACCGATCAGATTTGAGAATGAAATATCATTATATAGTCTTATTGCCATATTATCAAGAACTAATTACAATATTATTGATTACATATAATCAATTACTAATTACTAATTACTAGACAATATACGTCTAAAATTAGACCTCCATTTAAAGGTAAGACCTGCTACTTTATTTAGCGTGCGCCGAACCGCCATTCTGATTCATCGTCACGTGCTAGTCGAGGGGTGTTCTCTTTTTTTTTTTCCTTCAAAATCAGAAATTCCGAGTTATGACCTGTCGTTGAATGCGGCATCGTTAATAACAACCTTAACGCTCAGACTGAAACGTATCTGGAATGGTGTTGAGATATAAAACGAGGAATATGGAGTGATTTTTGGGAGCACGTTGGTCAGACGCTCTCCTGAGCTCGGCGATACTCGTACACACTCCCTCGCTCGGCGAACACTCGGGTTACGCAGCGCCGCTCAGAGGATGAGTGCTGCTCCTCCTCCTCCTCGTCTGTACCGTATCCTCCTCCTCCAGGGGTGTGGAGAACAAACCTGTCCTGTAGGGAGAGTGAGACAGTGTGCATGTGGATATTCCTACTCCACACACACACACACACACACACACACACACACACACACACACACACACACACACACACACACACACACAC
>JAQQZR010000006.1:1231760-1243378 GCA_030068235.1 Notoglanidium macrostoma | reverse complement strand
TATATATTTCCAGTGATGCCTTCTTTGACATTTTTACCTTTGACCACGGTAACATCCTGATCCTGATCGGTGTCCTTGCCAGAAATTCTGGAAGAAAATCTAGAAATGTCCTTAATTTTTTACCTCAAGAAATTGTAAGTGTGTAAAATTACACCCTTTACTTACCGGTTGCTAGCTTTTTTTGTGTTCAGCGTCATATAAAAGCCATACCAACCTGGAGTGACCTTCACTCTGAATTTTTATTATATGTTTTATGAAATATTTTCTTGAATTAATCAGTCTTGCCCTCATGGCTAATTCTTTAATATTAATAACACAGGAGAGCGTCCTAATAAACGGCCATAAGAATCTCTACTTTATCTTCCTTTTTTCTGTATTATTTTTAATGTATTCATTTACGTTAACGTCATAGTAAAGACTCTATCCGTAACGTCCTCGTTTTTAAATTCATTTTGTTGCCCCGTGGATTAAGCAGTTGCACCCTTGTGGCAAATTTGAGAATTTGAGTCTTTCGCATTACTGCCACAGTAAACACCATAACATACTCTTCATATTCTTTTTTTTTTTTTTATGTTTTTACTATTTTAAATTGGATTTGTTTTTTAAACCGATGTTTCTTGTAATCAATTTTTCTCGTTTTTGTTTCTTCTCGGCGTGTCACCGGTAATAAGGGAAGCCGTTCGACTCTTTTCCTCCCCAGAAATTCTTCCTGTTTTAAAAGTCTGGGCCTCTGTTAGTCCCTTTGCTTTGTTAACTTGAGATTAGGAACTCAGGAAAACGCAGGAATATTTTCAAAATTATTCTATACTTATGATTGCTATCTACGAGAAATTTACTCCCACATTTAAAAAAAAAAAAAAAAAAAAAGCTCTTTTATTACCTTGTGATTGTTAGCCGATGTTTGGCACTAGAATGCCGTCTGCAGTAGGCATGTGCCGATATGATCTTTTTGTGTCACAGTTTACGATGATGTATTGACTACATCTTTTCCAGCTGTTCTTACTGGTCAGCGTTTTAAGTGTACGTGAATTACTCAGGATTTGGCTTTGTCATTAGCTTCCTGTGCATGTGATGCTGGTTTTACTCATCAGTCGCTCGCTAGCTCCGGAACTCTGATGAATCGCTTCGTGGCGGCGATTAATCTTTAAATAATCTACGATAGTAGTATTATGCATGTTTTGCAGTGTAACGTCTAAGTGGTGGGCTTCTGATCAGCGTTTTGGTTAGCAATGATTTTTTAGCTTTGGTTTAGTGGTTAAGTCTGCTGTGAATCACTGAATCGGTTGGTTTTGAATCTTAGATACGGTTGGCTATGACGCATTGTATGGCTCAGTGAATTGGTCACCTGTCATTCATTGGTCAGTTGAGAAACCCCTTGGTTTATTGAATGAATCATCAGACTCCTTGAATAAGCCACCCATTAGTCAGCAGAAGCTCTTTGAATCATTAAGCTGTGACTCACTGAAACAGTTACGGGTGACTCATTCAAGTAGACAGCTGTGGCTCAGTGAATCAGATGATATAGCCATCGAATCGGTCAGCAGTAGCTCACTGAACTGCTAGGATGTGGTTGACCAAATTGATTAGGGCATCAGATTAAACTGATCAGCTTTGGCTCATTGAACCAGTTGACAGTAACTCAATGAATCTTTAGGATGTGGCTCTCTAAACTCAGATTTGACTCATTGAATCAGTCAGCTATGACTCATTGAATCATTCGGCTTCGGCTCATTGAATCACTCGGCTTCGGCACATTGAATCAGTCAGCTGTGACTCATTGAGTCACGCGGATTAGACTCATTGAATCAGTCAGCTGTGACTCACTGAATCACTCGGCTTCGGCGCATTGAATCAGCCAGCTATGACTCACTGAGTCACGCGGATTTGACTCATTGAATCAGTCAGCTGTGACTCATTGAATCACTCGGATTTGGCTCATTGAATCAGTCAGCACTAGCTCATTGAGTCAGTCAGCTGTGACTCATTGAATCACTCGGATTTGGCTCATTGAATCAGTCAGCTCTAGCTCATTGAGTCAGTCAGCTGTGACTCATTGAATCACTCGGATTTGGCTCATTGAGTCAGTCAGCTGTGACTCATTGATTCAGTCAGCTCAGGCTCATTGATTCAGTCTGATTAACTGAGTATCGGCACATGCCTCGTATCTAATAATGTTTCATTAGTGTCCTTGTGGATAATTTCTTACAATGTGTCATGCTTTTGTGTATGAGTGTGTGAGTGTGTGTGTATCCGCTGCAGTATTCCTGTTCCAGACCAGCGCTGTTATGTTGTATGGCTCCAGTGTGTCAATCTGTTAGTGATTTCTGTTTTGCTAATTAAAAATGGATCCTGACATGTGCATTCACACTCTGGTGTGCTTTTCTCCGCTCCTTTCTTTTTGTTTGATGTTACATGTGTGTTTGATGTAATTTGGGAGACAAAAGATGGAAATAAAGTTTTATAAATATTTTGGCTTCTGCTTGGTTGGAATGAAAACCTGCCCTTTCCAGATAAGGTTTAACACCCCTGATCTAGATCATCTGTTTGGTTTAAGAAAATGACCAGAAAATTTATAAATTAAAGTGATGCACCTCAACACCTTCTTGACTGTAACTTGACCTTAAAGTAGAATTGAGTTCTCTGTACATGAGTAAAAATGCTGGGATTATTACTAGTATTGCTAGTGAATTTCTTTACTATTATGTTTGAATTTCAATCAGAAATATGATCGCAGTGGTCTCACTACTCTCCTTAGACAGTTTTGATACTTAAAATAGGTGGATCATCTGCGATCACAAACGTCTTGTTGATCTGCTGATTTTGCAGTAAGGGTGTGTACGCCCCACTGTAGCCATATTACGGTAACAGTAGTTTAACAATATTGCTACTATAATATCATACATATCTACATGCTATGGAGAAGTGTTGTCATGTGCTGTGCAATGGCCGCTGCTGCCACACTGCGCATGCGCAGGGCAAATTCGGCTTTGTGGACTTTCACTTTCACTTTGCTGTCCTACGAAACGATAACGTAAAAGAATTACTAAAGAAAATATGAAATGGATAGAACTTACTAAAGAAAACATGCATAAACTTCGAATACAAAAAGCGGATGAAAATAACGCACAGCAGTGCCGCCGTCGAAATGACGTCATCACGCCGTTGCGTCAAACCCGGAAGTATAAATAAGGAAGAGCGGATTTTCTTTTCTCGCTAGTGTTGTTTTTTTTTTAATCAGGGTGGAAGTGAATAAACTCTGTGGTGTTTTAATTGGGAAAATTAAGAAATTAAACTACATTAACTTTAGCCATGGTGTCTGTGTCGCGCGCTGTCCGGTGCTCAGTTCTCCTAGGTGGTGTAATGGTGGCTTTAACGGCAGGAGCACTTCTAACCGGTAATACGGAAATAACGGCATTTCACTTACATTCCAGTTTTAGTAATGTTTATTAAAGATAAGATTACAACAACAAAAAAAACGCAATCAAAAGTTGGTAAACGTTAGTACATCACGTGTAGCCACGCCCACCAGTTGACGCCATTCCGGATTGTGATTGGTCAGAAGGTCCTGATTCATTTTCTATAACTGCAGCTCTGACCGCTCTATTAATGTGCTCGTTCTAATATGTGATCATTTCTATAGTAACAGATTATAATATTATTATATTATTTATAGTAACAGTACCAGGGACTTGTACAGCGGACACTCCACACAAACAGATGAGGGAACGGCCGTTTATAGCTTCTATAATGTAAATAGGAATGCTGCTATAATGCTGATGTAACATTAAATAAAGCTATAAGGGGATATAAAATGATGCTGCGTTCGTTAATCGTAAAAATAAAATATTATGATTGTCAGCAAGTTGCTGTGCTATAATGAGAATAAAACACTTGGCGATGTAGAATTACTATCAATTTATTAAGCTTATTAGTATTATTATTTATTATCATTCTATATAAATATGAAAATCTGTATGTATAAATGTATATAAATGTATATAAATTTTACTTGTGTGTGTTGGAACAGGAATGGTGCATGGCGTGTGCCCGGGTCTCTGCGCTGTGGCTCTGAGCATAGCTGCCGTTCTCTGTGGCGGGCGTGTGACAGGAGACAGGCGCAGTGTGTTCAGTGTCGTGCGTCACCGCCTGTCTGTTATGTGTGTGAGTCGAACTGGGAGACGGCAGAGAGACGCGCTGGAGAGAGACACACTGAGTGTACGGAGAGCGCAGGAGGAGACGCTGCTCAGACGGCTGAGAAACTCAAAAAACACACGCTACGGGCTCGCGTATCAGTTCGGCTCTATCACAGGTCACACACCCTCTCACACACACACACACACACACACACACACGAGTACTTCTTTAACTCCATGACACATTGGACAATACTTTATAGTACTTTGAACTGCAGAACAGTGTATGCAATCAGGTGCAGAAGTTTTCACACCCCCTTTTTTCAGACTGTCTGATGACGTCACAGACGTCCACTGGATTGTCACGACTCGTGATGGGTCTGCACGTTATTTCATTTTTGTAGCGTTTAATAGCATCCACTGCTTTTAAACACGTGCCGCTTGTCATTTCAACCTGGTCAACCTTCCATTTCTGATCACCGATTGTTATACAGTGGCTTGCATAAGTTTTCACCCCCTCTTGAACATTTTGTAGTCTTACAATCTGTAACCGGAGCTGGACTTATTGAACAGAATCTACACAGAATAGCACAAAGTACTGAAGCGGGGGTGAAAAAGCACTCTGTCGTAATACTTCAACTGCACACAGGTCATTTAAATAATCATATGAAATCCGGGACCGGTGGGACGATAAGGGGGTGTGAATCACAACTTTTGTGTTTTTTTATTTGAAACTATTTTTAATAAGACGAAAAAAGGTCAGTTTCAATTTGAATCTTTATTATTCCTCCCAGACAGCGCGGATTTCCGAACGCGTCACCCCGTCACCACGTACGCTCATTACGAGGAGCTCATACGGCGAGTCGCCTCCGGAGAGGAAAACGCCGTCGTCATGGAGACGCCCATTTTAACGATGACTTCAGGGTCATCGGGATGCAGCAAGATGCTCCTGAACACCAGAGAAACCAGCAGTGACTACTTTTTACAGGGTGTGTCAGTGTGTGTAGACGTGATGCGGAAGTCTTTCCCGGGTGTGACGGGTCTCCAGACGACCTTCAGGCTGTTTTACCCAGCGGCCGAGCGCTACTCTGAGGCAGGACTTCGAATCGTAGCGACGCCGTTTTCCTCCGAGCACACACACCACCTCTGCTCGAGTCCCACTCCCATCGTCCAGGTAGAGAGAGAAGTGTGTGTGTGTGTGTGTGTGTGTGTGTGTGTGTGTGTGTGATTCATTGAGTTGTTCCGTAGGTGCAGAATGAGCGCGATGCTCTGTACCTTCACCTGCTCTTCGCCCTGCGGGATCGCCGTGTCGGCATCCTGGAGTCCAGGTTCTCCTGCGCCGTATATGACGCTTTCAGACTCCTGGAGGTTAATAAACATCCTTTTTCATTTATCCTGACATATTTTTTTTTTACATTTGTAGCTTACACACAAGCTGAGACTTTTATATCGCTGATATCAGTTGAATGAGCATTGACAGTGTAAACATTCATTCACATACTAACACACCGGTACGCCGTTTACAGTGTTAGCAATATCACGGCAATAACCTAATGAACAGATCATTAAATAATTGACTGGGGGGTTTTACTCTCTCTCCCCAGTCACTCACAACAACATTAGCCAATCATGCGCCTGTGTACAGAAGCAGGAGGATAGCGCCATCCTCTGAGTGTGTTATGCCGCCCCCTGGTGCCCCTCCTTGCTTGTGCAGGAGTTCGAAAAGGTGCAGTGAGCAGGCTTCATGCGCCAAGTGATAGCCTCGGCCTCCCTTGAGTGATGGATGTCATGTGACGGGGGAGACCTAACTGATGGGTGGGAATTGGATATGTCCAAATTAGGGAGAAAATCGGGGAAAAATGTAAATAAAAAGAAAGAAAGAAATAATAATAATTATAGTTGTTCATTATGTAGTGGTGTCCCAACCAGACAAGTCCCTGTGAATGAGCTGTTGCTATAGGAACTATAACATATTATTAACACATCAAAGTATGTGTAATAATTGGCCCGTAGCCCACACAAGGAGTAATTGAGTAGTCCCTGTGATGCGTTTTTTTGAACGCAGGAGCATTGGGAGGAGCTGGTCGTTGGCGTGGAATCGGGTCGGATCGGCTCCAGGCTTCTCCTGGACGCTCGGCTCAGGTCGCGGCTGGAGAAGCGAATGACGCCGGATCCTGTAAGAGGGGCAGAACTCAGGGCCGCCGTCACTGAGGGCTTCGACGGGATCGCGCTTAGACTCTGGCCTCGTTTACACCTGGTTCACGCCGTCGACTCGGGGCCACATCAGATTTATGGAGAGCGTCTCAGGCAGCACTACTGCCGGGGCGTGCCCTTCTATTCTCCGCTCTACGCCGCCTCAGAAGGTCATTTCATCTCGAATTACGTTCTGTAATCAAGCACAGCTCTGTGACAACAAAAGGCAAGACCATCTGAAAACAAACTGGTACTATAAGGGAGTACGGCGCAGTGGAGTATAGTGAACTGTAGTGGAGTATGGTGTGGTAAAGTGGAACATGAGTACAGCAAAGTATAGTGGAACATGGTACAGTACAGTAGAGTATACAGTGTAGTATAAGGTAGTGTAGTGCCATGGGGCATTGTGGAGTATTGTGTGGCACAGTAGAGTACGGTGAGAGTAGAGGGTAGTATAGTGGAGTACATTGTAGCAGGGTAAAGTGGACTTTGGTGTAGTACAGTGGAGTATATCAAGGGTCATTCTGCTGTAGTAGAGGGGATTAAAGTGGAGTGGCCTGTAGTATAGTGGAGTATCATCTGGCACACTAAAGTATAGTGGAGTGGAGTAGAGTATGGCATAGTAGTGAAGTAGTGTAGTGTATAGTGAAGTATGGTGCAGGAGCTGGGAGTGTGGTGTAGGACAGTGGAGTATAGCAAAGTATTATTTAGTGAACTGGAGTGTAGTTTAGTATAGAGGAGTATTGTATTAAAGTATAGTAGAATGTAGCGCGGCGCAGCACTGAGTCACACAGTGGAGTACGGTGTAGTACGAGTGTGTGATAAAGCAGTGTACGTGATGCAGCTCACGCTTCGCTCTCTGTCTCAGGTCTGATCGGAGTGAATCTGTGGCCGCTCCAGAACCCGAGACGTTACCTGCTCTGTCCTCGCTCCATGTTCTTCGAGTTTCTGCCAGAGGAACATTTAGACACGCAGCACACACTCAACACACTCAGCACACTCAGCACACTGCTCATGGACGAGGTGGAGGAGGGCAAAAACTACGAGCTGGTCGTCACCAACGCCTCGGGACTGTTCAGGTACTGCAGCTGTAACGCAAGATCCGGATCTGGGTTCAGATTTAAAGCTGTGCGTGTGTGTGTTGTGTGTTGTGTGAAGAAAGGATGACTCAAAGAAAGAAAGAAAGAAAATATAACAAAATTGAGAAAGAAGGAGACAAAATAATCAACTCGGGGTGGTGACAATAACTCTGCTTCATCACACCACCCAGTTGTTGATTATTTTCCTGTAACAGCGTGACACACAGAGAGTTTTATTTCTTACTGAACACCCAGGTATCGCCTTGGAGACGTAGTGAAAGTGGTCGGGTTTCACAACCGGTGTCCGGTGGTGGAGTTTCTTTACAGGTCTGTGTATAAAACACACACAGTGAGTCGTTAAGTGTCGTCTCAGCTGTTTTATCTGTTTATCATTTTGCTATAAAGTTTTATAAGTTTTGGCACCCCTCACTGGAAGTTTGATGAAGCTGATGTGAGTGAAATCATGTCCACTAACCTCTACTAACAAAGCATTCCTACTCTGTGTGTGTGTGTGTGTGTGTGTGTGTGTGTGTGTTGCAGACCCAGTGAGACGCTAAACGTTCGAGGTGAAAAAGTGAACGAGGCCATGTTTTTAGCCGCTCTAAAGAAAGCAGTGTCTCTGTGGCCTGGCGTTAAACTGGTGGATTACTGCTGCGCAGAGAGCGGGATTCTGGGTAATGATGCAGCATTGCGTGATGCTAATACGGTAGCTATACATTCGCATTAGCTACATCATTATCCTCATAGGTTCAGTGCGTACATGTCCTGGCTGACAGAACCAAAGAATAGCCAAAAACAGGAAACGATGACCAAATAAGGAAAGCAGAAAGCATGCATTAGAGAAGATGTGACATCTCTGACTTGTTTCTCATGAAGTAACCTACTCTTTGTTTACCAACCAACATCGTAGAAGAAAGAAAGATAGAAACTTTCATACATTGCGTGAAAACCGTGCATCTGGATTATTTACTCATCAGCAGCATTTTCTTTCACTCATTCTACCACTTTCGCAAAAAAACTCCCTTTCATTTGATGTTCGATTTAGACCTAGCATTCAACTGGCGCGTATTTGCTCAGTTTCGTTCTTTTTCGAATCCACCACAGAGGACGTGGTCTGGCTGTCGTTAGGAGCGGCTTTTACTATTTTGTCAGTAATTAGCTTGAACGGACACTAGACACTATTCCCAGAACTACAGCGCAAAAACTCGAACTCTAATGCTCGCCCAACACAATCCCCTCACATTTAATCACTGAAGTTGCTAGCTAGAATAACGTTTCTGCGTTTAACCAGAGAACGTCACAACTCAAAGGTTCGCCTTTTTGTCGAGGGTGCGAACACGCCACGTCATCCGGGTAAAGATGGCGATCGGTGGAACTGAAACGCTGAGGATTTGTGTTTGTCGTGTTGTAGGAGACTCATCAGGAGGGGCGCAGCCTCATTATCAAGTGTTTCTGGAGCTGAGAGGTGTCAGGAACCTCACCGAGGAGCAGCGATATAAGGTGAGAGTAATCATGATGCGGGAGCTTATCCAGTTCTGGCCACTAGAGGGCGGGAGTTAAAAGAAATGAGAAGCTCTGATCGGATGAGGCATGTGGAAGACAAAAAGGGTCAGACGGTGTACAGGGCCGGCAATAAAACACTGGTGTGCTGTTATAGGAAATGAATCAGACGGCAACAACGACTTCATCACATGATTACTTTCCAATAACAGCATGTTTCCTTTTGTATTATATAACCCTTTCGAGTTTTAACTCGCTGTTTTAAATTATGCACAGTATAACTGAGGTTTATTAACAGGCATATATCGTTTTTCTTGTTCCCACACACACACACAGCTGGACGTGTGTCTGCAGACCGACTGCGCCCTCTACAGGTCGTTCCGGATCAAAGGCAGCATCGGTCCAATGAGAGTGCAGCTGGTCGGCGAGGGGGCGTTCCGGGAGCTGAAGAGTCACATGACCTCCTGCCAAACCTCCACCAACACGTTTCAGATGCAGCGCGTCATCCGCAGGAAAGAGTACGCCGACTTCCTGCTGAGGAAAACCGTTTCCTGATCATGGGAGAGACAGAGCTCACAATCAGAAACGGTTCCTCCAGACTGACTGACACGCAACGCAAACGCACACGGCCCCATTGTAAACAAGAAGCAGCGCTGCAATGCTTTTCGGGTAAATTGCGCTCCCGAACTTTACAGTGATGGCGACTGATGAAACACTGTAAGAGGACGAGTGTACGTTTACGGGGATTACAGATTTAATAAACAGCGTAAACAAGCTTGTACGTCGACTGCCGCAGTGCTTTTATTTCTCAGAAAAGTTTATACATCACATATGCTTTGTGTTGCACCACCGAGCGCCGCCTCTGCAGAGGGAAAGAAAATGATGAAGGGATGAAAGGATGAGACAAAGACGCTAAAAACGACAGTGAGGATGTAAGGAGGGGAAAGAGAAATGAAAGCAATAGAGGAATGGATGGAAGAAGGAAATGAAAAGGGAACGGAGGGGCGAGGCAAGGAAGGAAAAGGAGAGAAATGAAAAGAAGTAAATGTAAAAAAAGAGAAAGATGCATGAGAAAAACAAAGCGATGAAAAGTCAGCGTGGTCACAGTAACTCCGCTTCATCGCTGATCAGCTTCCTGTAACGGCGCCACACACACACTGCGCTTCATTCCTGACTTCATGTAATGTAGAGCAAATTACTGCATGTACAGCCTCGTGGAAATTTCTAGAGATATCAATTACATGGTATGCAAACGCACACACACACACACACACACACACACACACACACTGGCTCTTATTTGATCTCGCTGATGAGGCCCAACTGGGATTCATTACATTTCCCTCCATTACTATATTAAGTGCTTTATTATTAAACTTTTGATGATACGCACTGAAACTGACCCCACAGCAGACGGCTGCTGATACCAGTGTTGGATAACACACACACACACACACACCATACGGCGAGTAGGTATCCCACTGACGCCAACTAACCCATCACACACATTTGCAACATCAAAACCCCCCCCACACACACACACACATATAGGTCTAGGTTCTATAGGTCACAAAATAACAGCTCATTCATTAATTATATTATACGTATATGGATCGTATATATATATATATATATTATACAGTATATATTATATTATATTTATTGAGTTCTTAAAGTTATTAAGGATTTGCTGTTAATTCAAACCTCAACAACTGCAACACAATATTATCATGTTTATACAATAACGCTCCACTGAGGGGTGGGTGAAATATTTTCAGAGTTGAAGAGGTTCTTAACAGAACAGTGTAAAATGATGTCATGATGTCCTTGCGAATGTCTTGCTGCTACTACAGAGCTGTTTTCAGTGTGTCGGAGCAAAACGTGATGAAATCGTTGAATCCTGGAACCGCAACGCGCATTTCAGGAGACGTACAGAGTCAGCCGGAAACGTTCAGAGAACTGTAAGTTTGTCTGCCTGCGGTGTCTCCGTAGGACCAGGCTTCACTTCTGCACACTTGTTGTCTTCTGTTTGAACCACTTTCTTGTGTGTGTGTGTGTGTGTGTGTGTGTGTGTGTGTGTGTGTGTTACCCCTCACATGACTCTCTCCATGTGGAAAGTGACAGATGGTAAAGGAGAAATGAAGAGGGAAACACGACACACATAGCATGACACCGGATCCAAAAAAAAAAAAACCACATTAGGAGTTCTCCAGATATCGAGTGTGTGTGTTTGTGTGTGTGTGAGTGAAAGATACAGAGAGAGTGTATGACCTCTCTCTGAACACTATATGGTACCGCACACAGTCGCACGCGTTCTCACATGTTGTCAGACCGTGTGGACTGATAGTAAACTCCAAAGGACGTAAGTGAAGTTTACGAAGAACGCTTTCCAGGGGACGAGCCAGCTGTGTTCAGTAAATAACCAGTGATGGCTTAAGAACTAACACTTAAGTCATAAATCCCAGGTCAATAAAGATATAGGTAGTCCCAGGTCGAGACTGAAAGCACTCAAGAGAAGAAAGACGAGTTCAAATTCAAATCCCATTCAAGAGAGACAAGTCCCTGCTGAAGCCTCAAGTCAAGAATGAGGAGTTCCAAGTTAAGTCCCAAATCAGACCAGACAAGTCTCAAGTAAGACAAGTCTCAAGTCAAGTAAGACAAGTCTCAAGAAAGACAAGTCTCTAGTCAAGAAAGACAAGCCTCAAGTAAGACA
>JAQQZR010000006.1:1195105-1207709 GCA_030068235.1 Notoglanidium macrostoma | reverse complement strand
GAGGTAGATGTTGACATACAAAGTCTTTTCTTTGCTATTTACCATCATATCTGAAGTAAATTGTCATATTTTCTTAGTTATTTATCAACACATCTGAGGTAAATGTTGACAGAGTCAATTCTTGACCATTTACGAACAAATCTGATGTAAATATTGATATATGGAGTCTTTCATAGCGGTTTACCAACACATCTGAGGTACATGTTGACACACAGTCTTTTCTTAGCTTTATATCAACACATCTGAGGTAAATGTTGACATAAAAAAGTCTTTTTTTAACCTTTTACCAAAATATCTTGGTAAATTGACATATGGAGTCTTTTCATAATTAATCAACACATCTGAGGTAATTGTTGACATCCAGAGTCTTTTCTTCGTTATTTTTACAGCACATCTGAAGAAAATGTTGCTATGGAGTCTTTTTTAGATATTTAACCATAAATCTGAGGTAAATGTTGACATATGGAGTCTTTCACAGTTATTCACCAAAATATCTGAGATAAATATGGACATTCCTTTTACATGGAGAGTAAATTTATGTACATGTGAGATCAATGGAGTATTTTCTTAGTAAATTGCTAATACACCGTAGGCCAATGTTGATGTATAGAG
The DNA here is from genome assembly GCA_030068235.1 of Notoglanidium macrostoma. Taxonomy (NCBI): domain Eukaryota; kingdom Metazoa; phylum Chordata; class Actinopteri; order Siluriformes; family Auchenoglanididae; genus Notoglanidium; species Notoglanidium macrostoma. The sequence continues at coordinate 1,207,097 of JAQQZR010000006.1, read as the reverse complement.
TCTTGTCTTAGTAAATTTACCAACACATATGAGTTAAATGCTGACAATCGGGACAGTTCTTTCTTGTTTCCATTGACTCTGTTTGAATTGTCCCTGCTTACGGATGTCTGTGTGTCTCAGTGGTGTGTGGTGGATTAGCAATGGTACAGCTGTTCTGCCCTCGTGACCGTCGCTTACAATTATCACAGCTGCTGATGAGACGTGCAAATAGTGCATAATCTGCGTCTGACAAGGACATCTGTTAAATGACTGGATGCAGAGCGGAGATGAATGCGATCCTGCTGAGGAGGTCATGCTAAAAACCATTCCTAAACCAGGAAGTGTTTATTTATCTCATTGTCTTTAAAAAATTGTTGGTTAGAAACTGGCTAGCCTCCCGAGGCTGAAGCCTTAAATAAAAAAAACATTGCATTCAAGTAAGAAAATCTCTAAAGATTTCCCCCAGACAGTGGATCCGATCAGGAATCTGTTGAATGGTTTTTATCAGATTACTGAAGATTTCCATTAGGGATCTTTTTGCTACTACTAGAGCTGAACAGAGCCTTTCATGAGTAGATGAAGTCATTACATAATAAGATAAAAATAAGCTAAAATAAATGAGATAAGCTAAGTAATTTAGGCTACTTTAACTACCCGATTTGCCAGTGTAGCGACTTGTCACGTTAGCATCTAGCAAGTTTGCAATGGCAATTAAATCATAAACTATGTTCTGTAAATCTACAAAATTGAGGCTTAGGTATGAGACAAGTAAATTATTTTTATTTGTTAATTGATTCCTTCTTGTAGAAACATTCATGGTGAACAGAATTGTGGGACTGTTGAATGTAACATGAGATGACGCCTTCAAATCTGTCCAAACGTGCTGCCTATCAAGGGTGCTAGCTAGCTGACTCCCTCTGAAACACAATGATATTGATTAAATCTAGGGCTAACATTGGCTAAGAGATTACCCAAAGTCTGAGAGTCTACTTCACAGAATGATTGATTGATTGACAGAATGATTCTACTTCACAGAACCGGCCTTGGTGATTATTGTGCTGTTCATAACTGCTATCCAAAACAAAAAGGTGCTAAAAGTATTTGTCAACTTTCCATCAATCTTATGAATGTTCTTGCAAAGCAGATCGATGCTAATTATGTATGCATGATGTTATAAAGTAACGTTTACTCACGCCGCTGAGGTTGACATCGTTCTTTTCTCCTCGTTTGAACTGGTTGGTGATTTGGCAGAGGACGGAGTGGCCACGCCTCCGGGCAGCAATGAACCGGGAACTGCTGCTCTTCCTGCTCTGATACTTATCATCTACACACAAAGTACTGTGAACTCAGAGAACGTTGGCATGTTATTTTCCTAAAACAGTGCATTCCCAATACGTTACGTGAATACGTTACTGCAGCTGTAAACAGTCGTTCCCTCACCAGAAATCTGTTCCAGTATTTGTTGGAAAACTTAATTGCAGCTTTACCTCTGACATTCGAGACTCCTTCAGTAGAAGTTATAAAGATTAATGACTCCGTACAAATAATGTCACCATATCGACGATTTCTTTTTGTCTGTTTACGTGAAACGTCCACCATAAAAGTTGCTGTGAATGAGCTGTTACTATGGAAACGATAAGGTATTAGTAGTGCACTTGCACTACTGTCAGAGTTGCTGCTATAGAAAATTAATCAACACCTTCTGACCAATCAGAATCCAGAATTCAGCAGCTCGGTGGTGTAATCTAAGTTTATTGATCATTGTGAGGTCAGGCCGTACCGTCTCTCCTGCTGCCGTGGTGGCTCTTTCCGTGCGAGTCCGTCACGTCTTTAAAGGAGAAAAGGAAAAGCACCATCTCTCCTTTCTCATTCTTTATGGGAACGATATCCAGCAGACACCAGAATGATGTTCCTGTTACACAACACAACAATGTATTAAAACTTACACAGTGCCTTTCAGTGGTGAAACCGTAACACACTACACTCGTCCATCTTCTTCTCCGCTTTCCTGTGCTGAGAGCAGTGTGAAGAGTTTAATGTGCACAGCCGACCAATCAGCAGCTTCGCTTTGACACGTTCTGTCTTCATCTCCTCTCTTTCTTTCTTTCTTTCTTTCTTTCTTTCTTTTGTACACATTTGTTTTTTTGTTTCTTTCTCTTTTGTGTGGTTTTCTTTCTTTCTTTCTTTCTTTCTTTCTTTCTTTTTTGTACACGTTTGTTTTATTATTTCTTTCTCTTTTGTGTGGTTTTCTTTCTTTCTTTCTTTCTTTTTTGTACACGTTTGTTTCATTATTTCTTCCTCTTTTGTGTGGTTTTCCTTCTTTCTTTCTTGTATTTCATCTTGCATTTCACTCTTCATTTTTTCTTCCTTTTCTTTTGTTCTTTTTCTTCATAATATTTTTGTTGTAATTGTAACGTGAGCTCGGGAGTGAGAAAGGCGCTACATAAATTATTATTATTATTATTATTGTCTTTCATTTCTTTAATCTCTTTCTTTCTGTTTTCCATTTTCCTCCTTTCTGATGTTTTTCTTTCCTTCTCTCTTTCTTCAGCAACAATTCATTTATTCACTATATATATACATTATTCATTTATTTATTATATATATATATACAGTTAAATCTTTTAAAGCTCATTTCATTTTTCCCTCTCATCACACCATCATCTCTGTACAGTTTATTTGATGTCTATCTTCTTTTCTTTTCTCTTGAATTGAACTCCAGTGTGATGTGCTGGCGATTAAACCCGACACCTCCCTCTGAGCGTGTGAGGAAGAGACCGTCATCCGGATTTAGACAGAGCAACACAACGGGCTATGAGATTTCCGGAGATTTAGATGATAGACAGACAGAACGGAGACAGAAGACCTGTGACAGATGTTTGGATTGCTGAAGGAAAGTGGTGGAGGGGAGAGGAAAGGAACAAACAGAGGATTATGGGCTTTATGAGGTTCCTGGTACATGATGCTCGTGGCGGAGGAGGCAGTGCACAGAGATTTCACCGTGTGGTGGGAAGAGATTCAGATTTAATAAGAGGAGCAGAGGAAGGGAATACAGGCGCAGAATCCTGCAGAAGCCTCAATAAGACGTTTCTTGTTCACAAGAATAAAACAAGCTGCGATGAAATACAATTATCAGAAACAGTGTATAACTACGTATCCATCCGATTTAACCTTACTAATAGAATACAACTATAACGAGATGTAATAATGTACTATTATCAGATTGTAGTGTCTGATATAAACTTTTCTTATAATAGTCAGCGATAATGAAGTACAGCTGTCTACGCTAAAATTAAGGAGAATAGTATATGAAAATGTATTATAGCTATCTAATCTAACAAAGCCTGATGATAATAATCATACAAATAATAATGAAACGTTCAGAGTGTGGTGCAATCAAAAAAAGTACAAAAGAAAACTACGGCTACTGTTACTGTTAATACTGGTATGGTAATAATATGGTTCATCCTGAACACAGCCACACCCTCAATTATAAAAGGGTGTGAACGCTTATGCAACCAGCTTATTGTCACCTTTTTTCCTTCTTATTTTTCCCTGAAATGTTTCTGATTGTTTTGCACTTCATTTTTATTCGTTGTAATTTCACGTTGGGGTAGGAAAATAGTTGCCCTTTTTTTTCTTCACAATAACCTGCCTTTTTAAACAGGGGTGTGTAGACTTTTTATGTAAGCCTATAAATCTGTTTTGTATCTCCACAATCTGTCTCGGTCATGTTTTAATCCTCACCGTCTTTCTTGTAGAACTGGACCTCGGCCTGGTACTCCTCTTTACTCTCCAGCGCCTTCTCCATGCCCTGTGCCACCTGCTCGCTCGTCCCGGAGCCGTACAGGAAGCGACAGCTGCAGTTCTTCTGCATCACTTCTGTCCTGGCGAAGCCCGTCAGCTCGCAGAACCCGTCCGAGCAGTACACGATGGGGTAACCACGGTGACCCTGAGCGTTCCCCAACAGAAAGTTGCTGTCTGCAGAGAGGCAGAGAGAGAGAGGTTGTGAGTTTGAATCCTGAATTCCACTGCCTCTGCTCTAAAAAACAATATGCAGTTAGCTTGCTTCATGTGTCTCAGAGGAGGCACCGGTTAGCCTTCACGCTCCCCAAATTAGTGACAGCAGGGATGGGAATTGGCAGGTGACCAAAATCAGGAGGAAATATGGTAAACATTAAAAAAAAACAACAACAACCCTGATTGCTCCTTATGCATGCGCTCCTCACTCTTTCTAATCGCCAACACCACTTAGCGAATAACCAGCCCTTAATTTAGCCACATTTCCAGTCTGGCTGGCTCTCCCGTCACCCTGAGGGACGCCCTAATGCACTTACACCATGATTTGGAAGCTAGAAGCCTTCGGTTCACTTTTACCGTACCAGAGGGAGGACGGGTAGTCTTCGCTGGTCGTGAATCCTCCCTTCACTTTTAGCCCGAGAGCAGCCCGAGTGTAAAATGCAGGGTTTAAACGTGCTCCCATTCTCTCCTGTAGGTGTTATTGATGCTGAGTGACAGGCTGAAGTGCATACTCCATGATTAAGAAGCCGGAGGCGCTGGATTCACACATGCGCTCTTCAGTCTCCCTAATTGGCCATGCTTAGTGAAAAAAAGGCCCAAATTTAGCTAAGGTCCCATTATGGCCTCGCTCTCCTGCCACTCTGAGGGACACTAAGTGACACGTAAAGCTGTTAGTCAGCACTAGCATTGGAGCCAAATTGCTATCTATCAACTAAACTGTCCAGGAAGTGGCCAGAATTCAATAAATCAAACGGACACCGATTCCCCAGCCAAGGCTGCTCTTATATCCGCTAGTCCATTGTCTTTTTTACTTTCGAGTTCCTAGCTCAGGTACAGCCTGCTCATGTGACCTAACAATCACGTGAAGTCACCAATCACTGTGTATTAAAATGAGATGCGTTTAGTATGAAGAGCATGTGTACATCATCACGCAACTCACTACTCAGCACATGTACTACCTAAGACGCACGCACTGCCACGTTCTTCTAAGTGTTTAAATCACGTCCGTATTGTTTTGGCAGAAGCCAAGTGACTGAGTGATTAGGAAGCTGGAGTATCCTGACCTCCGATCATTTGTCACGTCCACAGCTCAGGTAGATATCAATGTTGTTCCTCCTGGTTTGAGCTCACTTACGTCGCGTCCACGTACGCAGCCTTTCCTTCCAGATCGATGATGACATTTTGCATCCCGAAAGCAACTCGTCTTGGATGTTTCAGACGCACGCTCATACCTCTAGACATTAAGAAGACTTGGCTATCGCTTTGGGAGATGTAAAGTGACATGTTAAAGTTGTTATTGTGTGATTAGGAAGCTCAGGGCGCTTCGACTTTGCTTACAGCTGATCTCCTGGCAACTAGATGAAGCTATTTTGAGCTGAGCAGAGACTCCCGCTGCTGCAAGGAAGGATGCTGCTCTGCCTTGAGTGTGTGTGCGTGTGTGTGCAGCTGTCTTTGTGAGAGCCGAACACACAGGGAGAGCCAGAAGCAGATGCCAGCTTTCCTTCTTCATTTATCTGTTCCTACAGTCGCACTTTCAGGGGAAACATTGTGGAAATGGATTGGTTTTATTAACTTCAACAGAGAGAATAAAGAGAGGCGGGTGAAGGAGCGACTGCTTAGAGCTGCTGTAACACAAGTGAGCACATGACCAGACAAAAGAGACTTAACTGTCCCGAAGATGTCAGAAAACTTCCACCGTACACGTCGCTGTGAGTGAGCTGTTACTATAGTGACGATAGTGAGCGTGTCAATAAAAACCTGTGAATTGCAGCTGCACTACTGTCAGAGATAGCTAGATAGATGGATAGATAGATAGATAGACAGACAGATGTGATGACACAGCATAGTGGATGAATGCTGTTGTGTAAAATGAGTACAATACACAAACACTGCTGTCACCTGACAACTGCTCCCATGAGCCCACCTCAACAGTACACAAACAACATGCAGAAGATACAGCTGGTGAGAGACACAGAGAGAGAGAGAGAGAGAGAGAGAGAGAGGGTCAAGATAATTATCCGAGTCGTAAAAGAGAGGAGAAACGGAAAACCCAGGTCTCAGAAATGCACGTAACAATCGAGACTTCACGAAGAGACAAACGTTGCCTTCAAGTTCTCCTCAGAAGTTCACGGGTACAGGTTCGGAGGTCCTGCGTACCAAGTGACGTGTGTTCAAGTGGTTTTGGTTGATTTTGGTAGGAAGGCTATCGACGTCCATCCTCATCAGCGCCAGTGCACAAAATGCGTTCAAGCTTTACTGTACAAACTGCAGGATCTAGGCATCACATTCATACTGGTGGCCGACGCAAATCGTCGTTATCGCCACGCCCCCGACTCGGAACGTTGAAGCTGATAGAAAAATACGAGTTGTAGTTGCGGTTCAAGAGTTCTCGTTTCGTAATTCTGATCGCGACGGAAGGAACGGGGTGTAGACAGAAAACTAATCGCTGAGCTAACACTGTACAGGTGGACACAGTCAGGTAACACAGCAATGACTGGACATGGGCGGAGTCGCTGTTGCCACTTCAGAGTAGACGTATTAAAACACTTTGTTACGTGACGCCGCCTCGCAGAGCGTTCACTGGAGGCTCCTTCCAAAAGTGTTAAATAAATAACCGTCTCCTCAGAAAATATCAACGATTCTACATTTTTTAATCCCTTTATGTGAAACGTCTCCGTGAATGAGCCGTTGCTATAGAAACGGTAACGTAGCGCATCAGTACAAACCTGCAGAGCTACTGTCTGAGAATTAATCAACACCTGCTGACCAATCACAATCCAGAATTCAACTCGTGGGGGGGGGTTTAAGAAGTTCTACAGGAAATGAGACATTATGAGCCTTAAACGGAGTCCTTTATTTATTTTCAATTATTGGTCTTATTTTTGTATCGTATATATTATAATATGCAAATTTTAGGCAAATCATTAAACCAGAATTTTTCCCAATAGTGCACTCTGCGTGCGAGCGAGCTGAAAGTTTACAGTAAATCGCAGGGTTTTGTGCGTGTGCGCGTGTGTGCGTGAGACTCACGGGTGCCGTCGAAGCGAGTGGCGATGGTGTCCAGGAAAGTGTTTTGAGGGGCGAGGAGCCCCTTCATCACCGGCATGGTGCCACACGTCCTGTCTGTCCTCCTGTCAGCGTGTCTGTGTCTCTCTTTGTCTCTTCGTCTGTCTGTCTGTCCCCCCTTTTCGCTCCTCACTCCATCCTCTGAGTCGAGGGGGCAGGATTGGACTGAACTACCCCATGGGGTAAAAAATAATGGAGGGATTCCCCTCGTTTCTGTTTGACAGTTTCTCTCTCTCTCCTTTCTTCTTGGAGAAATAAAGAGTGAGTTCTCAGAATTCCTCCGATCCTCAGTCCATCCTTCTGTCCCCCTTTATATCCTTTCTCAGTTTCCCTTGTTTTTTGTCCTTGTCCTCTTTCTCTGCACCGTTCGCTCGCTCTGTCGTTTATCCGCTCGAGGTGTGGTGTCTCTGTGTGCGTCTTTACACCTCACCGCCTCACTGCTCCACTTCCCTCTGCTCCTCTCAATCGCTCGTTCTCTGTCTCTCCCTCCCTCCTTCTATTGCTCCTTTTCTCTCTCTCTTGCCTGCCTGCCTCTCTTCCACTCTCTCGTTCTGTCTCTCTCTCTGTCTGTCTCTTTCTCTCTCTCTCTCCCTTTGTCCCTCTTTCTGTCTCTCTCTCTTTCCCTCTCTCTTTTTTGCCTGTCTCCCTCCCTCCCTCCATCCATCGCTGTCTCTTTCTCATTATGTCTGTCTGTCTCCCCGTCTTTCTATTGCTCCTTTTCTCCCTACCTCCTTTTTTCTTCTGAATGTCTCTCTCTCTCTTTCTGTCTCTCCCTCGGCCTCCCTCCATCGCTTCTTCTCCCACTCTCCTTCTCTGTCTCTGTCTCTGTCTCTCTTTCCCTCATTCCGTCTCTCACTCTCTGTTTCTTTCTCTATTTTTCTATCCATCACTCCTTTCCTCCCTCTATCTCTTTCTCTCTCTTCCTCTGTATATCTCTCGCTCCCTCTCTCTCTCGGTCTGTCTCTCTTTCAGTTCATTTCATTTCAGTGGATTTTTCACCAAAGCACAATTTATACAAATAAAAAAATGAAGAAAAAAAAAATCATCACACACTGCAAAGGCCATTCAAAACTCTGTGTATGTGTTGCGTGAGAGAGAAACAGAGAGAATGATGCGCACACACACACACACACACACACCGAGTACTATTGCACAGATATTTCCACTGGATTGCACTACTATGTTGCTCAGTCCATTGCAATAATCACATGTTGTTGTTAAAACATATTTTGTTTGGATTTTGTAAATATTTTTTTAAACAGTTTAAGAATTATGACCTCTCTCCCTCTTTTCTTCGCTCTATTCTATTGTCTTTTCTTTCTATCTCTGACTCGTCTCGCTTGCTCTTTGTCTCCATCTTTTATATCTGATGGTTTTTTTTGTCTGGGATGCTCCGAGTGTGTGTGTGTGTGTGTGTGTGTGTGTGTGTGTGTGTGCTGCAGAACTGAAGCAAAGTGTTTGCATGGAAACTCGCTCACACATTGGTGGCGGCGGTGTCCTTGACGACCTTGTTCTCCCAGGGTGTGTGTGTGTGTGTTTACCTCCTGCTGTTGTACGTGTGTCATGCAGTTTAAAATTAAAGACTTGTGCCATATTAATGCACAATTATGTAAATGAAATGCGCAGCACATTAAATATTGAGAAGTCCTTCAGATGAACACATCGGTGTTGTTATCAACAGTCCTGAGTCAGGACGAAGAGGACGTTCAGCTTCGTTCCCTCACACTGAGTCCCGCACACACTCAACACACCACGTCACCGTTCATCAATAGGCTTTTATTCATGTGTGCGTACACACTCTGCCGGAACAGGCTGAGACACAGGACATTCATAGTACACTACTTTTTATTTATCAATGATGTTAAAAGCTAAAGATAAAAGCTCACTGAGGTGTTCCGCTGCAAACTCGCAAAGGCCTGAGTCGGGGTTCCATTTCCTTTACTTTCTTTTGGTTTTTTTTTATTACATTCCATTATTCATTTGAATATTGAAATAAAAATCCAAAGAAATCTCAGGATTTAGATAAAAAGCCTAACAAACAAACTAAACTAGCTGGCTGAAAACCGGCAGGCTAAATTAGCTTAGCTAATCTTCAACACATGCATGTCGGTGATTCTAATGAAACCAAAATGTTCACCAACACTTATATTTACAGAAATGTCTTATTACTGTGTTCCTGTTTCCTTCACAGCCCAGAGAGGAAACACCAGTCCCTCACTCTGTGGGTTTTGGGATAGACGGATTTCATCATCTGTCTACGCCTTTAAAATGGAGATCTGGGGCTTAAACAAGTAGCACATTTTCAGGTGGCTAAATTTACTCGGTTTAGATTAGTGTTAGCAACCTTACAGTTACAGCAAATTAGCACCCTTGGGTTAGCCAGTCCTGTGTACTTTATGTCTTTTCAGGAAAGTAGCACACCAAATTCCCAAGCTGTATTGCATAAGACGAGCTTCTTGAGGCTTGCTTGTGCTAGCAAATTTAGCAGATGTAATTTTTTTTCTTTGTCTGAACACACAGAGCCACCAGAATAGAATTGACGACGTCAGGCCTGTGGAGAAAATGGGGCACCGCTAAAAATATTAGCCCACTTGCACAGAGCAGAGAGCAGAGCACAAAAACATGGCATCGGACTCGGACAGCTCCTAATACACTTTATACAAATCTGAAACGTGGCGTGTCTCAAAACCTGAGGGACAATCAGCTCTTTAGAGAATTGACTGTCAGTGAGCTTTGGCTCTGTGCTAAACTAAAGGCACGTCTCATATCCTCTTTGTACTTGTCTTTATCTATCTTCATATATTTATTTTTATTAGCTTCGTGTGTAAAAGCGTATACTAAATACACGTTTTAACAATATTTGAATCGTTTTTAATGAAGCGTGTAAAGAACCAAAAGAGCGCCGTAAAAGCTCAGAGTTTGAGTTTGGCGCCATCTTGTGGACAAAGGTCCTACCTACGTGAATGGAACCGGAAGTAGAGTATTCATTCTTATGTTTTCAATACATTTACCCGGGTAAAAAAAGTTGTAAATCTCACAACATTAAGTTAATGGGACAGAAATATGTTTGTTTCTGTTCTTTTATTGCATATGGAAAAATAAAAATCTTATGTGTAGATATTATTTTGTTCGCTAATTTCGTAAATATGTATTATTCCTTTTTTGTCTAGGAATGTAAAATATTTCTGTACGTTTTCTGTACAGCTTTATTAGTCTTCTATACACCAAATAGGATTACGATTATTAAAACTCCTATTTGTTTGCTTGTTTGTTTGCGTTTAATCGCAGATGTTACCAGGATACAGCATACGTCCTCCCTTTTCCCTAATTTACATTGGCTCGTACTGATTGGCTAGCTCATAGTTTAGCCGAGTTACCCGGATCCGGAAGTAGGTTTTCATATCTGAAAAGAAGGCCAAAACAAGAGATTAATTTTCCTACCCGTATTATCTGAAACCCCGCCCATCTTCGCCTGATTTGCTAGTAGTGTCTGTGTTCTGCGCTCGGATTGGTTTATATTTTGGCCTCACGGGTCTGCTCGTAGATTGTGGTTAGAAATTACCCAATTGGAACGCAGGAGGTTGGGTTTGTGTGAAAAGAGGTGGGGAAAAACACCGGGGCAAAAAACTGTCATGTTTTGACAAGGAAACAAGTGAAAGAGACAAACTCCGACATCTTGCAGCGTGAATATTAACAAAGCAGTTCGTCAATCTTCACTTAAAGTAACAGTAAGCGCTAAGGTGAGTGTATTGCAGTTTGTGTTGTCTTTTGCTAATTTGAGTTTTACTTAGCTTGCCTGCTAGCTAACGTTAGCTATGCTAGCTTTTTGCCTGTCAGTTAGCGCTCCGTCTGAACTTTAATAACAGTCATAAACTTCTGTAAATGGGCAGATTATGTTGTAATTAAACATTTACTGAGTAAAATATAAATGTGATGCAATCCTTCATATGTCAGTGGCAAAGCTAAGTAAGCAAAGCTAGCCAGAGTGCTAACTAGCACTAAAATAACAAGATGTTTTTAAATTAGCGCTAAAGTTTAGTAGATGAGTTTCCCCCCGGAAATTACGTCACTCGGTGACAATGATCGTGACCATGTCTCAGAGTAGCTGTGAGTGTAAGAGTTGAATTTCAAAACTTGATCAGCGTTTCCCACTTCCCCAATGCTGTAGAGGAACAGGGCTGTGCTGGTTATCACTCGCTGAAATGCTGTTCCGTGGATAGTGACCAGAACCAGATGAGAAGTGTACTGTCAGTCCCTAATAAAAAGCAAAGTGTAAATGCTGGCCAATGGCTGTGCTGGTAGAGGAGTAAAACATCCAGGGAACCTCAGAGAGAACTCTCCTACCGTAAGCTCGTCTCGTCTTGTTCCAGACTGAACCCGCCTCCTCGTCTTATTCCCGTCTGAGCGTCCGCACTCGGGTCCACAGCGTCAGCGCGTCGTCATGGCGGGTCGACCCAACGGGCCGGCCACGGGGAATAAGATCTGCCAGTTCAAGCTGGTTCTGCTGGGAGAGTCGGCCGTGGGGAAGTCCAGTCTGGTCCTGCGCTTCGTCAAGGGCCAGTTCCACGAGTACCAGGAGAGCACCATCGGAGGTTCTCGCTCACTGACCGGTTCTGTTCTCTCACTTTTATGGTTGAGTTTAAATGATTGATGAACTAATCCCGACTCTTGTTTCTTTCCGTGTCTAGCGGCGTTCCTCACACAGACCGTGTGCCTGGATGACACGACAGTCAAGTTTGAGATTTGGGACACAGCCGGACAGGAACGCTACCACAGCCTGGCCCCGATGTACTACAGAGGAGCGCAGGCGGCCATCATCGTCTACGACATCACTAATACAGTGAGACTTCACTCACTCACTGTCACTCACTCACTCACTCACTGTCACTCACTCACTCACTCACTGTCACTCACTCACTCACTCACT
>JAQQZR010000006.1:1149746-1160370 GCA_030068235.1 Notoglanidium macrostoma | reverse complement strand
CACAGACAGACAGGTGGATGGGCAGAAGCACACAGACAGACAGGTGGATGGGCAGAAGGTCACAGACAGACAGACAGACAGGTGGATGGGCAGAAGGACACAGACAGACAGGTGGATGGGCAGAAGGACAGACAGGTGGACAGACATTCTGGCTATTGGTAGAAGCAAAAATCCCATCTGTTTAGAAATGGTTTGTTCCAGCTACAGACAGGTGGATGGTCAGACAGACAGACAGACAGATCTGTGGACAGACAGATGAATAGTAATAGACAGGCAGTCTAGGAAGGACCTGCAGTATGAAGTGGAGCTACTGAGAGAGCAAACCGAGGGGGAAATGGGGAGGAAGTGAAGAGAGACAGCTATGGAGACAGACAGACAGTTGAACAGTTATGCCTGTTTTCGAAAAGGGATGTCGTTTTGACAGGAAATGAGGTCACGTCTGAATCGGAGCATACAATTAGCATCTGTGCGTCTCTCCTAAAAACGCTGACGGGTGGTAAAACAGATGGGCTGCGGCGATGACAGACAGAACGAACCCCCTCTCTCCCACGCGATTTCACTCGTCTTTCTCTGCCGCTGTCGGCGAGCCAATGAGGACGTTTAGGAGGGAACGTGACTGAGGAAAGAGCCGAGGAAGTGCCTTAATGAGACAAGGAAGAAGGAGACGACACCGCGGGTTCCAACCAAAACAGGAGAGGAAGAAAATGTCAAACAGGAATCCGAGGAATCGGGATTATGCGGGACTCTGTAGAATGATGGAAATGACTCGTTAAATGAGAACGGCGCAAATTCCAAGCGCGTAACAGAACAAACATTGAATCATCATCTCCTCAGGGGAAAATCAAACCTTATTTAAACATCTCCACGTTTTCTTGACCGGCGACGAGAGAGCCGGGGTACGGACACCGCGATTCATTAGACGCCGTTTATATTTACCGTAAACATTTACTTAATTAGCTTTTTACAGTCTTTTGAGTATAATTAGGAAAACGCCATGTTTTATTTCTTTTATTTTTGCGGCATTTAATGAGAAATTTTGCTTAAAGGGCTGAATAAAATTGGAGTCAAACGTTCAGGGGTGCATTAAAAATAAAAACAAAGAGTGTTTGAAGCAAATACAACCCGGAGACCAACATCCTTCGCCGTGGTGAACGTACGGATCAATGAGAATCGGCCTACAGTTACAGGACCACGGCTCCTGCCCCGCTGGTTGGTTTTGCTTTTTTTTTAAATGGCGACCTCCGTCCCAGTTTGCCAGTCTTAAAGCGCTTCCCCATTGCGAGTTAACCACAACCATGTCCGGTCGAACCCCGACCTCTGCTGCAGCCTTACCACTGTGAAGGTTTCTAACTGCCGTAGTGACCTCCACCGCCGCCGAGACGGAACCCCCCGGAGACCCCTGGCTCTCTGAGTGCTGCTTCTGTGACTCGGGCTGTCGTCCCAGTTAGAGGTGAACGTTTCCCCACCCTCCCTCAGCACGGTTTGCTCCCGGCCTGGGCTCTCCGTTTCTTTTCCCATGGCGTCCTCAAACGCTCGCGCTTCTGCAGCTGCTCTCGCCGCAGCCCTTTTGTTGCATTGTAACATTAACTGCCGCTAATAGATCATCCATAAATTAATAAACAGCACCATAAGTGTGAGAATGTACCCCTGGAGAGAAACGGCACACAGGACGAATCAATTGGATTTTCCTTTTTCCTTTTTCTTGAAGGCCACGTGTCGCTAATGAGCCGGTCACAGGCGCCGTCAGCACTTTTTCAAATTTCCATCACACACTCGCTGACGTTGCGCTCCGCCGTCTCGCCCGCTCCTGCTATCACGCGCTCGTGTGCTGCGCGTCTCTGAAATGTCTTTCATGTTTTATCAAAGCCTTCAGCGGATCTGCAAGAGACGGAGATGCAGATACGGAAAAAACGATTGAGCACAAATGCACCATGTATCTCAGAAATATTAAGGGGTTTTTAATTAAAAAGGTGTGCAGGAAGAAATGAAAAAGGCAATCTCTGCAAAGAGCTGCCCAAAACTTGGACTTCATGCCACGAAAAGCCAAAATCGTGACGCAGTTAAGAAATGTAGAATTTCCAAAGGTCACGTGGCAAAACGAATACCGGGTAGGACAGAAAGATCAAACTGCACAATGGAACGAAGAAACGTTCTAAGACTTTTGTATAAGGGATTTCAAAGTGTTGCTGATCTTTTTCCACATTCTCAGGTTTCCTCCTAACCACTTCATCTCGAGGCTTCACGTTCCTCGGCAGTTCCTTGTTCTTTATAACGGCAGGACCGTCCTGATCCGCCCTTTTAAATGCAAGACCTCCCTAATATCCCAGTTATTTAGCTCCACCAAGGAAGTTCTGCACCAGTTTTTTCTGGTTTGTTTATCTTGTTTATCCATGACACTTGGTGGAGGGACGCAGCCTGGCCCAAGGAAAAACCCATTACATTTCGGAGCAGAATTCAACAATGCTACACTTAAAATCCGGTAAATGGCAATAAAGGTCAATAGTGAGAAAACATAGCCAATGTAGAAATACGATGGCCCCATAGGAAATATGTCCAGGCATGTAAAGTGGTTGCGGACGCAGCTTCGATTGCCGTAGAAGATTGAAGAGTGTGAACGAGACGAGGGTGAATCTGAAATGAACACGGGTCCGTGCGAGTGCTCAAGAAAATTAAAACTACTGCGAATCTTGATTGCTGAACGAAAGGGGGTGAATGCTTAATAATTAATCAGTGTCTGGATTTTTTTTCCTTAATGGTTGTAAATAATTGATCTCTATTCAGTTTTGTACGGGGTTTGTTTCTGTAGAGAGTCACTTCAAAAGGAGCAGAAAACAACTCCCAACTCTTAATCAACAGAAATTTGATGTTGCAACACCAGCAGAAACAGAAATACTCACTGAGGGGGGGAGGGGGGATGGGGGGGGATACTTTCTGGAGGCAATGTAAATTATTCTCGCCTTCTTAAAACACTCTAACTTTTCCTTGTGTAGCTTCTTTACTTTTTATAGCTCCTTAACCTCTTTAGCGTTTATTTACAATGCTGTACTTCCTCCTGCTGAACATCCGCACAGTTCAGCTTCGCTGCTTGTTCTTTACCTCCTGAGCTTCTTAGCAGTCTTTTCCTTTTCTTTACTTTTCGCTTGTTAACTTTCACCTTTCTTGCTCTGGGCTTTTTGCTGTTTCACCTCCTCCTTCCTCCTCACATGGAAATTTTGTTGAGCTTTTCTTCACCCCTGATCCTCAATAATGAACAAACGGAACGAAAGAGGCTGTTTTGAGTCATGCTAATTTCCATGATAAAGCTGATTTTCTGATTAGCGCGAGCAGATGGAGGGGATTTGGGGTTAAAGCCGAGGAGAGATGGGATTATCTCTGACTCGCCGAGGATTTCTGGGGTTTTTTGTTTGTTTTTTTTAAAACAATGTGCAGTGGAGGATATTCACCTTTCCTCCTTGTCCTTCCCTTTCCCTCACTTCACTTTCACATTAAGGTGTGTGTGTGTGTTTCTCTACAGAGGCCCAGTAGGGTCACTTATTTGAAAGAAAATTTAAATAACGTGTCACTTTTGGAACCGAACGGAGCACGTTTTTGTAACAACAAAACGTGTGTGCGTTAATGGAGATTCACCTCAGGAGAGGATTAATATTCATGTGTTACACTGAACATCCTCGTTTACATAATCCTTGTGCGTGCGTGTGCTGAGAGCCGAGCCGTACGTTCAGCCCCACGTGACGATCAGGACACACTCCTTTTATTTCCTCATATTCTTTCTTTGTCATCGTGTTTATGATTTCCATCTCGCTCTCTTCACTCTTTCTCTGCAGGTGCGGTGTATTTGGAAGGTGGGTTAGAAGAGGCCAAGCAACTGTTTGGCAGGCTGCTGTTCAACAGTGAGGTGTGTGTGTGTGTTATATTTCTTCCTTGGGACGACGTCCAGTTCACCAAGCTTCTAAGTATTCAGATAGTGTGGAGACCGTCACAAACACAGGAGTGTACAGATCGACACATTGCTATATTTATGTCTGTGTGTGTGTGTTACAGGATCTGAGGGAGGTGTGGCTAAATTACCCACCCCATCCACTACAGGTGAGCAAAATATAGAATATGGTCCTGGGAAAAAGAAAATACACCCTCAATATATAGATTTCAGTACGTAGTCATCCCTCCCTCGCCCTAAAAAATAAACCAGAAAATAGAGGTACACCCTATAGTTCAGTAACACGTAGACCCACCTTTAGAAACGATAACTTGAAGTAGGAATTTATCCGTCTCTCAAGCAGTGTCGGTGTTTTTGAAAGAGGGGCGTTTAATGAATCGTCTGATTGAGAGGGGAGTCTGGGTAACTGGGGTTCATTTCACTGTTGAGCTGAAACAAAATGATCGTAAGGAACGTTCCGCCATTCATCCCGGATGCGATTATTGGAAATGAACAGAAAATGAGTGCCATTTAAATGTTATTGCACAGATGTAGAAATGCTGCTTTGGAACATGTGACGTCCTTCAGATATTTATGATACGGAGAAAACAGGAATCCGCGTTAAGAATCTGGTACGACGGAACATCGTACGTGATTTTTGTGACTACTGGGAAATTGCGGTGCTTTATGCGAGATATAATAGGCAGGCACGTCCGCATAAACCTCAGGCAGACCAAGCCACTGGCATCTCAGCCACAGAGGAAATAAACACCGCCAGGGTCGAGGAAACACAGCAGTCGGAAGAGGTGAAAATAACGGACATGTGGAAAGGGTAGATAATGAAAATTCAAAAGAAGCGAAAGGAGTGAGGAATCAGTGGAGAGTGGTGAGACTACAGTGCAGAGAGGACAGGGGAATATACTGCACACTGAGCCTAGGATGTGTACACAGTGGCCAGCTGAGGTAGATATGAGCACTGAAGAGAGAGCTGGACCTAGTGAAACTACTGCAGAACCTAAGGGAACTGAGCCCACTGGAGCAGTAGCAGAACATGAAAAAGTTGGACATATTGAAGACAAAGCAGAGCTGTTGTGCCTAGCAGAACCTGAGTAGCCAAACCTACTGAAACTACAGCAGAACTGGAGACAGCTGGACCTTCTGAAACTACAGCAGAACCAGAGACAGCTCGACCTTCTGAAACTACAGCAGAACCAGAGACAGCTGGACCTTCTGAAACTACAGCAGAACCAGAGACAGCTGGACCTTCTGAAACTACAGCTGGACCTTCTGAAACTACAGCAGAACCGGAGACAGCTGGACCTTCTGAAACATACATCTGGACTTTCTGAAACTACAGCAGAACCGGAGACAGTTGGACCTTCTGAAAGTACAGTAGAACCGGAAACAGTTGGACCTTCTGAAAGTACAGTAGAACTGGAAACAGTTGGACCTTCTGAAACTACAGCAGAACTGGAGACAGCTGGACCTAACTACAGCAGAACCAGAGACAGCTGGACCTTCTGAAACTACAGCAGAACCTGAGCTAGCCGAGCCTACTGAAAGGCTGAGGCTGTGAGTAAATATTTGCTGAATTTGACAATACGTGGCTTGGATTAGGATGACTGCACCTTTAGCTGATGTGTGGATAAGCAGGGATGGGGGGTGAGACGGGTTACATGATTCGGAGTGGTTGATTCCAGGCTAGACAGAATCTTCCCAGTTTTTTGAGGAACATTGGAAGCTAAAATAAAGCATTCTTTGGAAGTCTAGGTCAGTGATGAGAGCTGAGGAAATCAGACATTGGAGTGTTCCGTCAGAGCTGTACAGCACATACAACTTAAAAAACAAAACAAAAAAACAACCATACAAGGCCTGCAGAGGAAATCAGCCAGCTAGAAAAAGAAGCAACAGATAAAAACGGTGTCAGACTAAATGAGGTGCTGACAGGGAAAAAACAAGTGTTTGGATCTTCTTTGAAAGAAAAGGTGAAGGGTGCATTAATAAGGGCAAAGATTTGCTCAGTTGAAGACATGGATGCTCCTACTGCCTTTATCTTTCATTTAGAACACAAAGCATTACAACAGCAGCAGATAGTGTGTCTACGTCAGCCAAATGGGGCTTTAACATCTGATCCAGCTGAGATGAGACAGTTGGCCATAGACTTTTGTACAGACCTTTGTAGTCCTGTAGAAGTGAAAGCATGATGGAACTGTTCCAAGATCTTTCACACATTAAATGAACTTAGACGAACAGCGAAACAGCTGTGCGTGGATCGCTACTCTGGAATGTATTATGCATTACATGTGTAAATGTATTACAAGCAGAGTTTTACCATCATTTCTGGAGGAGACTTTAGGAGTCTTTTAAGAACGAGTTATTGACTCATTCGTTGTCTTCAAGCTACCCTGTCCTTTCTACCAAAGAAGAGTGACCTAGGGCTATTAAAGAACTGGAGCCCAGTGATCTTCTGATTACAAAATATTATCAAAATATCTGGCTAATAGATTCAAATATGAGCCAACATGTACCACGATATGGCACAAGTATAAGGGATATCTGGTCAGTGGCAGGGATTTAAAATTCCTGAACGTCCAGGGGGATTAATTTGGGAAAGAGAGGTTTGCACTTAGGAAGTCATGTGTTTGAGCAGAGGACCTGGGAGAGCATGCTGGAGAAGGTGTCAGCTCGATTTCTAAATGGACTTGGCTGTTAGCACAGTTGTTGTACAGGGGGAGGGTGCTGGTGGCGAACAGCCTGGCTGCCTTCACACTGTGGCACATACTGATGGTACTGGAGCCACCAGTGGGACTGTTAGGGGACTTTCAGTCTGATCATGTCTGGTTTTTAACAAGTTGACTTCTCTGAAGAGACATGGAAATCAAAGATCTGTGAAAACCCATGGAGTGTTGTAAACTCAAAATCCACTACTTCATAAGCATGCAAGCACGTTTTGCGAAGGAAAGGGTGCGCAAAACTTGGCCACTGTGTTGGACATCAACGGGTGGAAATCTGCTTGAAGCCTTCAAGGAAGCGACGAGTTTACAGTCCTCCAGATTGGCAGGAAAGCTGCTGGAGGAGAACTATTGTTCTCAAGACTACACAATGGAGGGCAAGGACAAGTAGAACCTCCAGTTATGAAGGTCTTCCCAACTGGGTTTGAGGTACAGGAAGAGGACAGGACTCCAACAGTTGTGCGTCTCCATGTCCCAGAATTGGGCAACGTTCAAACAGTCTCCACAGCAAGCGCTGTACCTCACCTGCATGAAGGTAACACACTGTGCCTCCTTGAAAAGCGCCCAATGGTCAGAGTGACAGGACAGGGCAGGTTTTGTGGGCAACGCCAAACCGTAGATCATTTGGGTTTGCAATGGGAGGAACTGGGAAGTTGGCTCGTTTCTGTTTGTGAATAGAGGCTTTAAAGAGTTCGGTGAAGACTTTTCCAAAAGCAAGTTGATCGCAGGAGTTCAGTGCAGGGTCGCAGTTTGAAAAAAGTCATGTTTGTCAGACTGCCTGGTGAGGGCAGCTACATTAGCTATCTGGAAAACCAGAAAGAGCCAGGGGGTTGGAGCTGGCTGCACCGGTCCTAAAACGCTGCTAAGTGGAACGGCAGCAGGGCAATCAAAGGTGGAGTTTGCGTACCGCAAGCTTGTGGATAATGTAAAAGGGTTCGGCGACGTGTGGGCGGCGTTCTGTCTCATACCGATGAAAATGATCAGGCAGTGCCGATGAGAATTTGGTTCTGAATTTGTGAACGATGAACAGATTTCGCTTTCGACTGTAAAGTCACCTGGGGTTAATGACACATTAAACAGGTAAAATAAAGATGTGTTCAATGTTAAAATCTCTCTCTTTGTCCCTATTTCTTTCCCTCCGTCGCTTTGTTTCTCTCTCTCTCTCTCTCTGAAGGTAGAAACTTCTGAAACGATTAAAATTAGGGTTTCAAAAATCAGAGATCAAAGACGCAATGAGATTATAGAGAATATCCTGTGTGTGTTTGTGTGTGTGTGTGTTGCCATTTTTCAAATTTGAATTTTGACGGGATGTTCTAAAAGGTCAAAGAGGCTGTGAGCTGTCAATCTGTGCGTGTGTGTGTGTTCTTGTATGTGTCCTACTTTGTGTTTCCTTCTGGTTGAACTCCCAGAGCTTAGAGAGAGAGAGCGAGATGGACAGAGAGAAAAGAAGAACATTACATCTTTGCACATTTTGCTTGAACCGAGCAGCTTAAGACGCACCGCACCCTGGCTGTGTTCCAAACCCCGTTTGTAATTCAGCCCCCTCCACTTCCCCTTGGTGGGCGGGCCAGTAGTGTAGCTCAGATCTCAGATCAGTTCTTTAAATCCCCTTCACTGCTATAACAATGGCCGTATTATACCCAGTAGAGTTTCTGCACCAGCTGTATACATCAGCGTCCGTCCCGGTCGTGCTCCTCCATACGTTTCTGCACAGCATCTCCCGGAGTTGCTTTATTTTTGCGAATAAAGACGAAACTCAGTAAACATCTCACCAAGTTTATAAATGTGACTGTCGAGAGCATCTGCTCCTTCTGAACCCGAAGCCCGTGTCATTAACTAGCAAAATGTCATTAGCCGTAATGATGTGACAGCTGGCATTTGGATCCTCGCCGTTAATTAAGGACGCTTCGTCAAGGAGGAAGACGGGGAATTCTTTTACGGGAGAAACAAGGACAAAAGGAGCGCGACATTACCAACCTCGACCCAATTAAAACGTTGTCTTTGAAGCATTGTTAGCGCTGCGTGACAGGCGTCTGGCACCCCGTTCCGTACGGTCGAGATTCCGGATTTCAGATTTTTTGCGCAGGTTTTTTTTTTTTTTTTTTTTTGGTGCACTTGCTTTAATGTGGATCGTGACCTTTAAGAGGCCTTATAAATGAGTGCGTCTTTTTTTTTTTTTTTTTTTAATGCGTTAATCGTTAATTCCGAGTTATTCCACGTGTCTGAGGAGCAGCATTCATGGCTATGGCTAAACACACGATGTGAATAACGTGTTTATCTCCACGGACTCTGTCCCAAACCGCATCCTACTCATAATGCTCACATATAAGTCAAGTAAATAAACAGAAAGGCAAACATCAAAGAAGGATGATACATAAATCAAAAGCGCCAACAGGCACGCGTCTGGGGGGAGAAAGACGGAATGGATGGGAAGAGAAAATAAGGCTCCGTAAATCACGACAAGACTTGGCGAGGAAGAAGAGAAACAACTGGGTAGTTCATCATAGTAATTAAGCTGAAACACGGAACAGGTGAACACATTAGGGTAATCAGTCAGTGTAAGAGCAGGGAGTGAGACACGAACAAAAGCCCTCCGTGAGCTAAAAACGAAAGGCAGTCGGCACTCGCTGCTCTGGGAATCGCACCTTATTCTTCTCCTCGTGGAGTTAGCTAACCTGGTAGATAAGCGACGCGTGACTCTCCTGACGGGGATTTCTATTAAAAACGTGACGGTGTGTGTTTCAGGTGCAGGAGCCGGTGACGGACAGGCAGCTCATCGAATCGTCTCCCGTCCTACAGAAGCTGACGGACTTCGAGTCGACCATCGGAGTTTTCTTCACACACGTCCGTCTGCTGGCTCGAGCCTTCACGCTGCGCACCGTCGGATTCAACCACCTCACGCTGTACGCCTGAAGTGCAACAAGTACAAAAGAGTAGCAGGAGAGAATGAAATATCACTCTGATTTAACAGAGAGTTAACCTGCTCTCGCTCTCTCCCTCTCGCTCTCTCCCTCTCTCTCTCTCCCTCTCTCTCTCTCCCTCTCTCACTCTCGCTCTCTCCCTCTCTCCCTCTCTCCCTCTCGCTCTCTCTCACTCTCGCTCTCTCTCACTCTCGCTCTCTCTCACTCTCCCTCTCCCTCTCGCTCTCTCCCTCTCGCTCTCTCCCTCTCTCCCTCTCGCTCTCTCTCACTCTCCCTCTCACTCTCTCTCACTCTCCCTCTCGCTCTCTCCCTCTCGCTCTCTCCCTCTCTCTCTCTCGCTCTCTCCCTCTCGCTCTCTCTCTCTCGCTCTCTCTCTCTCCCTCTCTCCCTCTCTCTCTCTCACTCTCTGTCTCTGTCTCCATCTCTCTCTCTCTCACTCTCTGTCTCTCTCTCTCCATCTCTCTCTCTCTCTCTCCATCTCTCTCTGTCTCTCTCTCGCTCTCTCTCTCGCTCTCTTTCTCTCTCTCTCTCATTCTCGCCATCTCTCTCGCTCTCTCTCGCTCACTCTCTTTCCATCTCTCTCTCTCTCTCTCTCTCTCTCTCTCTCTCTCTCTCTCAGAGGTCATAATCAGAGGATGGAGTTTTTGGGAGATTCCATCATGCAGCTCGTAGCCACTGAGTATCTGTTCATCCATTTCCCTGACCATCATGAAGGCCATCTGACGGTGTGTGCGTGTGTGTTGTGTGTGCGTGTGTGTGTGTGTGTGTACACGTTCCTGAATATGGTGAATACTCATATCACAGTAATGTTGTTGTTGTCAAATGCGACAATGAATTTTTATGACAAACAGTCTGAACACACACACACACACACACACACACACACACACACACTCTTACTCACTCCACACTGCCGACTACTAAATATTAGATTTGTACAAATGAAAATGTACTTTTGATGAACTGCGGCACAATGTTTTCTCAAGCTCGTAACCTCACACACACACACACACACGCACATACACTGAGCAGAGTGGATTTTCTGCACATGCCAC
>JAQQZR010000006.1:1094969-1131009 GCA_030068235.1 Notoglanidium macrostoma | reverse complement strand
AAACCCACGCATGCACGGGGAGAACATGCAAACTCCACACAGAAAGGCACCCTGGGATCGAACCCAGGACCTTCTTGTTGTGAGGCGACAGCGCTAACCACCGCACCACCCCTTATATGTCATTTTAAAATAAAAAGAAAGATTTTAAAGGCAGTGTTAAATGCTCCGTAGTCCTGCTTCATCTTGAATGAAAAGCAGACCCGGTTAGGCTCCCTACCTTCTTCAGAATGAGCACCCCGTCCTGGGTAGTGGGGTCGGTGGTGATTTGAAATGTGTCCTGCTCATCTGTGATTCTGTAGTTCATCTCAGCGTTCTTGCCCGCGTCAGCATCTGTTGCCTTGACCACTCCCAGTTCACTACCCACCTCAGCCAACTCGGGTACACTGAAGTGGTACACACCTGAGCAACACGATGATGTCATTAGCAGAAATAAATAGATATGGATCTGGGCTTTATCCCAAACCACACATTACTACATTAGACCAGTATGTGTCATATTATCTAGCTAGCTTAGCATTTAGAAGCTTCAGTGGCTGTGTCCCAAAGTACCACGTGGGAATGTGTAATGAATAAGGTGTTTAGTATGGGACACGCTCACAATGGACTGATGATGGTATTTATGTGGCCTATATAGCGAATATAGTGTGTTATTTGGGACACATGCGGTACACGAGAGACTTTAAGCAGTACTGACATAAGCGCTGGTTAAAGTAGTAAATGACCCACTAGTGGTCTCGGATCACGATTCTGTCTCCCTACGTTTGTTGCTCGAACTCAATGCAGCTTTTGAAACCAAAGATTCAATATCCTTCGAGACATACAGTACATATACATTTTGTATTCATAAACTTTATATTGTCTTTCACAGCTACGCTGATGACATGTTCCTGTATGTTTCAGCAAAGCCAGGTGTCTGACACCCGCCTAATAAAGCCGAGGAAGAAATGAACAACATTAGACACTGGATGCTGCATAATTTTGATTTCATTCTGACAGAAATGCTTTCACTATGGCCACAGGCAGATAGATGTGAGCTCTCTGATTGTCATAACTCTTGATGGCCTTTCAGTTACATCATGTGCTGCAGCGAGAGGAAAAAAAAAGAAAGTGTGATTATTGATGTCAATCTCTCAAGGTTTCTTGCTCATGTCATACCAGAGAGTTTTTCTATGTCACTGTTGCCTCCGGCTTGCTCATCAGGGATTTAGATCTAGACCCAGATTTCTTTAATGGTACACACATGCACACACTCACTCACCATGGGTGAATCGGGGCGGGTTGTTGTTGACATCGACCAGTGTGATATTGACTGTGGTGGTGCCAGACAAACCACCCAGCTGTCCCAGCATATCTTTAGCCTGAATGACCACCTGGTAATGTTCACGGATTTCACGCTTCATGTTGGGCAGCGCCGTCCTGATGATCCCTGAACCACAGCACAGACGTACAGCTTAGGTATACCACTCACTCATCTTCTATTACTGTTCAGTATCTACCTCTATTCACATATCCACATATCTCATAATGAGTCCATCCCAACATTTTAAAGTACAAAGACTCCATTCATGTGGTATTGAAGACACGATGGGCTGTTATAGGGAAATAATCAACAATGGGGTAGTGTGATGAAGCAGAGTTACTGCTACCACCTCAAAGTTTTATAGCAGCATGTCCCTAAGTGTTTTATTCATCTTATACCACAGCAATTACAGAAACTATGATGATGATGATGTCACTGACCTGTCTCTGGCTCTATGGAGAAATATGGCTGACCCTGCAGAATGCTGTACACAACTTTGGCACTGTTTCCATACATGACATCATCAGCATCTGTCGCCGTTACTTGGATAACAAATGTACCTGAGTGTGAAGAAGAAATAACAAGAGAGAGAATTATAACAGCCATATGTGTGGGCGTTCATAAGGTCCATATCAAGTCAAGTTTGTGATTTGGGACACACCCACAGTGGACTGATGATGCTGTTTATGTGGCCTATAAAGTGAATAGGGAGTGTGGTTTGGGACATGCCCTAGGAGTTAGTGATATAGTGACTGAAGATCATTACCTTTTTAGCTTTGCATCAATAAGCACATATGCAAAATAAAGTGTGCATAACAAAATCCTTCAAATTTGAATATGATATGTAATACATCAATATCGCTGATACAGACAGATGGAGATAAAGTATTGTGTGTTTTGATTGGTCAAGAGCGGTATAGCGTGTTCTGATTGGTCGAGAGCGGTATAGCGTGTTCTGATTGGTCGAGAGTGGTGTAGCGTGTTCTGATTGGCGGAGAGCGGTGTAGCGTGTTCTGATTGGTCGAGAGCGGTGTAGCGTGTTCTGATTGGTCGAGAGCGGTGTAGCGTGTTCTGATTGGTCGAGAGCGGTATAGCGTGTTCTGATTGGTCGAGAGCGGTATAGCGTGTTCTGATTGGTCGAGAGTGGTGCAGCGTGTTCTGATTGGCCGAGAGCGGTGTAGCGTGTTCTGATTGGTCGAGAGCGGTGTAGCGTGTTCTGATTGGCCGAGAGCGGTGTAGCGTGTTCTGATTGGTCGAGAGCGGTGTAGCGTGTTCTGATTGGCGGAGAGCGGTGCAGCGTGTTCTGATTGGCCGAGAGCGGTACAGGGTGTGTTTACTAATAAAATAGTTCTGTATATGACCAGTTTGAAAGGTCGTATATGAAAATTTGAAATATGAAATTGGTGTAGAGTGAATGTAAACATGCCAACGTATTGTTATCTCTCCAATGCAACCAGTTAACACTGTGCTAATTATAGCCAGTTAACAGTGTGTGTTGGGAGGGTACATCTGTTAGGGTCTAAATTGAACCCTTGGCACCTCAACAATTTGAAGAATTTAGGTGAACAAAAATAGAGCTCTTCACGCAGCTGAACTTTGTCTCATTTCACAGGCATGCCTCACTTCCTCGACTTTCACCCCGTTCACATTCACAATAATTAATTCAGCTCCGAATGTAAATTACTTTTGTGTAAAAGCTACACAGGGCCACGCTATGTCTGGGAGATGAAGCCTGCTGACTGGAACAGATGGCACAGCTCACACACATATGCACGCACGCACACGCGCGCACACGTGCGAATATAAAGCGTCTTTCTTTTTTGGAACCCTATGCATTTTAATACACACCCATGTCACAGGCTGCATCCTAAACACTTTTTATATAATTGTTCCTAACAGTTCATGGTGGAGAAACCGCAAGGCGCGTGTGGTTTAAGATGGTGTGCGCAATAGAACGAAAGCCAGTACTAATGTACAATGATCTAGTTAACTAATGAGCGAATTAGCAGTTAGCAAAAGAGATTAACGAGCTACGCAAATAAGTAAACTGTGAGAAAGCCACATGACCTCCAGCTCTCTGTTAGAGACAGCACAGCTAACAGGTCTGGATGGACAGATGGGTCGATACCGAGACAAATAGGAGGAAAATCAGAGAGAGCGAGAGAGAGAAATGGAAAGACGAATAAACAAACATACAGATATTGGATCAGAGATACAAATATAGACAGAATGGAAGATGGATAGATAAACAGACAGACAGTAATAAAGACAGATAGAAACACAAAGAGTGAAACAGCTGTAGACAGATGGATGAAAAAAAGGAAGAACAGACAAGCAGATAGAAAGCTTGAAAGACAGACAAATACATGGAGAAATGAATGAAAGACACTTGTAGATTCGTCCAGCTATAAATCGCATGCACGGACAGACAGATATACATCCACTACAGTGAGACTGTTGTGTGACGGGATTGGCTGATGCCTCACCGACGTCGGCCATTTCCTGTACGGAGGCGACGTAGAGGTCTTGGCTGAACTTCGGCTCGTTATCATTGATGTCGTGGATTTTGATAATGAACGTCGAGGGACCCTCGAGGTCTCGACCTGTGGCTTTATCCACCGCCTTCGCGCTGAGAGTGTAAGCTGCTTTCTCCTCACGGTCCAGCCTCCTCGTGGCGTGGAGATCACCCGAATTCTCATTGATGACGAAAACGGTTCCGGCTCCTTCCCCAGTGAGGACGTACTTCACCTTCCCGTCCTCTCTGTCTTTATCCGAGTGCAGCTGTACAGACATAAACCATTTTATACAGACTCGTTAGCAGTAAATTAAAGCTTCATGAAGCCTACACTGTACTAACTGCAGTGTAGCGTACAGTTAGCACCGAAACTAACACTGTACTTCTTGTTGAAAAGGAAACAACTAAGTTTTGCTAACTATGAGTAAAGTAAATGTAGCCTAAAGCATGAACTGAAATCAATGTAGCCATGTGTTCAGGTAAGTGAGTTACAATTAGCATGTTAGCCCTGGTGTTTACCAGAGTCTTTTAGGACACTTTAACAGACTTTCTTTTTTTTGCCCTAAATAGCTCGGAGATATATTTCTCAGAGCGCTATGTTAAATTATATTCATATAGAAGCTAAAATCCCAGCGGCCTTATAAGTGTATTCATGAGGGAGCGAACACTAGACAGAGTCACCTGTGTGCTATGTCCTAATTCACACTCCTCGCTGCTAACTATAGGAAACTCATTTATCATGCTACTGTCCTTAAACAAATCTGAATGAAAAATTTGAGAGTGTCTCTTAGAATTGCTGCTAAACGCTAAAGGGAGGCGTTTACAATGCCCCACGTAGCACAATATGGTGCTGAGTGATAGCTAGTAGTATAAACAGGCTTAATACTTACAAAAGGGATTGTGTGCATGGATGTTGGACATATTCTTGGCCCCTCTGTGTAAAACGTGGCCCCTTTATGGCCCCTGTCTTAGAAAAATCCTAGCTCCGCCACTGATTAACCATACACTTAGCTAAAGAAAACTATAACTGACTACTGACTTTGGGAGTAATGTAATAACATGGAACGGCATTAACGTATTAAGGATACAAACAAAGGCAACTATGTGCCGTTACAGATTTGAGGGGAAAAAAAGCTGTAAACAGATTAGCGAAAGATTTACTCAAAATACAGGAAAATGAATAAGTGCTGCAACAACTAACCAACAAAATCAATAGAAAAGCAATAATACAAATAATTGCCAATAATTTATTTATTAGTTGAGCTGCGTTATGAAACACACTGCATCACTTCATAAACACACATGTGAGTGAAATGGAGGAGGAGAAACATCAGCAGGACTTTCCCTACGGTATGAAACTCTTTACAGTACACTACCCTGCTGGCCTCATGACATCACTTGTGTTTTAATGTGAGGAATATTTGTGGGAATGTGAGGAGAAGCGTGCTGGAATTATCCAGAACAGCTGTGTTATACAGTATTTTCTTAATCCAAAAGTATCGGAAAGCCATCAGTTACATAAATTTTGTGGTAATTAGATTAAGTTACTGACTACATTTTTTAGCAGGTAATTAGTAACTGTATCAGAGTACATTTTTAAAGGAACCCTCCCAGCTCTGCTGACTACAACTTAAGTCTTCAGTTTCCTGAAGTTCTTAGTCAAGTCTTTCTCAAGTTCTGAGTGCTGAATCAATCAGAGGATTACAGCTCCAGTCACAAGTCTTCACCCATGATGCATGATCTGAGAACCACATCCTACGACTGGACAACCTGATTTCAACTTCAGAGATTTGTAAATATAATTATTTTATGGTTTTTATTCCTGGAAGTTCTTTGCCACATTCTTGTAAAGTCCTTAGTCAGCAACGGAACTTGCTACTCTGATGTATAATGTAATCCTGTCTAGTGTTTCTAGGATAGGCTCCAGATCCACCATGACTCTGAACAGGACAAAGCCAAGTTCCTAGCTAAATTAAAATTCTGTGCATTTCATTAAAAAAAAATCAATGCTAGATTTCCTGTGCTTGTCGCATCAAGGTTGTGTTTCCACCTCACGCTCACCTTGACCTGGTGATGGAGCCATAAAGATGAATGAAAACTGAAGATTCTTTAAAAATTTCATCATTTTTGCACGAGATGGCCCGGCATCTCTTACAGGGTGTATTCCGACCCCTTTGCCCAGGGGTCCTAGGATGAGTTCTGGATTTACCTCAATCCAAATCACCTTTGGTGATTGGTGGGTGTGTGTGGTGGCCTCCTCAACAAAGACTTAGCTAAAGCTAGCTTCTGAAGATAAACTAGCTAGTCTTTGCAGATCTATCCAAATCTGTGGAACTTTACACAAGAGAGAGATACCATTTGGGCTCGATTTTCTTTAATGTAAATTCAAATGTAAATACAGTTCCACCAGCTGTCATGGAGGAGATGGAGAAGTCAGTGGAAGGAAGCCAAACTTTAAACAAATGTTGGGAACTGTCAGATTGCTGTAAAGTAAACTCGACCCTTTTACTACCTTTTCTCTCAAATAGAAACGGGAACCAAAGCAAGAAGATCCCCATCCACCATACCTTTCCCACATACTGATCATCATTTCCTGTATATTCCTCCAACAGGAAGAACTGATTCCACATCCACCCTCGTTTGGAGCGTCTGAGCGTTACTGGCCCTCCATCCGCTCTCAGCTGGCTCCATGTTTCTCTGCTTAGTTCCCCTGTAGTCCTCAGCATGCCCTTTGCTTCTTCCCACAGGTAAACCAATGCAAAGAAAACCAGAGGAGTTCTCATTCTGGAATGAATATCCAGCGATAAACCTGCTTCAGGAATCCCGTAAACCTCCAACCAAATTATCCGTCCATCAACGACAGTCCAGGTCTTCTGAAAGTGTATTCATTTATCCATTAGGTCTAGATTGCAGCATCCATCTAAAAGGGGGAGAAACAGCATGGCTTAGTGATTATGCTTCTGAATTAGAAGTGCTTTATTACATTGATAGGTTTTTGTGGCTACTCAGTTACCGTGGTAGAAAACTAATGTTGAAGATTTGAGATCTCAAGCGGCACAATTCAAAACACACACAGTTTCCGTTTGCGTCATGCGTGTTGTGTCACGTGTGCTGGTAATGACTGACTGATCCGTGGCAGCGTTGCTTACTACCATCCTTCTTGCCCAAAAGTTCTTCCGAAGCTACTTAATTCGGCTACAAACGTCAGGTATATTCTGACATGTGATTGGTTAAAAACAAGGACTGAATGTTAGTCAAGTTTCTCTGAAGTTCTAATCCATGAACCAGACATGTTAGATCGGCTAATTATTAAATGACGTCCAACCAAATTGTTTTGACATTCTTATAAAGTTCTCACTAAAGGTTCCTAGGCAAGATTTTCAGTTGTTCCTATTTACGTTTTCGTAATTCCTCTGGAGTACTTAAATTATTCTGACGTTATTAGCCAAGTTCTTACCCAGTTTTTTCTGAAATATTTTAGCCAAATTCTTCTTAGGTCTGTAGCCCAGCTTTTCCCAGGTTCTTGCCCAGGTTTTTTCAAGTAAGTCCATCTGAAGTTCTTGCAAGTGTTATGACGTTTTAGCCACATTTTATGATGTTTTTGGTCATGTTATTTTCTTATGTTCTTAGCAGCTAGCTAAAAAAAAAGGAGTGATTATCTAATCTATTGCTAAAATGTTTACTGATTTTCATTCAAGTTCAGCTGGATAAGAAGTTGAAACAGTGTAGGCCACTAGATTAGTGTGATCAATTGTCTGAGGCCATGCAGATTTGACATGCTGCAGTCTGGTTGGTTTGCAATGCAAATGATGAGGTAATGCACACGTTAACCCACTGAGCGACAGCATCTCGTATGCAGAGCGTCACACAGACATTACATAAATTCACTCATTAAAATCCGCCATTTCAGTTTACCTGCTTCTACATGCTCAATTCTCATTCGCTAATCTGTTTCATGGGTCTAGAGTAATGGAATGGTCATAGTGTCCCATGTTCACAACTGGGCTAATAAAGCCTGTTTAAAGACTACATTAAATGTGTTAGCATGCTAGGTTTGCTGTGCTTTGAATTAGCTAGTTAACTAGCAATAATTAGCTAAAGTAACACAGCAACGCCTTTTAAGTAAGCAGTGCTGATCCCACATCGAACACGACCAAGGAGAGTCGACTGAGGAGGCGTAAAAACAGGGCTAGAGCGCGGAATTAGTAAACCGCTGGAATAAATGTCCCTAAGCACACTCAGAAGTGTACACTACGGCAGAGAGGGAACGAGTGAACGAGTGCGAGAGTCCTGCAGAACAGAAACCAGGTCAGACCTTGACTTATTCGAGGTTTTTGAGACAGTCAATCAATGGAAAGCATTCAGCCTCCCACAGAGAGCGCATTATCCTTTAACGATCGGCTTAAACGGGATGAAAAATGACTTTAATAAACGTCCTCGATTTAGAAAAATTTTCCTCACGGAGAAGGTTTATCAGAGCAAGACCTCGTAAACGAAACCTAAATGGATATTAATGTGGTGATGCGCCAGCAAACAGTAAAGGTATATGATAGAACTGTGTGTAAAGGCAATTCAGGATGGGCATAAAGCTATAAAACACACACACACACACACACACACACACACACACACACACACACACATTTGTGTGGTGGAATTTTTGTAAATACTGTATATGACTTGTTACAGGTACAAAAATACTACATTTGCGTTAGGTAGAGCTTTCATAATAAAAACTCATATTCCGACATGAAGACATGGGTGTGTGTTGGATTATGGATACACACATGACTGAAAATTTGCATATATTTGTTTCAGACTGCAGAAATAGAAAGCAGCTGCGGAGTCACGTGACGTTCATACAGGCTTTTATACATACGGTGGCTGTAAAAAGCAGGTTAATGTGATGGACAGCAAAAATGAATCACCTTTAAGGTGTTACAGCGACCAACAACGTTCAAGTGAAAACCAATAGAAATGATTTGAGGGAAAAAACAGTAACCTGCTTGCACGTGTGCACACATTTCTTTACCTCACTGAAACTCTCACAGGGGTGTGCAGACTCTGCGCACTCTCTGGACTGAAAAAACAGGCTGCTGTCGTTGTTCATTCACGAATTACGACTCCATAATTAGCAGAACGCCACTTCATTCACGTCCTGAACCAGACGTCCTGTGGAAGTTTCTGGAAAGCTGTGACGACAACGTCTTTCCCAAATCAAGAAACTGTTATTTGGGTTTACAACGGTCGTTTTTAAATATGCGCATATTAATCACACTACTCACTATACTGTAGAAATCTAGAGGAGTTGTTTAATATGCGCATATTAATACACTAATGTACTGTTCCATCTACAAGTACGGATATTTATCTGGATTATCTTTCAGGTACGGTGTTAGTGATGTATGGTCTGGGCCCTGATCCGCGCTCGTGCCGCTGCTGCTAAAGCTGTTTACGCACCGCCATGGCAGCCGAGGTAAAGAAATATATATATGTGAACCTCCAGGGGGCAATTAACACGAAGACTTAACCCTGCGTTTACTTGCTCGCACGGCACGGCTACAAGTCTGCTTATTTATCAGAATCCATTCTTTATCACGTTTATTTATATTTACGCTGCAGGGTACAGCCTCCGTCCAAACGCTTCGGAGTCGGCGTTGGTTTCTACTATTACCCATAATGCACCGCACGCCCTCGATGAGTGTGTAATGAAATAAAGTGTAAGGATAGAGCCCAGTTATCTGGAACGCAGAGCCGAGAGGACACATGGGTGTAGTGTCTCTGTGTCCTCTGATAATACTCTAATTGCTAATTAGCAGATTAGCATGCTACATTAGCGCAGAGATAACGGCGCTTTCAGCTCCTGTATCTCCTCCTGTGACGCTGACCGTGAGCTCTGAACAAAACGCGAGCGTCCGTGACACCGGGACACCGCTGTGAACTCCGTTACCCACAATGCTTGGCTCAGTGCTCGCCAAATGACCGAATACATCATGATGACACACGTTTTCTGTTCTTGCAGCTGTCATTGCAAGTTGCCGAGTCATCACACACACACACACACACATTACAACATCTCGGAAGTGTTCACGTGAATCCGATTTGAAAAACTAGGCGATTATGATTTCCGTCACGTCCTTTTTTTTTCCCTCAAAACACTCCGTGTCATGCTGTTAGAGGAAAATAATCAACGGCGGAGTGGTGTGATGGTTTCCACCATGCAGTTGATTATTGTCCTAGAACAGCGTGTTTCTGAGTGCTTTATTCCTCTGACACCACAGCAACCTGCCGATCTGCCATTTTTTTAAATGTTTTTCATCAATTAAAGATTAATTAATCAAGTAAAGAAAGAAAGAACAAAAGAAAGATTGTGATAGATACCTAGATAGAGTATGGTGTGTGTGTGTGTGTGTGTGTGTGTGTGAGATGGCTTTTCACTCCCCAAATTATTTAGCACCGTGTGACAACTGTCATCGGCAACAGATCCCCGCAAGGCATTCTGGGTAATGGCCACAGGGTCTCAGACATACAGTAATGGTGTGACATCTCCATCCACGGGGTTAGCATGAAAACCTGAATGCTTATACACACACAAACACACACACACACACACACACACACACACACGGCCCAGGCTGCATTCTGAACTGCACACTTGTGTGGCAAAATATGTTAATACTGTTTAGCAAGTAGCATTAGTAATTAAACATGAAATGGCCAACTGTTGAGCTAAATAAGCTAAAAAGTTAGCTAATATACATTAGCGCTAGTCTTTGAGAATTAGCAGCAGGGTGTCAGCCATCAAGAGTGCAATCAGGCTGTTAAGCAGACAAGACAGCAAGTGTTATCTCGCTATCTGTCAAAAACAGATGTCGACTGTTAGCTGTCAGGTAAGCTGTTAAGCGTTAGCAATCAAGCTGTCAACTCGTAGCCTCCAAGGATTAGCTGTGTCTTGCTAAAACTGCCGGGTTATCTAAGAACCATTAGTCACTGGACATGTTAGCTGCCAATCATTAGCGGTGAAATGTTAGCTGTCATTCATCGGCGGTCAAACTTTAGCCGACAGGCATTAAGCATCTAGAGTGAAATAAATGATGACTGCCTGTGGTTGTGTTCCAAACCGCACACGACGTATGCGAATATAGTTACTACACTTCTGTACTCGCATGGAGAAGTGTGTGATTGGAGAAAAAGTGGAACACATTCACTTTGTCTTTACTTTTTAGGGGAATGTTTTTCTCTCTCACACACACACACACACACACACACACGCACACGCACTAAAGTAAGTGTCCTTCTGGGCCTGAACTAAATCAGGAACGTACACTTGATCAGGACGGAGTGTACAGAGAGAAGGCGAGTCTCACACTCCCCATGCACCCTTATATAAACCTGTGTGTGTTTATCGCAGACGTTAGCGAGATCAGCTAATTAGCATCACCTGGAGCTCCTGAGCCCTGGGGGAACATGCACAGTCAATAACACACACACACACACACACACACAAAAACACTGCCGTACTTATCAAGACCTTGCATGTGTGTGTGTGTGTGTGTTAAAATGCAAATCAGCCTAAGTGTGCGTGCGGCGCTTCGGCATGGGTTAAACACAGCATTTCCATATTCCTTGCCGGTCAATGTCCCATTTTTAACGTATTGCAGTGCGGAACGTGAGCCGGGAGGAGGATGTAAATCAGACTTCATTCATCCTGAGCACATTTACAATAAGTCAAATAAGATACGAGGAGCTCAAACGCCGCTTCCTGCACGAGGTTATTCGATCTCCAACATACTACAGTCAAAGAATTCTCATTAAACCTGAATCTGAGCGGACCAAGTACTGCGCCCTGAGGAACACCTTCACTGTAACACACACACATGCGTGAGGAGACGCAGCAGGAAATGCACTCGGCTGTGGCAGCAAGTAGACGTGAAAACGGTCAACCAGAGAGCTGACCAAGGGCTCGGGATTAAAGAGGAAACGCAGGTTTGGGAATGAAACTAATGACAAGCACCGATAGCAGCTCTGGCTGTAATTCAATTTGCAGGTTTATATTAATGCGTTTGCTCTAATATGTTAACGTTGCCGTAGTAACAGCTCACTCACAGGGACTCGTACAGCAGAAGCTCCACATACACGGATTCAAAAGCATGGTGTGGTGAAGTTACATAAATAAGGAGATGTTTATTTAACGAGTCTCCAGTGTCAGAAGTAAAGCTTGTCAGTGTCAGAACATCTTCCGGACAGAGGAGTTCACACTCTGCAGCTTCTCGGTAACATCGCAAGCGGCGTTTTTTCTTTAAATTAACTTCAAGGGAGAGAAAAAAGAGTGAGGGAACGACTGTTTATAGCGTAAAGGATAACAGGAAATAACTTTTCTCTTTCACAACATTAAATATAACACTAACTCCTCCTCCTTTTATAGGGTGCCATTACTTTTTAGCCTAACTGAACGGCTAGTCTTATTTGTCTTCATTTGCGGATTTGTTTTAGAAGTGCATTCTTTCAGGCCAGTAATATGACGTGACTAGCAACTCATCGACTCAGTAATTCGTCGACGTCGATCTGATTTAAAGCCGATCAGACAGGGTTCACATTCGCGAGTCTGCTGATTTGTAAATTCCGGAATTGGAATTGTAAATAAATCCTTATCCAGTTTTATAATCAAGGCCCTAATAGTTCGGAAGCATTGGAACACTGGAAGATGTTTGCATACACTTCCCAA
This sequence comes from Notoglanidium macrostoma, assembly GCA_030068235.1. Classification (NCBI taxonomy): domain Eukaryota; kingdom Metazoa; phylum Chordata; class Actinopteri; order Siluriformes; family Auchenoglanididae; genus Notoglanidium; species Notoglanidium macrostoma. The sequence goes on along the minus strand of JAQQZR010000006.1, from coordinate 1,118,469 downwards.
TTCAGTCTGTGGCCACCGTCACTGATCCAGGACCAGCAGCCATGACGCTACCGCCACCATGCTTCACAGATGAAGTGGCGTGGTTAGGAACGTTTGCATTCTCTCTCTCTCTCTCTCTCGCGCGCTCTCTCCACACTTTCCCCTTCATATCACATGAATCATGATTCATCTTTACCTCGACGGTCACACTCTCTACAGTACCATGCTCCAGAACGTCAGTTCTTGGTGCTCCTGTATTCCATCTCTAGAATTCTCAGCTGAACACTAACACTTTCATCCCTGCACTATGTAGACTGTCTTTTTTTTTTTTTTATGTTATTTTGTTTTTTTTTTCCTTCACAGCTCTAACAGTGTTCCTGTCATCAGCTGCTCTGGTCTTCCTGGGACTGCCTGATTACTGCAAATTGCTTACAGCTCCTGTAGTTTCTTTCCTTTTAACAATATTCCATATGGTTATTTTTAGAACGCCCGCTTGTTCCGTGATGGCTCTCTAGTTTTATCTCATTGCGTATCTTTAACATCAAAACAAGGCTGCGTATCCGAACTCTGATGACTACACCCGAGCCTACGCATTCGCAGCTCAGGGCTCCTGCAGTCACGTAGCTTGGCACCTTTACATCCGGTCAGTTGTACTATCGCCCTCTTCAGGACTGATTAGCACTTACATTTCAATAAGCGTTAAACGCTCAGAGGGGGCGTGGCTGAGAGTGGGCGTGGTTGTCGAGGGGGATTGCGGTACCTCTTGGACTTATTGCATTAATTATTAAATATTAAACAGATAAATCGATATCGATATAAAGAAAAATCCTCACTGGAAATATAAACTCAGCTACTCATAAATAATAAACAAACACACGCATCAGTATTGGTGAACACACGCACAACGCATATATACCTCAGTAAACATCCGCTTATAATACGTAATATGCACTAAATTGCATTTTTTCTGTCACGGTCGGACTTCAATTTAATTGATGTTAGTCGTTCGGGTCATTTTGAGGAAACCGATGATCAGCAATTGATAAAATCACTTACGGAAATGCACAGAACAATGTGTTTAATTAACGCAAACAAGCAAAATGCTTTGCAACGCTGTCAAGTTCAACACGTGGAGACTGAAAAGCCAAGTGATTGATGAAAATAATGTAAAACAGAGGATCACGTTTCCTTTTATATATTTCAGAAGAATGAAAAAATGCATGTAGATTGTAAAATTAATTTTGTTGACCTAAGGAATGACATGCTGCACGTTTAACAGACAAACTTAATAAATATCTAATTTTGACAATTTAGGCTTGCTAATTTTAGCCCACTTTTTCAGACTTTCAAGGTCACACGTTTATTATCGTATATTAATTACGAAGGGCAGCTTCTCTTTTAACTTCAAGGTTTCGGCTGAATTTTCGCTGCCTACGCAAAGACCTCGATCGCCCCGGTGTTCGTTTCACAGGCGCCCTCCTGCTGAAGGGAACGCTACGGTAATGAGAAGCGCACACGCTAACATTACTGCATGTGTGGAATATTGCTAACATTAACACACACCAACTGATTCTGACACACACACTAACACACTCTAATACACCATAAAAGTTTATACACAATTTAATCCTCGAGTGTTAATGTGTAGAACAGAGTTCACACACACACACACACACACACACACACACACACACACACACACACACACACACCTCACTGTGAATGACAGGTGGACTAAAGCAGTGGGAAACATTGTGGGATCTCTCGCTCACACACACACACACACACACACAAATAAACCCGAATACATGCTCATGTAATACACATTAATACACTAACAGTCTCTAATACACTATAAAAAGTTTACACACAATTTAATCCTCAAGACAGAAGACCCGTGTGCTAGTGTGTGGTACAGAGCACACACACACACACACACACACACACACACACACACACACACGCACGCGCACACACAAACCTTACTGTGAAGGAGAAGGGGGACTAAAGCAGTGGGAAGCACTGATCTCAAATAAACACAAGTAAAGCCTAATAGACTCTAGTACACATCTTTTAACAGGAATCACAATCAACTAAAAGAGCACTGATACACACACACACACACACACACACACACACACACACTCAGCATCAGCATCAGTGTGAAGTGCAGGAACACAGCAGTTACTTACGCACCATGTGGAGGAGGGCAGAGACAGACTGTGTGAGTGACTGAGTGTGTGTGTGTGTGTGTGTGTGTGTGTGTGTGTGTGTGTGTGTGTGTGTGTGCACGACAAGGGTGATGTGCTCCCAACTGCAGCACCACACACACTCCTACAGCAACATTCACACTTCAAGAGAGAGAGAGAGAGAAGCTGCCCATGATTGGCTGGCAGAAAGTGGGAGGGGAGAAACAGAGAGAGAGAGAGAGAGAGAGAGAGAGAGAGAGAGACAGACAGAGAGAGAGAGAGACAGAAAGACGGAGAGAGAGAGAGAGAGAGAGAGAGTCAGAGATAGGATGGGAGAGAGAGAGAGAGAGATGGGAGGAGTGACAGAGACGTGTTTAAGACAGAGAGATAAACAGGTATTAAGGACTGTTGCTCACATTGCAATAGACACACAGTCTAATCCAGTGCACCTGATTTTCAGAGACTTTATTAGTCCCATATCCGTTATGTACAGGGAGGATGTTTTCTGGAGCATTCAACTGCATTCAACAAGTATTCAGACCGTGTGTGAAACCCCCCGGGTACTAACCTGGAGGAGGAGACTTCGCTTTATGGCTTTTCTCTGTGGCAGGTGAAAGGGCTGTCTGAGATTTTGAAGATCTTCATGAGGAAAGTTCTACAGGTTGCCCTTCATGGACAACTGCAAGATCAAACTACTGATTCACAAGATTGGCCTAGGGGGGAAACCCGGGATCCAACCACAAGGTTACTCAGAGGCATTGTGGTCACCGACGCATGCAAGGCAAGCTTATGCACTTCTCTTACTCTTTTTCATAAAGACAAAAGTATGATATTATGTATGATATTATGGATGTGCTCATAAAATGGGGCATCCAAAACACGGGGTGAGGAGGGGGTCCCACCCTGGGGTCCTGGGGGATTGTGGTGGGAGGAGGGGCCTTGCTTTTCCGAAAGGCCATGAACCAGGCCAGTGTGTCCAAACCGCATAAACACCATCCGTCTTTGACACACCATCAGTGTCACATAAACACCTTTGGGACACTGTGGGCGTGTCCCAAATCACATGCCATATTTACCACTTAAACACTATCATCAGGCCACTGTGGGCGTGTCCCAAGTCACATGCCATATTCACTACATAAACACCATCATCAGTCCGCTGTGGGCGTGTCCCAAGTCACATGCCACTGTGGGCGTGTCCCAAATCACATGCCATATTTACCACTTAAACACTATCATCAGTCCGCTGTGGGCGTGTCCCAAATCACATGCCATATTCACTACATAAACACCATCATCAGTCCGCTGTGGGCGTGTCCCAAGTCACATGCCACTGTGGGCGTGTCCCAAATCACATACCATATTCACTACATAAACACCATTATCAGTCCGCTGTGGGCGTGTCCCAAATCACATGCCATATTCACCACATAAACACCATAATCAGTCCACTCTGGGTATGTCCCAAATCACATGCCATATTCGCTATATAATCAGTCTGCTGTGGGTGTTTCCCAAATCACGCACCCTATTCACTATATAGGCCATATAAACAGCATCGTTGGTCCACTGTGGTCGCGTCCCAAACCACATGCCCCGTTCTCTATATAGGCCACATAAACACCATCATCAGTCCACTCTGGACATGTCCCAAACCACAATCCATATTCACTATATAGGCCACATCCTTTGAGGTTGTGTCCCAAACCACATCTGCGATACCTCTACTAATATGATCTTGAGAACTAACTTTTGTGCGAGAGCATTTAAGGCCTCTATTTGAAGTATTTTCTGATCAGCTCAGTGTGTCTCGGCTGTGGGCTGTGTTCCAAATTGAGTTCATCAAGTGCTAACGCACTGAACATCAAGTACAAGGGGCCCTGAAAGTGCTTCATCATGCACTAATGAGTGTAGCAGAGCGTGTTAAGTCAGGGAAACACTAAACACTATTGTGCTGCGTGTGCATCTGACACCTTGCTCTTTTGTTGGATTGAAATGTAAATGCTTTCTGGATAAACTGCTGCTGGTGCTAATGAGCTCAGTGAAGTGTGTGTGTGTGTGTGTGTGTGCACGTGCTACAGCATAAAGAAAGAAAACTGAAGTTTAGAACGAACGAACTTAAACGAACCCAGTTGTGTATTAGAGTCGGCTGACTGAAACACAGCCTAGAACCAAACCGCTGAAAGAAGAAATAAAGGTTAAATAAAAGTTTCCTTTCAGAACTTTTTTCCATGTAATAATTTCAGATGAAACGACAAAGCCGACTCTCTCCCTATCGTCTTTATCTCCACGCTGGGTGAGTAATGGCTTTTTCTTCCACCTCTCCCGTGAATACATCATTACGTAACATGCACAGAAGGAGGAAAAGTGGCAGAGACGGACGGAAATGAGAGGCAGATCGATAACTCAATCACAGAAAGAAATAATGTGATCTGTGAATGAGGTATTAAAACACAGCCCAGGCTGCTGCGGCTGCAAAAAAAGATAAAAAGGAAAGAAAAAAAAAAATGTTGCTAGAGTTTATAATGGGAAGAAAAGGATTTGGATCTGGAACTCCTAAATTCAAGGAAAAAATGCTTATCACTTACAATAAAACCCCATGTTTACAGAAGCCTGAGACAGGTCACTCGTATCACTCGTGGTTTGTTTCTTTTGTCTCTAGGTGGCACGGCCTCTCCACCAGTTCTGCTTAAAAACATGGTAGCAGCTTTATATAGCTAACTAGTTAAATATAAATTAAATAATCCAGTAAGTGCACTCCAAAAAGGAATTTTAACCTTCGGTATCCTTACGCAGTTTTTCCGTATTGTTTCTACATTGACTTCATTTCGTAAAGGCATGCATTTCTATTTAATGAGTTTAACATGAGCCTGACGTTATTTAACCAGTTTACTTACCTACACTTAATATATTTAGTTACATTAGACCATAGTGAACTTCATATTTCATCTGGATCTCACTTGGGGGTTTTTTCCAGATAAGAATATTTCCGCATGTTTTACACGTTTATTTAGAGTTGCACAGCTTCTCATGCGATGTGTTTCTTGACTACCGACAACCAAATAAAGGTCATAAACAGTTTCAAATATTAGCTGCCTAGCTAGTATTATTATGTTTTTGTATTTGCGTAACAAATTATCCATAGGCTTCTTCTTCCTCTTATTATTATCATCTTTATTTCTTCGAACTGATTTTCTGTGATTAATTCAGCACATCCCTTTTTGTACCTCTGTCACTATTGATTTCTGTTTTTTTCATCCATCGCTTTTCCTCCTATTCACTTCAATTCGTTTTTTAAGGCCTGACTGCACCTAGAGTCTAAAAATTAGGACCACTGGAACTGGTAAATGTCATCAGTTTGTCGTACGTTAACCATCTATTTTTGTTTTGTTTATGTAAGCACTAGAAGAAAATGCAGGAAATGCAAATCTAGTGGTACCTCAGGTCATCCTTTTAATGAAAATCATTTCATTTATCCAAAGAACAAATCACAAAAATTTTGCCATAGGTACTCCAAGTCTGAACCTGCCCAGAATTGAGGAGATATTGCCAAAACATCCTATTTTTTAAAATCCTCTATTTGGTCTGAAGCAAATATGCAGCACTCGCCTTTACTGTTGCATGCTTGAGTGACAGAGTGAAATGAAAATGAAATGCAATTTGTACAGTTGGTTACACGGTGAAGAACAAAAGAGCATTTTGTTATCCGGTTACCGTGTTTTTCTACCCTGTCCTACAAAGACAGGATATTGACCACGAGAGAGATGGCGTCCTGAAAAGCCTGTGCGAAGACAGCGAGACACTTGGTCTCACTGTGAGTGATGTTGGTCGTGGAGATGTATACGTCATCCAAAAAGATTTGTCAGTTATTGATTCTGCCTTATTTGGCGGAGGCGCAAATGAGGCAACTGAGCATCTTGCAGAACGGAAGCTCGTGACTGTTTTCAGGCTTACGGTAAATCTATTACAAAAGCAATTAACTGCTTTCCTGTTGACATTATTACAACTATTGAAGCAAGAAAAGTCTACAACGACCATTAAATGTTACTTGAAGTCTATGGATATTTAATGCCCAATAAAACAAGAACCACGACAGAGTGTTTGGTATTCTGTAAACGCTTGATCTTTATTTGTTAAAGAAATTTGATAGTTAAACACAGTGTCTGACCCTGGTATAGGATGGGGGTTTACGTCCAGGTAGGATGACACAATTAAAATGGGTGCATGCAAAATGAATCATGTATCATGCTGTGGGGACGATTTTCAGCATCAGGAACTAAGTAGCTCATCATGTTTGAGGAAACAATGCACTGGTCAAACCACAAAACGAGACATGAGGAAAACTTTCTCGAGAGCAATCAAGAGTAGCACCTAAACATCTTTAAGCGTTTTTAGCCTTTTGGCCAAAACTCCAAAGTGATACCCCATGTACGTTTTACCGAGGTCTCTACCGTACAGGTCTGATGCAATGCTGTTTGTCCTCCTGGCAGGTTCTAGATCTCCACACAGTACCTCTGGAAATGTTCAGTCAAGTCCAGGTTCTGGCTGGACCACTCTAGAACTTTCACAGACGTAGCTTGAAGCCACTCCAATGTTGTTTTGGTTCTCTTCAGCAGATTTTCAGTAACAAGCTTCCCAGTTCTCCACAGCCACCAACACCGCCATCATGCTCAGATGATTACTTGGTTGCCTACAGAGTTCTTACCATGAGATTTTGTTCTTTAGGTCAAGCAGTCCTTTTACTTAGATGTGTGCTTTGGTTCTGCATGTTCTGGGTCACGCTCCTGCCTAAAGCCCAGCTTCTACACCACCAGGTCTCGGAAGGACTTTGGTGGAAGTTTTTCCCTTTATATATGAAGGACGACATTGTTTTCTTCAGGACATTCAAAGCTGCTGACAGTAATCTGCTAATCCGATAATCTTCGGCTGTCCAGTTTCACTACATTATTCTATATCATATTATATTGATTCACACTAATAACCTAGCAAAAAAGAAAAAAGAAGGGCTAACAGGCAGAGACTATTGAACTGTAAGTATGAAACGGTTTCTTTATTAGCCACTCGAAGTCAATGAAACAGAACAAGCGAAGAAAATGTATCCACGATGTAACACTTTCGTCAAGAGATACGCAACATTATCCTGCATCATATACAGAACGAACCAACAGCGAACCGAAGCACACAGCAGGACGTGACCCGTGGTACATTTCCATATCTTACAAGCAAATCCATTAGACATGAATACAAATGAATATAAACCAAATGTAATGTAATGTAAACTGTAATTTAATGTAATGTATGTTGAATGACTGTGCTTAGAAAGCTGTCTAATATTGATTTTGTGTGTGTGTGTGTGTGTAAGCAGAGAAAAGCTCCAGGCTAACACACTTCCAGGGATTGCTACGCAGAGGGTAATTTGCTGAATGAGAGAAAAAAGAACGAGATGATGTGAGACTGCTGATTGGTCATTTTGTTTATTAGCTGATGGTGTTTGCCTGATAAGCTTTATGATATAATTAAAAACTTGAGTGAAATTTCAGCATGAAAATAATCACCACTGAGCAAAACAAAAAGCAGACTTGGCCCACCGAGCAGGTTTATTTACAGCAGGATGTAGATTTTTAAGGAAAGAAACGTTCAACAAGGAAGCAAAATGTTTAGACCTCCCCATACTCCATACTATTTATAATAGCAGCTTTTGCGTGAGATTTTAATCAAGCTGTCAACCATTAATGCTTGAATGGTACTGCATCTTTGCTCATTTTATATGTGGCACAAACTGGGTCGTCAACCAAGAAAAACGTTTTTAGAATAAAACTCTAATGTGCCAGGGGTGTGAATACTTTCTAAACGTTTGGCTTTTAGAATGCATGTTCAATTGTTAAATACATCATTTAGATATGAATGAGAACATTGAAATAAAGTCCAGTCCAGTATATCGCCTAGTATAATCACGTCGCGAGATACTAAACCGAGGTAATGAAATCAGTACATGCTCATAGGATGTAGATTCTTTTCATTCAGTAATTCGATTTGTCGGATTTGAAGCACTTTCCTGTTAAGAAAACATCTGCTACACGTACACACAAATGTTTTCAGTAATAATACTGTCCATTTAAAAAAAAAAAAAAACATCCTTATAAATGCCTCCACGTGGAAAAACAACACTTTCAATGAACTATTAATGAATGAATTATGGAAATGTTGACGTATGTCTCGAATGGCATTGCAACACTGTGTGTGTGTGTGTGTGTGTGTGTGTGTTTACAGCCATAACTTAATTTTCCACATATTATGCTTACATCGAACTAGTGATGCGAATCGCCTTAGCCAGTGTATGAAAATGTATAATATCTAGGTGGTTTCGAATTTCTTACACAGATTCGTGAAGAAAATTCTTAAACGTGAAACATACGGCCGGAGACCACGCCGCAGCGCAGCATGCCATGATCATCATGCAACGTGCTGAAATGTGCGTGATGTTTCCACGTGAGCGCCGCGGAGTTGCGTCAGCGTCCTGTGGTACGCTATTCATATTTAATGACTGAGGTCGCAGAGACGGCGTGTTAAAACTGTAGAAATCAACACCTCGAGAGGAGGAAGCGTGCAGCCTTAGGGCCCCCTGGAGGACCAGGAGAAAAGAAATAAAAAATACTGAGACTCTGAGAATGTAACCATGTAACATATAGACATGTGCTGAGAAACAGGAAACAATTTCTCGTAATTGGTGCATTCCAGCATAACAAACCAGTTAACAGTACAGGAAAACACATTTTTTTGCAGTGTGGCATCCAATTGTTGGTTATATTTGATCAGCCAATCGCAAACCTGTTCATGGGACGTCAGCGCTAGCCTTTCTTTTCATTCTGCTTAGCAGGAAATCCTGCTATTAATAACCTACTATGATAACAACATTACCGACCTAAACACACGCAGTGAACTACTTAACAAAATTAATTTGACCTCTCTAACAATTCACTAAGTTCAACGACGAGCTAAAGAGGCAATTAAATTTTTGAATCGAATTTTCTGAGAATATTTCCAAAAGCTCTAGCAAGTTCATTTCAGATAATATTTTCAGGAAAAAAAAAAAAAGCCTTCTAGCTAGCTAACCTTCGTTTCCAAAGAAATCTAACTTGGTGAAATTTGAGAAAATTTGCAAGAGGAATCTAGCTAGCTCACCTTCGAGAAATTCATAATACTAGCTCTTATTAGAGAAGATTTCCAGCCTTATTTTCTTTTTTATCGCTGTTATGTTGCCCAGATTTATAAAGAATAATCATTTTACAGTGCAGTAGACAACCCTGAAAGCTAACATCATAAAAACAGACCTGTCTGGAAGTGTTAGCGTTATATTCAGTTTGCCAGATTGCTTCGCAATTACATAAACCCTTATATCATGTAGAACACCTTTGGTAAACGTGTTGGCTCGATATATATATATATATATATATATATAGTACTTTTGAAGACCACACTATCAAGACAATTTGAGCAAAATGATGATGAAAGCTAGCCAAATAATTAGCATTAGGTGCTGAGAAGCAAACTAGCTAGTTGCGTACTAGCCAAAATCCTTAAACTCAACATTCTTAATTATTTTGTTATTACAATATCTCCACCACACACCACTGTTCTGCTTCGTCTTTTCAGTGTTGGAACCGCCGAAATCTAGATGGTAGAACAAAGAGCACCCACAGCTGGCGTGGTCGCTAGTTGAAAGCTCATTTTCTTATGAAAAGAAGAACCGTTCCATGCTTCCAGAGTTTCATCCAGTGCTGTGGATAGAAACGAGCCACGGATTTCTCAAGGCTGTGTATTTTTGAGGCTGTGCTCAAGCGTGGTCTCGGGCGAACGCGAATACATTTTCAATCTGAAATAGTTGAAAAAGTAGAAAGTTTCGAAACTGACGGCTGAAATTCTCTACAGAAGCCACGTGAGAACGGGAGTCCGGCCGAAAAAACCACTTCAGACTGCACTCAGCACAGAAAAGTGTGGAAGTTTCAGAAGTTATATATTTATTCCGTTTTCTGTTTCCATTAATGGACAAATAAACTGCTGTGATCCGCGCTAATTTAATACAACACGGAGGATTTTATTAAATTAACCTCTCCCAACTGATCTTTTCCGCGTCTCTCCTTACACCTCCTCAGCCTAACGGCCGAACCTGAGCCGACGCGAGCGCGCAGTGTGTGTTACACACTCCAGATCTGACAAGAAAATCGTCATCATTTACAGAAAATACGGCAGAAATAACCCTCTGGCAGAGACGATGCTTTAAAGCAGAGGGAAATTGGGTGAAGAAAGCCGTATTAGAGGCGCTTCAGTGCCATTACACGCTCACGTGATGGAATAAAACGTGAAAGAGAAGATGGTGAAGTGGGAATGATAAGAATAATAAAGCTAGGAGACGAGGCTGGGCCTCTCAGTGTCAATCAATCTGTCTAAAAATGACCATTTGCCCATTTCCCATCGATCTCTCGTCAGCTCGGCTCTGTTACGCTCTACACGGCCACCTCACACTGCGCTGCGCCTTTAGCACTTAAGCGTTCATTTCCTTTTCTTCTACCTCCTTCTGAGAAATCATTATTTCTAATTTCGAGCTTAATTTGAATCCTTTTCCTTCTTTTTAAAGCACTCTGAATTGCCTGAATTAGGCTCACCTGAGATGCCGATCGGGTCACGGGAGACTTTTACCAGCCGTTATTTATAACATGCTGCTATGCATGCTGACTTAATTTAATAATAAAGCTGTCAAGTTACTAAAATCCCATCAGCCTTTATTCAGTACGGCTCAGCTCTTAAGCCCATTTTAGAGCCGCTGTTTTTTTAAAGTAAAAAAACAAGCATGTTTTCAAGGCAGCACAGTTTCTAGCTATAAACACTACTGAACACAATCTTACCATACATTTGGCAGCACGTCCACAACCTATAGAGCACGTGGACATGGACACTTCAGTCCGTTGATTACTGGAGCAGCGCCGTTCTGCGGTTCATTTCGTTTAAATTCGCGCTGCGGCAGAGCGAGGAATTGAAAATCTCACAGGATTGACGAATGTTCTTTGGTAATACGTGTTTGTAACATTTAAAGATACTTGCATATGACATTTATTAATCCTGTGCAAGAAAGCAGAGAACTGAATTGTACAGTATTTCCAAGTGTAACTCCTGTCATTGGTGTGTTACCTGACTGTGTTCACCTGTTCTGTGTCAGCTCACTGATTGTTGCTTAGTTTCTTTACAGCATCTTATCCTGCATTTGCCTCAACGTTTAAGTCCATACGTTGGTTTCCCCGTGTTCCCTAACCTACTTTCTGATTTTGACCTCCACTTATTCTCGTGCTGAATTCATACACTTTTGTCCTGCCTTCATTAACGGCACCTTACATCATTCAGCAGGTTTGTGTGCATGTTTACAGTAATGATTTGTGAATTTTTAAAGCGCAAGCGCTATAAATTCTACCAATTGCCACTAGGAATTAATAATATAATAATAATATATAACATACAATAATCACAGCTTTATATTAATATTAATACGGTAAGCCGTCTGAGGCAAAGCCGTAACTTCTGTACGTTTTTCAACATCTTCAGGACAGAGAAGTTTACACTTTGCAGTTTCTTGGTAAAATGTGGTGTGGTTTTATTGCTAATTTTTTCTTTATTGACTTCAAGAACGAGAAAACAGAGACGACTGTTTAGACATTCCGTATCATTAAGCATGACATGTTAGACTTGGCAAATAAATCACTTTAGGACAGGAAAATCATCAGTAACACACGGATTGTTTTATTCCTTGCATATGGTTAATTATTTTAAAAAATACTTACAATTCCTCTGTAATTCCGCTGTGTTGTGTTTCTTTGTAAAGAAATTATTTAAATCTACCTTTGTCACAAATGTTCTTGAGGGTTCTGTAGATCTCCATCTTTTTTGTCCATGTATTATTATCACGCGCTCGAGTACATTTGGATAGCTCAAGTATATGGCGCCATCTAGTGTGTCTTACACAATATCATATAATATGTAACTAACACATACACACACACACACACAGAATTGATCCAATACTAACATTTTTATTAAATATAGAAAATCTAGCCACACTTCCACAGTCTGAAGCTATCTCAGATCATTATCTCAGTTGATCTCATTAAAATGTGTCTTAGTCATTATATACACACTTTACTGCACTGTTTACTTACACTCACATCAGTTACATAGTTTTTACAATAACCTCCCAGAGCCATGAACGTTGACTGGATCACCATCTGACCACACAGAATTGGATCAGGTGACTTAAGACTTAGAGACAATGTTCTGCTACAATCTTGATAATGTCGCTGCACTTAAAAACATTAGAGAGAGAAAAAAACGAGCTCCCTGGTATAAAGATCACACACGCACGTTAAAACAGACCACTTGAAAAACTGAACGTAATTAAATTGCCAAATTAAATTGGTAATATTCCGATTAGCATGGAAGGAGAGCCTCTATTATTCTTTACTTAGGGCTGCAACTACCAATTATTTTGATTATTTTTGATCATTTTCTTATTTCATTACTTTTAGTGTGTTAATTGAAAAATCTTATTCAATTGGATTTATTTCTTAAAAAATATCATATACAAAAAATATTTTTTTTGCAGCAGTTTAATCAGCACTACTACAGAACTTATAATTAAATAATTAAATAGCAGTTCACTAATTACAACATTAGTGTCATTTATCAGATAATCTCTTACAGCATGAGAGTATGATCAGGTGCTCATGTGGACCAGATGAATGTTGATACTCATTCAGTAGAAGCATTATATATGACTGGTGCTGAATAAACACTCAGACTAACTCAAGGTAGCACTTTTTAATCACTTACCTCACTTTCTGCAGCTGTGTGTCCGTATTTCAAGCCATGACTTTGTTTCGAACAGACAAATTCAAAATAAAGATTAAATAAACATCAGCTGCCTGTTTCTCTCACTGAAACGGTCCGATGCCAAGCAAATTTTGGGAATTTGTGGAATCGACTCCAAAGATTTTCAATGTTTTCAATGCCAGAGATTAGTGAATCAATTCATTTTGGGATCGACTTGTGAACCGAAAGCAATAATAGGCTAGTTTAATTAGGAACATCAAGCTTCTCCTCACATTCTGACAAACGAATGATAATATTACTCACATTAAAACACAAGTTATGTCATGAGGCCAGCAGGGTAGTGTACTGTAAAGAGTTTCAAACTGTAGAGAAAGTCCGGCGTATAAGAGAAAAAAAGTCAGGGTGTGTTAGAGAAAGTCTGAAAGTCAGATGTTTCTGCTCCTCCATTTCACTCAAATTTGTTTTTATGAAAATGCAGCGCATGTGCACTTAGTGAGGCTACATTTAAAATGCCTACAATGACACATATAAGTGGTTACACATGACCATATGTGGCATAAGATTATATCTAAAGACCAACACATTACCTAATACTTGTCTCTAAAATCCTACAGTAGTGCTGCGATGAGTCAGTACAATCAAATTAATATTAAATAAATGAAAATATGCATTTTCATAGATTTAAAGTGTCTTGTGCATTGGGGTGAAAGGTGTTACTTGGATCCCGGTATGATGTGTGTAGAGGGTGGCAGCACAATGTTCAGGAGTCTGACACCCGGAGGGTAGAAGCTATTACCCAAGTTGTCAGTCCATGAGTAGCCTTATGGCAGAGGGGCGAATAGATTGTGCAAGGTGTGGGACGAGTCATGCTGGAGGTCTTGCAGATGCTCCGAGAATGGAAGACGTCCTCAACATTGGATAGAGGCACACTGATGATGCGTTCAGCCGTCTGCACTATCCTCTGTAGGGTCTTGAAATCAGAGATTTCCCAAACCAGACAGAGTCTGTTGTGTTTGCTCCACTGGTTGCAAATTCAAGATGAAATAACTTGAAATAACTGTGTCAGAATGGTTTACAGGTTTACACGGTTGTAATCCATGGCAAAAATGAAAAAGCCATAGGAGCGATCAGACTCTAGGTCACTAATGGCACCATACAGTTCATGTAGCACATCCTTAGCATTACCAAAAATCCGTTCAAATTGTTGCAAATCGGTGTTTCCTACGTTTAACATTAAAAGGCAATTTAGATGACTGAGCAGTTGGGATGGACACATTACACACTGATGGCATCTTGGATTGTCATCTTCTGACACTGGGGTGAACTGGTCTAACTGCATATTAGCCTGCAATACAACTGCACTGGTTGCAGGCTTCATAAAACACAACTGTAGCCTACAGACCTAACTGACAAGGTTCAAGAAACCCACTGAAGCCACCTGGAATGCCTGAAGTGAAAGAAGGAGGAATCAATGTGACTGAGCATGTCTCTGTTGGGAGGAATGGTGTTGCTCACTGTGAGTGAGGCTGTACATGTAACTGGAATTAGCTGAGCAGTGCTTAGTAATGACAAATCCTGATCATAAAGCCAAGACAGGCCTTTGTGCAGATCTAATTTAGCATGATGTTATTGAAAGATGTCCCAGCCTAATAAGATGCCCTGAGTTCCATTTCTTATGATTTGCATTTCAAACTGAAAAGTATGAGTTCCCAGCCTCATAACAACATTAACAGGGCCAAGAAAGAAGGATGTAGTGTATCATGATGGTGAAAAACATCCCTACCACATCTGATGTGGTTCCTGCTCTCATGAGATAACTAGGGTTTGGTGAAGAGTCATGAGGGTTTAACTGTCTAGAGGATGAATGTGCTCCTGCGATGTTGGGAGGGTAAAAATGTGTCTCCTTTCAGCTCCATGTAACAAAAAATACAGAGTTCAGGTAACAATCTAGTAGGTTACTGAGCTGCTGAAATAGCTTATAGTTCAAGATCATTGTTGTAATGTGCTCCTTGAATTCCTTTAACAGTGAGGTACCTCAAATTCTTCATCTCTCCTAGTCTGACATACTCCTGTCATCCCAGCCAATTAGCCTATCAAGAACATGAACTAACTTCCCTCACAGCTAAAAAAAAAACAATAACAAAATGAGGAGAACCCAGTGGAGGCTTGCGGAATCTCCTGTACTGCAAATAACACAGATTTGGGCCACTTACACCAATTCAAAGCATCACTGTGAATGAACTTACAAGTCATATTTTGAAGGGTTTGATTAAACTATTGACCAGCCAACCCATTTACAGATGGTAAACAATGGTACAAATCAATTTAATCTCTAATAATTCATTTAATTCCTAACAATACACATCATTGCCAATTGTTGCCAATCATTGCCAATGCCTAGTCAATAGAAATGGGCCATGAGGTGGTTTAGTGTCTTATCCTGCCCCCAATGCACAGCCACAGGATTATAATAAGATACACGGAATAGCTTTTTCCTGCGGCTCCTCGATACCAAAGATTCTGTTCCTTCATTTGACTGTCTTACATCACTTGATATAGCCAATCCTTGATAAATGGGTGAGCTGAATTTGCTGACCATCTCTCTTGGTTGTAGTTGTGCCTCAGGGTCTAATCACGTTACTGCTGTAAGGGGAAATTCCAGAGGAGAATCCTGGTGAATGGTGGCAGGAGGACGCCATCCCCATCCTCCCTGTTACATGTATACCTCCGTGTTCCTGACACGGTGCTGATATCAACAGCCCTTCCCAGACAAAGCTGCATGTATTCCATATCATACCTCGCTACCGAAGGACCCGTCTACAAACATTTCTCATATTAATGCCCAAATCCTGGCCAATTTGTCCCAAGAATTAGTGAACGGGTGAGACCAGGACTAACCGCCGCCACGCTAAAACAAGGGCCTTAAATAAGGTGGCCAATTAGGGACACTCAAATCAGCTGTGCACAATCAGGACAGGAAGTGGTGGATGTCCTCAGCTGAGCAGGGGTTCTGAGCAACGTCCTTAGCAGGGCAGGGTGGGTGGTTGGTTAAATTGATCAGCTGGACAGGGGAGCGTAGTGACGTCCTCAGCAGGAAGCAGGACAGGGAGGCAGAGGAGCAACGTCCTAACCAGGGAAGGGTGGATGGGTGAAGTTGAAAAGAAGGGGTCCAAGCAAGGAGATCTCCAAGCAAGGTGATCTCCGAGCAAGGTGATCTCCAAGCAAGGAGATCTCCAAGCTCTCAATTGGATTTCAGAGAAGCCATGAATTCAGTGAAGATTGAAAGGGAACAAAATCCATGGGAAGGGAGTGTTCTGGGACTTAGGAATCATGCTACCAGGTGATAGATAGCTGATTTGTATAGTCATGCAATTTACTTGGATGTTGAAGTATGAAGTCACACCTTGGATTTACTGAGCGTGACTTATCTTTTCTGAAGCATGGCTCTTTTCATGGCCAAATAAGCTGAAAACACATTATTATACTAACGAACTCAAAGTTCAACAAGTATCTCCAGATCATAAAGTGGATTTTGGTGTATTAATGAGTTTCCTGAAAATGTCATCTCCTCCCAAACGTCCTTCTCCCAGTCCCAGTTTCAGATGGTTCTCCTCGTTCCTCACTTCTCTAACTAAAATAATCAAATAAAATAATCATGGTGATAGGTCCAGAAAGGCACTGGTGGTTGGGAATATGGAAAGGGGCTGAGAAGAAAATCCTAACCAGTCAAATATAACAAGCAGAAGGACATTTATCTAAATGTAACCTGACCGGAGCAGCAATGAGAAACAGTTGATCTGAGAATCTGAACCTGAAGATTTCTCATCGATTCTCACTCGCCACGGTTGTGCAGATTTGAACAGCAACAAAAGTTGTTCAGCAAGCAAAATGTCTGCCTGCT
The DNA here is from genome assembly GCA_030068235.1 of Notoglanidium macrostoma. Taxonomy (NCBI): domain Eukaryota; kingdom Metazoa; phylum Chordata; class Actinopteri; order Siluriformes; family Auchenoglanididae; genus Notoglanidium; species Notoglanidium macrostoma. Next base: position 1,101,525 of record JAQQZR010000006.1, on the reverse strand, counting down.
TAACATCTCTGGGATACCTGAGTGAAATAATTTAGTGTGAAAGGGTTCAGCTGACAGAAACGCTGCCCGAGACCTTGTGCAGAGCTGGAACAGAGAATAATAAGCAATAAGGTGACCATGGAATGACAATGGTCCCTAATATTCAAGATGCTTGAATAGGTCTCTGGGATATTTGTTCTGTAAAAGGGAATTTATAAAGGAATGGAGATTTTTGTGGCACATCCTGTATGAATCATGTACGTTATTATTTTAGGTAATGAATGAGCTGCACAGTAAAACGAGAATATCAGTGTTGTTCTTAGCGTAGCAGCTTCTTAGCTGTTTAATCATGATTAGCTTGTAGCATGACGTGTTTAAAAGGAGCTGGCTGCATCTCGCCGTGCCCTGTAAATTCTTCTCAGACTTCTCAAAAACCAAGACACGATGCGATTCGATCTGTAAAGAACTAAACGCATCCGGAAAGCTATGTTTAATTTTAATAACAGGGCTACTCGAGCTTCACCATGCGCTCCGTATCAACGATTTAGATTCGTAACGTCACATTATGAAGCTAAGAGTGAAAAATGAAGCGCGGTAAAATAAACTAATGCTTTCTATATTATGGTTCACAGCATCATGCAATGTGATTCATCTTAATGACAGCTTCATTAGACTTACCGTACGTATGTTCAGGGGCACGGTTCTCAGCGCTCAGCGCCACCAAGGCTCGGTGAAGTCCCGGAGCGGGATTTGGTTACGTTCTGCTTGTTTAGTGCAGCTTGTTTAACTAGCTAGTCTTGTTTCAGAGAGAGAGTGCGATTAAAAAAAAAAGACGTCGACAAAAATCATAACTCTGACTATAAATGATGATTTTATGATAAGCGGGTGAGCTTGCTAGCCTCACTCAGCTCGCTAAGCTAGCACATGAGGTAAAACAGCATTCCGTGTGTATTCGTGCTGTGGTGATTTAGGAAGACGGAATTCAGCGCCCGTTCGCTGGTGACACTCTGCGTGGAACATTTTCATGCCTTAGATTCAGAGAATTGATGATGGTGTCGCTCTAAAATCCGTATCCTCACAGCCGCATACAGATTATACCGCGTAGCAAATCTATTTCTACGCTAGCTAACGCTGCTTTGTCGCCGTCGTGTTCCTTGACCTTTGGCCTTGGATGCGATCTAACACATTAGTTATGCTAGTTAGCTCGTTCCCTCAGGTTCTGGCTCCGGATTCCTGTGGAGGGTTTGGCACTTTTTTGTGAGACTAATGGGGCGTGCTGTGACAGATCGCGACAAGGCGCTAAGCAGCCGCACCGAGGAGAATAAAGCACACAAAGACGGAGGAATTAACAAAGACGAACGAGGGAGGGGACAAGGGGCACTGACGGACGCAGAAAAACATCTGCGCTAACTTCTTTCTTAACACTCGCGTAAAATTTAAAGCGAAGTTAATCACCGTTCGCCAGTGCCACACTCTGAGTGCCCGCTCTGTCACACCACATTTCACGATTAATCAGCGATTTCACGTTTTTATACGCTCACCACACTCAAGCAGAAGCCAGAAAGAAAAAACACAAGAGTACACACTCAAGCCTGTGTTTTTTCAACAGATAGTTTTCTTTTTAACCTGCCGGAAAAAACGGAACATTTTGAACCCCCGGACGACTTAGTTTCAATTTAAACGTTTCGATCTTTTCATGGAAACGAGGCCGACGTCTCAGGAGCGCTTTTTTTTTTTACTTCATGTTCATTTTCTGCCCGGTGATTTTTGTTGAGACCATTAAAAGCTTAATGTTTTGCAATATTGGGCATTTTTGTGAGTGTGGATAGACAGACTTTTAGACTTTCTCTTCTACACTTTTATATGTAGTTCACGTATTCATGTGGAATACGCACTCTGTCACACTGCGCTTTAAAATTGAACGCTTAAATGTGGCATTAGCAAGGAACTACACGCATCACATCAAGGTGTGTGTGTGTGTGTGTGTGTGTGTGTGTGCGTGTGTGTGAGTCCAAGTCGTTACGCTAAGTTAAAATAATTTCCATGCTAATTGAACTGAGTGTTGCTCTTTGCCCAGCCACCCACACACACACACACATACACACACACACACACACACCCACACACACACACACACACACACACACAAACCATTTTGTCACAGGGTCCACTTAATTGACTTGCAAATAGAAAATGAACTGAGCATTCTCTCTCTCTCTCTCTCTATCTGTCTCTATCTGTCTCTGTCTCTCTGTCTCTCTCTCCTCATTGGTCCCCGTCGACTCCGTAGGGCACTACGTAGAGAATAAGTGGAAGTGAAGTGATGCAGTGAGTCATTAGGGACGGTGCAGGAGGTCCTGTTCTCCATCAAGTGATCTTTAAGTGGAAGAACACAGAGAGAGAAAGCAAAGGTAAGGAGAAATTGTTTTCAGAAATGGTGCGATTGTTAATTTTTTTTTTTAAGAGATACTTACTGACAAAAGTAGTGTGCACTCTCGCAATTCCGAGGAGAGCACCGAAAATGGAACCGGTCTCCAAATAAACTCTAAATATTGAATTTTAAATATCATCAATATTTTTGGTGCCACAGAGTCACTGTTTCTATTTATTAATAAACTTTAAATTGTTTAAATATTGAACTGTCAGTACTGTAAATATTATACTTTATTTTTAATGTACAGTGTTATTTAGTTCATAATTAAATTCATAGAAAAATGATTTCACATTTAGCAGCTGTGTGTGTGTGTGTGTGTGTGTGTGTGTGTGTGTGTGTGTGTGTGTGTGTGTGTGTGTGTGTGAGAGCGAGAGAGATTAGCCGTGAAAAGACTTGATTAACACACACAATAACGCAGCATGTAGGCTCATTAGCCGTGACAAAACGGTTTGTGTGTGTGTGTGTGTGTGTGTGGGTTTGGGTGGGGGGTCGCAGAGGTTCTTGAGGTTTGACCTTTGACCCGAGGATCTCACTGAGCTCATTCAGGATGCACTGGGTTTTAAAGAAAATGAGGTTCATGGGAAAGTCCATTTTTATGACACGTTTGGAATGACACGTGAGGGGGAAAAAAAATGTAATTTATGATGTAATTATTTATTTATTTTTCATTAAAATGCTAAATAAACCCCTGAAATTCCAAGTTAGTGCACATGTGACACCTACGTGTTTAACGTGAACCTGCCGTTACTTACTTCTGCTGTTATTTTACATACAATTCACTGATGCACGAATGATATTTGTTCAGTGTATGACATCATGACATGCAATGTTTTATTGCGATACAGAAATCGATCTACCTACCTAACTACTTAACTAACTAGCAACCTAATTCTTTTCGACCAGAGCTAGCTCCGCCGTTCAGGAGTAAGAGACGCTGAAATGTGCCGCCTAAAATACTCCAGTCATTGTGCGTGTTGAATTTGTAAACAGCATGACTCTGTAGGACACCTACGAAGGGTTAAGAGTCAAACTGGGCTGAACGGAAGCCCTGGAGTGTGAAAGAGCGGCTGTTCCCTCTGTAGTGAAGATGAAGTGCGCACTAAAGGGCTGATGGAGTGTGAGATGGAGATGAACTGATGAATGGAGGGAGGAGATGTTACTCTCTCGCTGCTGCTCTTTTATTAGGCGCTTTATTCTCCTGCTCGCTCTCAAACACACACACACTTTATGTCTTTCATTATGTGTTTACTCCATAGTGAGCAGATGGTGTGTGTGTGGTGTGAGTTAAGAAGGAGAGAAAAAGTCTAAGAGGTCATGAGGTCTATTTTGTAGATGAAGAGAGAGATAGAAAAAGAAACGGGGGTAGTGGGGTGGGTTGGGGTGGGTGGGTGATCAGTTCTTCCTGAAAACTCATCTTGCAGCCTTCCTGTCATTTATAGTGCTGGGAATTCACCAGAACTCTTGTGTCTGTATGGTAAGTACGTGGCTGGTGGGAGGTGTAGCTACAGTGTCTAAATCTTTTGCCTCTAATTTGTGTGTGTTTGAACAGGTAACTGGAGGAGTGGTGGACGAAGGACGACTAACGAGTGAACGAGTGGTGTGAGAGATCTGTCTGCCCTGCCATGGCACTCTGGTTCCTGAAGCGAAGTGCACACATCAGCACCATGCTCACGGTTATGCGCTTAGTGACATTGTCTCACGGGGATGCAGGGGACGAGGGGACGAGTGTGAGACCTCTGAGGAGAGAGAAGAGAGGATGGGTGTGGAATCAGTTCTTTGTGCTGGAGGAGTACGCTGAGGACCGACCCCTCTACATCGGAAAGGTGTTAACGGCTAATAATACCACGGCAACTATACTACTACTGATACGTACTGTACTCATACATGTATACTGATATACTAAAATATACTACTATGCCATACTGCTACTACTTATATACTAATATACTATACTAACATTACAAGCATGAGTACAACTATATTATACTACTACTAATATTATTACTCTACTAATACTCTGTACTTGTGTCTTCCTTTTCATATTCTATATTACTACTATTAAATAATACTTTTCTGTCTATATACACACTATAGTAGGAGTTGTATACTATATATATATATTTTTTTTTTGCAAATATTTACTTATATATGCAAATATATACTATACAGTATATTTGCACTATACTATATGTATACTAATACTATACACTACTATCTACTTATAAAACAATATACTGTACTACATATAATCTATTAATATGTATCCTAATATACTATACTGCTACCCCAGTAGTACTGATATATAATCCGCATTATTCTACTTGTAGGTACTATACTATACTATACTATACTATACTATACCACCTTTACTTAAGCTCCTGTTTACATACTGTAGTCTTCATACATACTAAACTTTCACTCCATACTTGTGTACTACTATACTATATAACCACTTATACATGAACTAATTTACTATATAGAACACTACTCATGTATTATTAGTGCTTATAGTACTTATGTTTTTACTAAAGTCTTTCCTGCCAGTCATTATACTATGCTACACTTTTTACATTGTGGTACTATTATTACTGTTACTAATACCATATATTACACTACTAATACCGAAGTGTATTAATTATAATACTATTTGTGTACCATAATGCGCTACACTTTTACTCATATACTATACTACCTTAACACCACATTTAATATACTACACTATGTAATAATAATGACTTGTAATAATTGGTGTATGATGACAGTGAGAATAAAATGCTGTGTGTGTGTGTGTGTGTGTGTGTTTCAGCTACACTCAGATTTGGATAAAGGAGATGGATCTGTTAAATATATTCTGTCAGGCGAAGGTGCGGGAACCACGTTCACACTGGATGACAGCACTGGTGGGGAAACAAACACACACACACACACACACACACACACACACACACACACAAAGCATTTTATTTATACTGTCATAATTATTGTTCCTAATTATAATCAAAAGCAACTACAGTGTTGTCTGCTTGTGTGTGTGTGTGTGTAGGTGATATCCACGCCGTAAAGAGGCTGGACCGTGAGATGAAAGAGCACTACGTTCTGCGTGCTCAGGCCACTCATCGCCACACAGGCCGCGCCCTCGAACCCGAGTCCCGCTTCATAGTGAAGATCCAGGATATTAATGACAACGAGCCCAAATTCCCGGCTGGACCGTACCAGGCCAGCGTGCCTGAGATGTCTCCTGTGGGTAGGTTGTACACCTCGTACAAGTGTGTGTGTGTGTGTGTTTGACACCAGAGAAACAGGAAGTAATTAATAACATCGCAACTCAGATAAGTTTTTAAAAATGTTCTTAATCTATTAGTATTTTCCTGAAACCTCTGGAGAAATATAATAGTGCTCATTGGCCTCTTTATCGCACCTCTCTTCTAAGATGCCCAAACATCTAACTTAAAAATTGTATTTAATTGTAAGTTTATATTTGAAGTGTTTTTTTTTTTTTAAAAAAACAATGCAAATTGCACTAAAACTAATATTTATGTTTGTCCTCTCATGTTCATACATAAACTGCTTTTTATGAATCCTTATGGGGTAATTTTTTCTGATTATAGGTACGTCTGTGATTCGGGTGACGGCGACGGACGCTGATGACCCATCATATGGAAACAGCGCTCGATTGGCGTACAGTGTTGTGAAGGGGCAGCCGTATTTCTCCGTGGATCGACATACAGGCAAGACCGACCCTTTGATATGAAAAACCCAGGACGTTAGCTAACTTTCTGCTAGATATAAAAACAGCTTGTCGCTAAGCACGACACCTAAGCTAATAAGCCTATAAATATCTCTGTGGGAGGTTATTATAAATAGTGTAATGTAATTTAATGCCTAAAATTGCTAGATAAATGGAAATAAATTTTTAAAATCATCTATTGTAGACCCGTCAGCTATGCAGCTTAGCTAGCACAGCTATAACTCAGTAACTAGCTAGCACAAAAAGAAGAATTGAATATATGGCCTTTTTTTCTGAACTACAATGTTTCATTTCAGTGAGTTGTTTTAAAACCCCCGTCTAAAGAAGAAAACAAAAACAGTAAAAGCTTTATTTTAGTCAGACGTTTTCCTGAAAGCTGAAAAAAGGTCCCATGA
>JAQQZR010000006.1:1070111-1089089 GCA_030068235.1 Notoglanidium macrostoma | reverse complement strand
TCCTGTTCATTTATTTAAAAAAAAAACAAAAAAAAAAAACCCTCTAATTCTGTTCATTTATTAAAAAAAAAAAATTTAAAAAAAAACCCTCTAATTCTGTTCATTTATAAAAAATAAAAAAATAAAAAAAAACAAACCCTCTAATTCTGTTCATTTATTTAAAAAAAATAAAAAAAAAATAAAAAAAAAACACAACTCTAATTCTGTTCATTTATAAAAACAAACAAACAAAAAAAACCATTATGAACAGTGTTAGAGGTTTTTTAATTTATTTTTATTATTATTTTTTTTTAATGAACAGAATTAGAGGGTTTTTTTTTTTGTTTTTTTTTTTATAAAAAAAGAGGGTTTTATGAGCAGCATAAAGACTGATGTGGGAAGTATTTTTGTGGTCCATGTACTGCACCTGGCCCCCTGCCTGAAATACACATTTTTAACTGCACATAAATATACAGAATTATTAAATCATCTATAGACTACTTATATCCAGCAGCATAATCACTTCACTCAGCTAGCACAAAATATCATGGGTCAAAACAAGATTGGTGAATTATGCCCAAATATTTAAACGGTCCCATTATCAAAATGTTAGTTTGCATTTGAATCACAACAGTAATACATTGTAGCCTAATCTTGTATTGCTGGGTTTCATTACCAAAATGCCATTATTGCATTAGAACAAGCACATAAAAGTACAAACCGTTACATCCGTGGTGCAACTGAAGATGTACACATGTAAACTAACTGTGCGCAACATAAGCTCAGTTAAATGTCCGTGAGAACACAGTCCTGAAGCATAAGTCCAACCACTGCAACATGCTGCTAAAAAACATTCAACAATCCCTCATCTCACCAAAGGCTCGTCCAACAGATTTCACTTGGAATGGAACAGCCGGTAACATACAGTGGAAACAGCCACAGGAAGCCAAGAGAAAGTGAAATAGGACTGAAAAGGGACACCTGTCTGCCACTACAGCTCGAGCCATTTTTCAGCCAAGAAACTTTGGAAATTAACAGACCAATTTGCATCATCATTACTTGCTAGTTCCAGCGCTAATGCCTTCCGGGCTGGACAAGACATCTGACTTGGACCCCTCACAGCCCCAATCAAGTCATTACTGAAGATTTAAGTTTGACACTGTTGGACCACAATCCTATCGCAATCCTCAGAGCCACCAAGCAATCTATTCATATTACTTATGCAGACAATACAGTAAAGTCCAACAATAGGCAGGCCTTTAGTTTAAAGAGCCAGATTAAATCCTTTGCAAGAGCCAGTTGAAGTTAGTCTGGTCTTCGCATTAAACATTATAACCATTTAACACTAAACTACCAAATTTCCACTCACTTATGCTCGCAAACAAAATTAATGCCGTGGAAAGTTAACTTAATTATTTGAATCCCTGCACAAATGAAAACAAAGCTTAAACATGAAGTGTGAAAGTGGGGTAAAAGAACCTGAACACCAAACAAGGAAACGTCAAAAGTGCTTTATTCAATCACTGTATAAAAGTGAACTGTGCTTTTTTTTTTTTCTTTTTTAAGGCAGTGGAAAAAATTCTTGTGACACTTAAAACGTGATCTTAAAACGTGCCATTGTCAATTCAGTCATTGTGCAAATAGTATCAGTATCTTGTGTCTCTTCTGTGAACTTCTGGAAAAGAAAACATGGAATACATCAAGTAAGGAATCAGGAGTCTCATTCCTCTTGCACCAAAGAAATGTCAAATTACAACTTAAAGAAATCAAATTTATCCCTTTACAGCAAGACAAAAATGCAGATTACTAAGAAAGCTACAAAGCCCTCATCCTGAAAACTTCCCTGTGTTGGGAAATCACACATTTATGTACAATATTCATAATGTATTCAACCCTGAAGCACAACTTTCAAAACACCCCAGCATCACCAACCAAAGTGACATTCAAGCTTATGTGATCCAGGATCATTTCCACAAGGATTAACATGCATGATCTTCACTTACCTAGTGATTGTGTACATTGTTTTTGTTTATTGCGGGTCCTCGCTCTTCCTCCACTTTTGGTACTCTCGCTATCGGACACTTGCATACTTCCTCTCCATGACCTCTCTAAGGCAAGAACAGCATGCGAGATAAGCAAAGACTCAAAACAGCCCCACAAGTAGTATGGAGATCAAATTGAAACCTTCCTACCTCCAGTGTACCTCTGCTCGGTATCCCCCCATCTCGCCATCATTGAAAGAGCCAGGTTTTCCTCATTTCTTTCCCAAGCGAGGTCGTTATGCTGGCTACGTCCATCATTGTTCCATGCTGAAGTGGAATGTGAAGCTTTCATATCCTCACACGAGCAATTCTGCTCTCTTAGCTTGGATTGGTGGGACATGGGGCATTTCTCCAAATGTTTGCCTGATGGAGGACTTTGAATATTGTACAGCTTTTTTGAGCACTTCTTTGAAGGATATACATTATTTTCTGAGACTTCACTCATTTCATTTTTCATGTTGTTGGACTCCGAGTCGGCTGTAACTGCAGCCACATTGCACCTACCTTTTTTCTCAGGATCACGCATGCAGGTGGCACACAGTGGAATCTTGACCTTATCTCTTGTTAAAGGAGCATGGGAAACCTTGTACCGTTTCATGCAGCCAGACTTGCTGCTCGGACTACCAGAGCTGATGACAGAGCCACGTTTTACTGAACAGATTTTACACATGTGTCCTTTGCGTTTGAGAGGCAAATCTGCAAACAAATGAGGTGCACAATGGTCCTGATCAGGTACTCCAGATATTGGAACACTCTGGTCGGTCATCTCCTTTTTCAATTTCATAGGAGTAGCATTGGGACTTTGGCATCCAGACTGGACTTCAGTGTCCTGATGGGTTTCAGGTTGATCCTTTGCCCAGTTATCAGGGTTGCTATTCTTCTGAATATTGGAGGATAGTTTACTATAAAACATATTACCAAAGTCTGCTAGTCTGCTGGCTGAAGGCAGGAATGGTGGAAGGGATTCAAGTGAGGTCATCGAGTCCTGGCCATCAAGTTCAATTACTGTTCCAGCATCTAACAAAGATGGTGTTGCACCTGCTGGTGATTGACTCGATTGTAGCGGACTCTCAGCAGGAACCTCCACTACTGTGGCAAGGGATGGTTTCCCAGTGGTCATCAGGCCATTTTGCATCATCCACTCAGAAGCAGGCACATAAGGCATCAAAGACTCTACAGACCAGACAGAGGCCTCCATCTGCTGCAACTCGTCCAAGCACTGCAAGTCAAGGGGTAATCGCAAAATTTTAAAGTGAATGTTTTTGGGATTCCCACAGATATCCTGAGCACTTTTTACCAAACTGGGATCGCCTTGAACCACCAAGGTACTGTTGACTGGTTCAAGAGGTGCAACAATTGATCCTTCTAGTGTGCTCACTGAACCATTTGAGGGACAAGAAACCATTACAATATCAGGGCAAGGGTCCTCTAAGTGGCTGAGGTCTTCTGCACCTTTCCTTTCCTCATCCTCAAATGGCACAGGTTGGAAACACCTCAAGACCACATCTTCTGCAGATCCCATGTTACACTGCAAGAGCTGACCATCAGTATTGCTGGCTAGCTCAGTTGTCTCCTTGGAATGCACAATCTTCACCGCAGAAGGGGATCTGCTACACTCGATCCGCACTTCTTCTGCTTGAAAGAGAATACCACCATTTTGAACAGTAGCCACTCTGGCTGTTTCACCAGCCATTTTGCTGGACAACATTGTGCAGCCCTTTTCAGGACAAGCAGATTGGTCTTCATTTGGCCTGGGTGTAGAGAGACCACCACTAGAGTAAGTACTTCTTACTGATTCAGAGCTGCTCTGGGTGCACGTCACAACATTACAGTCCTGTGGTTGAGAGTTGGTACAAAGAGGCTCAGTTTGAACTTCTGAGCTGACCATGACACGACCAGATGGTGTCGTGTGCTGGTAGCGAAAACGACGAGCTTGGTATGCCATTGTGGGTGCCAAGTGGGGGGCCGTCATGCGTCTGTAGTCAACCATGTGTAGCTGGGTGTGGGGAAGAATGTAGCCAGGAGCTTCTACATATGAAGCAGGAGGGAGAGGTGGTAGCACCATGCCATAGCCTTGGACAAAAAAAATTTAATTAAAATTAAATTTCATTTAGAGCCTGATGTACCCAAGCTAGCTTAAAGGCTACATTTGGCCAAATTGACATGGCCATGAAGGAATTTTTTTGTTTTGGTATTTGGGTGCATGGTTAACTGAAACGGTACCATTTGAATATAATTAAAAATATGGTACTTTTACTTTTTTTTTAATTAATTTATTTTTTTTTTTTAAATGATTCAATTCCCAAACCATAACAGTTTCCTTCCAAAAGTCTAAACTCAAGCCACCAAAAGCTTTATTTAGCTGAAGCAACAAGTATCCCTGGCCCAAATTTATGAAATATGTTCAGTTTTAAACATTTTAAAGCAAAACAGGATTAAGCACAATAACAATCTGCAAGTTGTGAGCCAAAACCTGTGGCAATAAGCATGTCACAGCTCAACAGCCAAGCCACAGAAACACATACAGATAAGCCATTAGCTAGCCAAATGAACTAGACTAACTGTCCAGATTTTTATAATACAAAATCTCTAGTAAACTTGCAAAGAAAAACTTCAATGTAACCAGACCACCTACCAAACCCAGGAACACCTCCATAGGGAACATAAGGCATCGGCATGGGCCACTGGCATGGCAGGTAAGGCTGTGACGGTTGAACATAGAAAAAGGGCCAGTTCCCTTGAGGTTGACGGTCCAAGTGATTTGGATTGGGTCCTCTGTAGGGGTTAGGGCCTGCATGTCGAGATCCCTGCGCTGTTGCCAGCCCAGGCGGAATGCTTTGAGCATGAGGTTCAAATCCAGGTGGATTTTGGGAAGCTGCAACAACCATATCTTCAGCTTTTGAACAAGAGGCAAAACTAAGGAAAATGGAAACAAACTGTTAATTGTTAACATTAGTTTAGCAAAGCTGCTAGAACAAACAGTGGTATATAATGTAATAATGAAACCTATGTACTTAAAAATAAAAATAAAATAAACCCATCACCAAGGTCACACTCACACAAGTCGTTTACGTCTTGAACAAAGAAAAACACCCAACATGGCTCAGTCAACTGAGTTTAAATAAACGAGGCTATGTCACTGATTGGCTCCAAGCAAGCCCTGTGATTGGTCGAGCTCAGAATCGAATGCAGCCACATTCCAGCCAATCAACAAGGCTTACATTTTCTTATACACTGCAACAGGGACACTTATTAAAAAAATTCTTCCCAAATTCTTAATGAAATTCTTATTGGATGTTCTTTTATATAGCTTTTAAATTGTGTTTTATTTTAAGTTGTACCACTGTTGTGCTGAACTATTTTAAAATAAGGATTTTAAACCACCATTAACGGTTTCATGGTGCAACACAGTGTGAGTGTACAAAAGTGAGATTCTAGATATTAACTATTTAAAAAATTTAATCATACCTGATCATGTGCTATAGTTTATCAGAGTAACGTATGACTGTCTAGACAAATAGGCAACACATGAATAATTTGCACACCAAAAATGTCTCGTTTCAGTTGATGAGAAATAATCTCGGGTGGGTAATATCACCTGGAAACTGTAGATTTGTCCCTGAGAGCTGCGACTATAATCATAAAGACCAACTTGCGGTCATCCCAGGACTCTTCTTAACAATCTGCTCATACTGAGCATTGTGTAAACACGCTCGGTACTCATCATCTTTACTCTAATACACCTATATACAGTAATAACTTATAATCACACCATCCAGTGTCACACAGATGAGGACAAGTTTCCTTTCAAGTCTGGTTCCGCTCGAGGTTTCTTGTCTTCTCAGGGAGTTTTTCCTCTCCGCTGGTGCCAGTAGCTTGCTCATGTTTTGTGACAATGTCTGACATTAAAAGTAGGGATGCATAGATACCGACACTGGTACTGAGGTCTGATTAATACCTGCATTTATATTTCCAATGCAAAAGATTTTCCTAGCTATTTAAGATGAGGCAACATGGAGCTGCAGATTTTTCTGAAGTAATTTTCTGGAATGTCACATTGATGAAGATGCTCATACCCAGTTCCTACCCTCTCCGATGCTGTTAGGTGGCACATCTTTATACCTTAAAAAACTAATTTACATAATTAGATCTTGGGACTGCTTTAAAACCGCATTCACCTTTCCAGGTAAAAATACTAAAGGTCCTGCTGAGGGTACCACCCCAGTAACATGGAAAACTACAGTTTGGAGCCTTTACTTCTGAGTGCCTAAGGAATCTGTTTTATTAGCATCTTTAATTGCTTTACTCATTTTTCTGTTCTCTTATGCAGAATATAGAGTTTGTTTAAGCTTTGAACATGGTACACAAATTAACAGTGAGACTCATCAGTGTCACCCATATAAACGCTTTATTGTAATATATACAGAGAATACAGACATTATCATCATCATCATCATCAGTCATGATGCTCAGTTTGAAGCACTTCACCTGCAGGGACAGTGGCGAAATAAAGCGGCTGAGGGAAAGAGGCTTTAATATGAACACAGGTGTAGAAGGTGCAGGTAGAATTAATCCAGTGAACTGTAACCATGGCAACAGTGCAACCCAAAACTCACTTTCTTCAAATCCAAACACAAAAATAACACGTGCGTTTACGGTTTCTCTGGAAGATGACGTGACGTTTAGCATCGCGCTCCTCCCCTTTTAGTCGTTCCTGTAAAAGGAGAAATCTCTTAACTTTACATCACAACGTAAAGGATTATAAATTACAAGAAATTACATTAGTGCAGAGAGAGAGAGAGAGAGAGAGAGAGAGAGAGAGAGAGAGAGAGAATTGCTGACGAGCACAGAAAAAGACAGTAGTGCTAAGTACTTCTGACGGACAAAGAAAGTAAGATGAAAACGTAATACTAAAATAAATAAGTAAAGGAATAAAGAAAAGGCTACAAAAAACGAGCTTAAACAATGTAATGAATTAATCAAGAATAAAGTATGTAAATAAGTAAAGAAAGAAAGCCTACATTGTAGTGAGTGCTGAAGTGATAGGTCTTTATTTCTATCTTAATAAAAGGAAAAGCTTGTACGAGTAAACGAGTACAGAAGATTTAAAAAAAAAAAAAAAGAAACATACAAATCATTCAACATTTTCTTTTCAACAGTAGCTTTTGCAGAATGTTCACAAAAATCAGTGCAAGAACCACACCCGCCTTTTGTCCTGTGGTACTGAAGCACGTTCTGCTCTTCCTCTTCATCCTCATCATTGCCATCATCTTCCTCATTTCTGGAGTTCTGACACGCCGGGGGTTTAAAGCGAGCTTTCCTCTGCCCCAGTCTTTCTGTATAAAACATACGCACGATGAAGGGTTTTCCCTTTTCAGCATTTCCAGCACACTCATCACATAACCTGACTGTTATACAGGACTATTGGTGTGTACGCATCTCAGTTTTTGCCAGGAATGTTTGGTACAGGTCATGGTGTCCGGGAGCGATGCAGTCTACCAGGCACGAGTGTACTTCTGGTCATATGTTGATTCCTACTGCTGTGAGAAAAAACCCTGAAATTTTGAGCTATACAAGAATGGCACCGTCAAACAAACCGCCGGGAACGAGAAAACTTTCCGCCATGGAAAAATAGGACTGTAAGGCACTTCTGCACATAACATTTTATTTATCTTTGAATATATTGGATGTGCTGTGCGACAGGAATTTTTCATTCTGTAACTGAATAACTGGAACGTTCCACCTACAAGACCACGCAGAGAGTCCGTCCCTCAAATAAACCCTGTAATGAGCGCCGTTAGCGTTATTTAGCCAAGATGTGTACTTTCATAGCTGTTGATTTTAATTAACTCGGGCAAAAATGGATATTAATGAGAACTGCCTTAAGGTTTTACCAGTCAAATACCAGCTAACAGAAACCCTGGTGTGTGTGTGTGTGTGTTTATGTATTAAGCTCTTTAAATTGAAGTGCAAGTCACATTTACGTGGTCGTTGTGGTAAGGGTTGAGCTCTGCATGCTTTTGCTCTGGCGTTCACTCCAACCCCGTCCCTCAGTGGCTGATCTGAGGCCGCTCTGCATCGTCGCTCTGCAAAACAAGGAGACGCAATTCAATCGTTAGCGAGATCTTATGCAATAGGTCAAACTTTCCAGAAAAGCAGAATTTATTTAAATAACTCTCATTAGAGATACTTTTTTAAACCACACTCAGCTAGAAGGTTTAGACTTGGCCTCAGACAGACGTACGTCCAGAGCAACACAGGAATGATTAAAACGCCACGTCAATGTTTTACTGGAAACCTGCCGCAGGCGCTGAAGAGGACGTCCACACGCACAAGCCTTGTTTGACAGTACAGCGACTCGTGCGTGTCGTACGTACGTGCTGGCTGCGCTGCATGTTAACTTCAAAGGCGCTAATCATTTTTAAATCAGCATTTAATTGTGCATTAAATTCACTGATTAAAAAACCTAAATATACACTTTGAAACATATTTCATATTTAAATAAAAGGTCTCTTTGTCTTTGCTTAAAAGATCACTCCTTGTATAAACGTTTTTTCCAAAATGTTTGATACCAATTTTCAATATTAGAGACGTGAAGAGTAATAAATGTGTATAAGAAATTGCACTAAAAAGAAAAACGAATTGACGGAAACGTGGCTGGTGTGTCACTCCTTGCAAAAGTGTTAAAGTGAAATTTCAGATTTAAACTCATTGTTAAGTCTGAGCATGCTATGTGAGCTTCACCTGGCTTTAGGTAGCCTTACCTGGGCGGGCGATAGCTGCTCTGGCACTCTTCTCTGTAGAGCACATGCATGTCTCACAGCATAAATGTTCAGAACGTGACGATTCGTGCTGACTTTCCGCCTTGTCTCGGTGATGCCTGGGCCTGAGTTTGTGTTTTAACAGTGTGTGCGTTTTCCTCGTTGTGCGTCCCTTCCCTGCTGTGTTTCGGAGACGCCGTTCGACCTCAACCTCGTCCGAATCCTCCACGTCTTCGTAATGGCACGTTTTGGTCCTGCTCAGCTCCTTGAAGGTGTGCGACCCGCACGCGGCGCACGTCAGTCTCTTCGGATAGAGGAAGCACAGATCTGAACTGTGGCATCTCCTGGACGTGACCTCGGCTAATTTCCCTCTGGAGTAGATTCGAGTTGGAAACAGGTCAATGTCGTCTAAATCGGTGGAGAGCAGCTCATCGTGCGACGAGAGCTCGTCCAGGGACGGACTTAAGACGCTGACACGCTCGTGCGCGAGCTGAGGAGGACGATAGGTGTAGTTTAACGGAGACCCAAGCGATGGAGGAGTAATGCTGGCTCCAAAGACACCAGATGACAGCACCTTCTCAAACGGTAAGTGGAGGATGCAGCACGAAAAATCTTGCGGTTTCTGGATTACACTTTGATCTTCAGCGTCTCTGGTTAAACAAGAACGCGCAGGGGAGGACTGGGACGAAGGTCGACTGGCGAGACAAGCATCCCACTCGATCTCCTCACTGGACTGTACTAGCTCTTCATCTTGGACCTTCTCGTCCTGGTTTTTCTCTAGACAACGTCCACTTAGCGAGTGATTTTGAGACAAGTCCGAGGGACTCCCTGAGCAGTCGTGGTACACTGCCTCATTCTTTTCTTCTTCTGCCTTCCCTGAAGCCAGAGATGAGTCCTCCTCTTGAGTGACGTGTTCAACACGACTACAACTCGTATCCCTGTCGTCATCCGGCATGTTGGATTTGCTAGTCAGCTTCGTTCCCATGGCTCCACTTTCTTCCTCACACTTTGGTTCTCTAGTTAGAGGTGACAGACTTCCTGATGTTTGGGAACTGTCGCTGGCACGCAGTTGATCCAAGCATTCAAGGAGTTTATTTAAGGCTTCGCTCGGGTCCGTTTGGGCTCCTACACACGTCGTCTCTCTCTGAGCGGCTGGGCCTTGTTGGCAGTGTCGGAGGGACGCGTCACATCCGGGGGTGTGCGGAAAGTATCGCTCTTGTACCCTGCGGTAATCCACAGGATGCATGGCAGCTTGAGGCATGACGTAACCGGGGTACTGCAGGTAGGAATAAGGGAGCATGTAGGGGCGCCCGAAATGGAAGGCTGCGGAAGTAACGACAGCAAACATCAGACAGAACATTTAGAACAGACATTAACACTAACAGGCTGGGTGAGAATCGTGTCTATGGTTAAATAAAAAGCCATGTCCTTACTAAATATCTTCACATCCATCATGGTTTACCAAGCCTTACCAGATCCAGGGAAGCCGTGCTGGCTGTAAGGGTGATTCATTTGCCATTGATACGTATAAAAGGGCTGAACCGCTGGTTGGACATAGAAGAATGGCCTGGGATGATTGCTGGAACGTTCTGCCGCGGGTTGCGAGGTTTTGTTCGGCTCTATTGTACAAACACACCAAAATAGGATTTTTTGTTGTTGTTGTTTTTAAGACTAACATGACAAGCTGGGGTGCAGGACATAAATATACTTCAAGTATTTTTTTTTTTTTTTTATAATACACAACACACATGAACAAAAAAACAATAAACAAAAACCCATACATAGTTTCAGTGATTTCTTTTACCTCTGTAGAAATACCTTATTTAGCACTAAAGATAGAGGAAAGTTTAATTACCTAGTCAAAAAAAAAAAAAAAAATGTTATATAACTACTAAATGTGATAACTTGTATCATCATACCATCAAATCAAACAAACCTGGCCAGAAGTAGCCTGACAAGCTAGCTGTAGTCTGACTAACCTGACCAGCTAGGACCAGCTAGAACCAGCCTGAACCAGTCTGCACCAGCCTGCACGTGTCCAAAACCCCTCTAAAGCCACACCAGCTAAAGCAAAGTGTCCCAGGATGGGCTTTCATAAGTTTTACACACAATTAAGATTAATTAACATAATACACAGCTGTAGTGTTTATATAGTAACTCATTGAAAACTTTAGTAACTCATTGAAAACGTTTATTGATGGATAAATGCTGGCTAAACCAGTGAGCTAAATTCATTCGCCACACCAAAATATCGCGAGATTCCACGATACCACCGGCTGAGCTTACCCTTCTTACAGCCTCACACAGAAATACTACTTTATAACACAGAAAAGGATGAATTTACTCTGTAAATGCTACAAATCATTAGCAACTTAAATGTGCAGGTGCACTGAACATTATCTCTCTCTTTGAAAATAATGCAAATAAAAGAAAGCTAGCTAAGAGATGCAGTCCATATTAGCCGCTGTGTAAATTGGAGTAACAAACTTAGTAGTATTTACCGTCCATGACTCTAATCAGTGGAAAATAAACTCCATTTAGAGGAGAATAAAGTTACACAGGAACGAAAAATTTCCCACCAGGTCCAAACCAATCCACAAACTGAAATTATTTGCTAAATAGCGTGTGAGAAAAGCACACACAGGTACCAAGTCCAGAAGGTGTGTTGAGCTTATTATTTCCACCTGTGAGCACTAATGAACACAGAGCCTCGTTTCTCTGAGGTACCCTATAATTTTCATTACAGGCAAGAAAAGATTTGAATGTTTTTTTCTTTATACAACTGCTATTTCAGCTAATGTTCACAAATAAAAACACGACAAATTACAGCATTGTGTTACGTTTGTGTGAAGCTTTTAAAAACACGACATGAATGTTAAATTCATTATAAACCATGAATGTTAATAATATGTATAGAAAGTCCTGCTGGCATTAGATCAAAAACGGGCGTTGGAGAAATGAGTCGGTTCTTTGAGTCGGTTCTTTTAGGTAAACGTTGAAAGCCGACTAAATGCAACACGACGAAGTGTTTTGTTGAGCAGAACAATTGTTCATTGTTAACAGATAACATCAAAAACTTTCTCCGATTAGAGAAAGAATGGTAAGGAGTCGTACGAGATTCGAAAGAGTCGACACTTACTGGTGAGCTGAACCAAACGATCCGACTCACTGAACAGAGCTGGGAAGTCAACCACTATAAATTGCTGTATTGTGTTCACTAGAAATATGCAATATATATATATATTTTTTTTTTAAAAAGAATGATAAAAATTCACTTTCCTAACCATCATTTAAAATGCATATAAAGGTTGCCTAGACGTTTAGCTATGAGTAAGTGGCGCCCCCTGGTGGGAGAAATGGCCTCCCCATCGTGTCAGGGAATAAGATATGAGGAGATACAACTTTATTCATCTCGAAGGAAATTCTTGTGCCAGATGTTGCTCAAAAATCACAACATAAGAATAATTAAGAAAACAACAGAGTAATAAACATAAATAAGATTAAGTTAGTAAAAGTAAGTAAACTAAAACAAAGAATAATAGAAAAAGGAATATTGCTCACGATATTGAAAGTCTTATTGGCAATGATATTGAAAAGTAATAAGTTATTGTTGCAGATGATATTGAGAAGTAATATTGTAGCGAGGTTGAAAGAGTAAGATTGCACATCTTGACATTGTTATTGTTCCCATCTTGATATTATTCCCAGTGTCAGATATTTCAGCTGTCCTTCCTACAGAAGGGGGAGGAGTTATACAGATTGATGGTCACTGGTAGAAGAGACTTCCTGTGCGATTGGAGGTGCACCTCAGTGGGCTCAGTCTGAATGTGCTCTGATATAACTCCTTTGTGGTGTGCAGGGGAAGAGGAACATTGTTTCCTCAGCATGCACCTCTCTGACAACCTGACAACATCTCCAGTTCCCCTCCCAGGACAGAACCTGCTTTCCTGATGAGCTTCTTCAGTCTATTCGCATCGGCTGCCTCAGCACACTACAGCGTAGGAGATGACCGTAGCCACCACCGAGTGATACAACATCTGCAGCATGGTTCATTAGATGGTGAAAGATCTGATTCACCTGAGAAAATCCAGGAGTCTCTGACCTTTCTTGAACAGTGTGCCTGGGTTTTTAGTCCAGTCCGTCTTATTGTCTATGTTGATGCATAGGTACTTGTATTCCTCGACAATATCTAACCTCGGTCCTTTGCTTCCTAAAGTCTACCACCAACTCCTTGGTCTTTGTGATGTTAAGTTGCAGGTGATTTAGTTCACACCACTCCACAAAACTGACCACACACTCCTGTACTCAGACTCCTATCCCATGCCGATACAACCCACAATGGCAGAGATGGTTGAAAACTTTTGCAAGTGGCCGGACTGTGAGCTGGACCTGAAGTGTGAAGTGTAGAGTGTGAACAGAAAGGGAGGCAGGACTGTCCCCTGAGGAGCCCCATGCTTCTCACTATTATATCTGACACACAGTTTTGTGTGTCACAACAACAGAGGTGCTAGTCTCTTCAGTGGCTTAATGACGTGTGAAGTCAAAGCCACTTGTCTGTAGGCACTGACGTTGTTTGGAATAACTAGAGAGTTATCAAGGTTTAATATTATTTAAAATACAAAATTAGCATAAAATCTATTATATAGTGTTAAACCTATGCTAGCTAGTGCTGGCTACACATACAGACCTGCCAACTGTTCTGCTTCGTTGGGTAGGTGCTTGACGTTTTGTTACATGCTACTATGAGTTATCACTTAAAAATATGCCAGTCTTCTTCAAACAGCACAGTCAAAGCACACGCAATACAACTTATGTAAAGGAAGTTGGGATATCAGAGTTCCGAGTCAGAAAGGTCAACTGGAATGCCCCTTGAAGTCGGATTTCCGACTCATAAAGTCGGGAGATCCTCACCAACCCCAAATTAAGAATCCAAAATGGCAGCACCGTGCCTGGACATGACGGAAGCTGTAGTTTATACGGTTTATTAGCACTTCTGTCTGTTTTTGTCTCATTCAATCAGTTGTACACGCAGCAGTGTCCAAGTGTGATCTTGAGACGATGTTTTGATGCACTTAATACTGTGTAATGTGTTGTTTTCAGCTGGCATTGCTAACTAATGGCTAATAGCTAAGTAGCGAGTGAACGTGGGCACAACGTGAAATTGACAGAAAAGTAATAAAAGGAAGTTGATATTCCAGTTTAAAACTTGAACGTTATTTTAAATAGGCTGAGATCAGCTTCATATTTCTTCTTTAGTTGTCCGTATTCTAAAAGAGCAACCACAGTAGCGGTTTTCCTGGTGGCGTCCATATTGGTTTTCCGACTTGTACAAATACACGACAGACCATGCATGTTACGCAAAAACTGGGGGTGGGAAGGGGAGATATTACACACCTACCAAGTGGCGAAATGGAAAATAGGCCCTGTTTACATGTGTTTATCAGCTGACTGCTTGGGTTTAGATTTCATTTCTGCATATGTCACTTCTGGTGTATTTAGCGCTGTCGTCTTGTGATTTGATCACCCAAGACGTTTTTTAATACCAGGTGTAAACAGGGTTCATGCTTCATGTATACGTTGTGATTACTGTTTCACTGTATTTTTTAATTGTTGCTGGAACTTTGTTCACCCCCAAAGTGAATTACGAGCCAGCCTCTTTTCTGTTTGACCGATTCGACACCATGTTGTGAATGGAGAGTGATTATATGACCATGTGACGGAAACATACAGGTTTGTAAAAAGCACAGCCCTCAGGAAATTCAGTCCTCCTGTGGTCATTTTGCAAGATTCAAGATCACTGAAGAGACGCTTAAAAAATGTTTTACTGACATCCCCCTTATAAACTAATCCAATCCGAATAGGACTTTTGATTTTGTGGAATATCAGCCATAAAAGTCCCCATGTTTGAGCAGTTACTATAGCAACATATTAGCTCAGTGGTATAAAGTACAATAACGAGTGATGAGGTGGTGTAAAGCGGAGTTACTTGCATTATGAAAAAGTTCCAGGGAAACTGTAGGGAAGTACTGGAGGGAAACCTCCAGGGAGGCTGTATGACACCTGGATTTATATGAAATACCATAGTGTGTCATTTTGTGGCTTTGTTGAAAGTCTTAATATGTGTACATACTAAGTATCTAGGTAGAATTCACCTTCCCTAACCTCAGCTACACATAAAACTTATATTATTAATATTGATAGTAATAGTATTGTAAAAACGGAAATCGGAAATACCGAGCCGTGATTGCAGTGATTGCAGTGATTTCCCCCCCCCTTTTTTTCCCCCACGCATGCGCACTACACTAGCACGGCAGGAACCGACTCGTTTTGCTCGACTCCGCGAGTCACCGCGTTCTAGCTCAATATTATTACTGTTATTATTAGTAATTTTGTCGTTAATTTCGCTCACGTCATCGGTTTACTTTCGTTCCGACTCCTGGAAAGTTTACAATCTGAAACGTAAATACAAATACAATACTAAAACGCAGAATATTTAACCGGATCACGTTATCGATTACGGGGTTACATCTTTTTTTTTTTTTTTTTTCAAACTAATCCGAGTTAGCTACAAGCCTAGCGTTAGCACTTCCTGAAAGAATAAATATATATATAAGCAGACTCACTTTGCGGTTAGTAAATCACAGTTTATCACAATGAACCGTTTAAGGTTCGTGTTATCAGTTAAAACTCACATAGATGCACGGGTTGTGTTTAGCTAGCGTTATTTTGTTTTCAGTTGTCAGAATTGTCTGCTAGCAAACAGCTAGCGCGCTAACGGTTGTGCATTAGCTGTTATTGCTAGCTCGTGCGACTGGGCGTATAATAGATTTTATAGGTTTTATTTCTTGGATGGATTTGAAACGTTTTATGCTTTTGGAGATTTGAACTGCTTTGTGGATTACTGAGGTAAGATAATGTGTGTGTGTGTGGTTTTATGAAACTAAGCTAATTGACTAGCCCGCTAGTATTCTCTTATTACCTATAACTATGCTTTACGTCTTAGCTACTGTAAATCTAGTTTGGGCTAACTGTCGTTTTATTTTGGGTAGGAAATTAAATTTTATTTATTTATTTAGTATAAATCCGTTTACGCTGGTGTTTTCCTCGTCTTTAGTTAGGTGTGTTGACTCGTTGAGCTGTCTCGGGGCGAGCCGCACCTACTGACCCTAAATTTGGCTCTTCGGGGAAATCTGAAGAAAACTGCGAGTTTAATATATTAATATTTTCACCCAGTAGGTGTTTAGAAGGCATGTTGGAATTACTAACATTAATTCGGAGTGAAAGTGATATTTGAGTCATGTATGTAAAGGCGCGCTCGTGCAGCAGTGTATGATTTTATCTGTAGGGCTGCCGAGTTCTCACCGGGCACGAGATGTTTTTAATTATTTGGCGAATTATTTATTTATTTAGGTCCATTTTAAGGATTCTGCAGTTTTTGAATGTCTTAAATAAATGTGATTTGTGTCACGTGCTGTTGTACATATTTTGGAGCCGACTGAGGCCTAAAATATGTCGTCAATAACAGAGAGCATCAGTTAATCTCTGTCTCTTGCCATCTTTGTCTGCCTTTCTGGCTCCGTTCACACTGTTAATCAATTCCTATGTTTTTGCTCAGATTGGATTTGCCTGTCACATTCTTAATTACAAGTGAGCTGTGTCTGACTTCATTAAGAACGCACCTGTCCGCCGAAACGGCGCGCATGCGCACAGTGATGCGTTTTTGCACGAGTCATCTGCATCACTAAACAACAAAGGCTACGTTCACACTGCCATGCTGAAGTGACTCATCTGATTTTATTTAAATTTTTTGCCTTAACGTGGCACGGATCTGATCTTTTCAGGGCTGTGTAATCTTTTTATCTTGTTTATCTTTATCCTGTCGTTGATTCAGAATACAACCGGACCTCACGCAGCACTGATACAGCGGCGGAGTCGTCCTCTCGCCCCCTACCTCACACCCTCGGAAAAGACGACAAACAGACTGACTTCTCTTCCCTTTATTGCCCTTAGTAGTGATTTTTGAAGATTTTCCCTCTGGTTAAAAGTCAAAGTGTGAAGTTTTTCTGGGTTTTTGACTGATGGGACGTGAGGATGTCAGAGGAAGGGGAAGCCCGCGTGGTGAACTCGCAGTTTGCCGTCTCTGTTCTCGACCAACTGAAGATGTTCTACGAGGAAAAATTACTAACTGACATCACATTGCTGGTGGAGGACCATGAGTTCCACTGCCATAAGATCATCCTGGCCACATGCAGCTCTTACTTCAGGTAGGAAATAAACCTGAACGCACATCTCTATCACACAATTAAAGGCTGTTCTGCTTTGGTAAATAGTACTCCTGAGAAAACAACTACTGAAAGTCTGCAAGTTCGCAACAGTAGAACGTTTTCAGCTGTTTCCACTGGGCCAGGGTGCCGTAACATATCTTTCTACTTTGTGTGTTTCAGGGCAATGTTTATGAGTGGACTGAGCGAGAGCAAACAGTCACATGTCCATTTGAGGACTGTGGATCCCATAACACTGCAGACCATCATTGCATATGCCTACACAGGAAATCTGGAAATTACACACAGTACAGTGGAGTTACTGTATGAAACGGCTTGTTTTCTACAGGTACAACACACACACAGTTACTTATACTAATCCGGTCAGTTAGCATAGTAACAGACTATCTTTGTTACTTAGCAAGCAAATCTTATTAAGGTATTTCATGGCTGACTGACTTGGAGGATTGATTAATTGTCCGTTCCAGTTACTTGCCAAGGGTCTGTTCTGGTTTCTTGCTTCTGGACAGTCTCTACTGGTTACTCACCAAGGGACTGTATGAATTTGTCACTTTGCAAGGGTCTGTTTGTCTGCATACTTACCTAGGGACTGCCTGGCTTGGTTATTTAACCAGGGACTATCTGACCTAGGGAGTCATTTATCAGCTCACATGAAAAATAAATAAAAAACAGTATTAAATTTGTGCATAAAACAAGAAAAAAGGTATAGGTATATATCATACATATACCCACAGCTGTACACAGTGGCCATTGATAAATCCTACACATTCTAAACTGATTTGCTCGTGCATAGCCACAATCGTTTGCATAAAGAAATGCCCTCAAAGAGCAATATATAGTAAACAACTTCCCTGTAAACAGTACACTAGCCTGTTGGTGGTGCCAGATACTAAAAAACAAAGAACCACCCACCTCTGCAAAGCACCCCGTCAATAAAATATATTTCACTCCTCTGCCGTGCTTTTAATGCCACAAGGCATTAAAATTCTACTCCCAAGGCACAGAGTGACATATTCAACAAGGTGCCACCATTAAAAGTTCTATGATTTTTATCCAAGTTGAACCTTTTTATAAGTAGTTAGTCAAATAAGCAAATACAATTTAAAAAATAAATACATTTTGAGTATGTATTCGCATTCTATTTCTCAATTACATTTAGAAGCTCTGTGAGGGCGTGAAAATTCATAATATTTGTTATCACTACTGCTTGTTTTGGAAATATACTGCAGTGTGGGCAATATGAATGAAGGTAAAAAAGTGTCATTATTCAACTTGTAGCTAGTTGGGAAATCCCAGTACCATCTCCGATTTTTCTTTGAAATGTACTTGTTGCTTAAAAGCCCTAGAACAGAGATCAACTAAAAGTGCCCTGGACAAAGTTAACTGATGATTCACCACTCATACAACACATTCCTTCCACAAAGCTGCATGAGACAAATCTTCAATCAAAGCATAATCCCAATTGATTGTTCCCTTTTGCAAGATTTTACTTTACATTCCATCTGTCATCTCTCTAGAGCTTAGTAAATTAGTAATTACTCTGTTACACTGATATGATGGACAGTAAGTGATACAGGAGCTCCACATAGTTTATCTGCTGTTACACATTTATGCATAATTAATTTTTTTAGGAGTGTGCAGAAGTATAGCCACATCCTCATGCTTAAGCAAAATAAATCCCATTCAATGTACAGGAGTGTGTATATACACAATTTATGCACAAAAGTATATGTACATGTGGTTGATAAGTGGCGCTCCTGGTTACTGGTCTAGGGACTGTCTGACCAGATTACTTGTCTAGGGCTGGTCTGACCTGGATTTTTTTTTTTTTTATCAAGGGGCTGTCCGCTCTGGTTACTTGCCTAGGGGGCTGTCCGCTCTGGTTACTTGCCTAGGGGGCTGTCCGCTCTGGTT
>JAQQZR010000006.1:1032521-1047249 GCA_030068235.1 Notoglanidium macrostoma | reverse complement strand
ATAACGACGGCACATAACCAACCTGAATTGCGACTCCAAAGTCATTTCCGTCTTCTATCTTAGGAATCAGCAGTGAGATCCAGCAGGAAACCTGCACAGGGAAAACCCTTGAATCAGCGTTCCGTATGTTAAAACACGACGATGCGCTCGCAACGTTTCAGCCCTATCTGGTTGATTTCTGAGCTGAGTTGTTGACTCACAGTGATGCAGGTTTCTTTAAGACCCGTGATCTCGGGCTTCACGACATCCAGCAGCTTCATGATCTTCTCATTTCCTTTGATGAACCCACACACAGGACCTTTACAGGACATAAAAAAAAAAAACCCCATGCAACTAATTAGATTTAATAGCGTTTAAACCCTGGAGAACGTTATACACAGCTGTGGGAATTCTTACGTTTCTTCTTCTTCTCCTCTTCTTCGTTCTTATCCGTCTCCATTTCCTGTGTGAAGAAAAAATGAAGAGAAATGAAATGACATAAAGCAAATGAATTACAGGAGGTACTCAGAGTAGCGAGGCTAACCTCGTCTTCCGGGCTTGGAGGATCGGGAATGGGAATATCAAGGGGCGCGTGGAGGGACGAGAGATCGGAGACGCACAGCTCCTCCTCCTGAAACACAGAGCATGAGTGCTGGACGCTAGAACGATGCATAGTTAAAGGAAAACAATCAACCTGAGGTGGCGTCGTCACGCCACCCATCGCTTACACTGGTTTATTCATTACGTAATATAGAACATACATATCATATCTGTGGTCCTTTTATTAAAACAGTGTTCACCTGAATCAGATTGTCCAGCTGAGAAATCTTCTTGGGGATATGATTAGAGAAAAGATCTTCTGCCTGAATGTAAATACATAAATATAAATACATATCTACACAGGCGCCGACAAAGAAATGAATGTAATTTAATTTCAAGGGAAGATCGTCACATATATCTATATATGTAGATGCAGTTTCATGTAAAGTTTTGAAGACGTTCTACCTTCTGATACAGCGAATGGCGGTAGTTTTGGACCTGCGGAGAAAATAAAACAATTATTAATCATAGACAATGGATTAATAACTCGTATGAATTCAAGTGTTATTTGATTAAATGGCTGAAACACACACGGATAATACAGCAGAGTGTGTGGACGTCAGCAAACTGCTACTCATTCAACAGGAAATAAGATTAGATTAGGTTTAAGTCTGAGTTTTAGTGAAATGTGTAGTTTAGGTTTAAGCCTAATTCAAGTTTGGTTTTAATTTAGCCCTGGGTCTAACGCCATCTACAGATCATTCCTGATCTAAAACCCGGTTGCATTCAGTTTTCACTTCTGTTCTAAGTTTAATCTGGGTCTAACCCAGATTTAAGTATAAACCCAGGTTTATTTTCAGTGACGTTTGTAGTGCAGTTTTACTAATTTAGAGGACATTTTAGTTTGAAAGCGATAGTTTAGATTTTAGATGTATACGCGTACTGTAGGGGTACGGCAGGTTAAGCCGGGGCTCGAGTCTAAGCCTTATAGTTTGGGTAAAATGTTCAATCAAGGGTTAGTTTTGTTTACTTTCATTATTTCAGCTTTAGGGTTAAAACCAGTTTTTGTTTCATTTTTCAGTTGTGAGTTTGATTGAGCTCATTTGAAGTTTTATGGTCTGGGTTTGGGGTTAAAAACGCAGGTTTAAGTTAGGTTTTAATTTCAGGTTCATTTAGTTTCAGGAAATGCTGGTGGTTAGGCTACACCTAGCCCTAACTCTGACCTGAACCTCAGGAGTCTTTGTAAGCATGCAGTTTTCCACGTGATGACCAGCAAAATGTCCCCACAAGGTCAAACCTGTCAGCTGTTCCCGTCCTTGTGGGGACATGGCTGTCTGCTCCCCAACAAGGTACGAAGCCCCGCCCACAGCTCGTGCCGACGGCTTCTCTTAATTGCGGCGCTAATTAAAGTCAGTAAGATGCAGGTAAATGGGACGTGTGTGTGTGTGAGTGTGTGTGTGTGTCTCACCTTGAGCTCGTTGTCACGGTTGATCTTAAATTTGGACATTTTTGAGGAGTTTCTGGCAGAAAAAAGCAGATGAGATGTGAGATGAATGCAATGAGATGAGTCGCGAGACTTTTCCGACCGTTTCCTCTTGCACTTTCGCTTTCCTTTCGCTCCGCCCAGGTGCCTCTTAAGGTGGACTGGAAACACATCTTACACATGTGTGTGCCTGAAATAGCATCTAATTGGTCATTATTCATCATATTCTTTCCGAATACGGCTAATGATAATGTAAATATATAAGAAATTAATGTAGTGTTGATTTTAGATGTGTAAAATTGTAACACATTGTGTATTAATCTGATCCACCTTAAATGCAAAAAACACCTTAAAAACCTATACGTGCAATGAGGCTATTGTTTATTTCAGACGTCTGGCCTCTGTATGTCATGGTGTATGTGCATTAGTGTGTTTAACAACACACACAACACACACATGTAGCATACATTGATACCACATAAAATAAGCAAGCATATAATTACAACAAATAAATGGCATTGTGATACATGGGATAGCAGGATGTGAACAAATGAGTCATTTTAGTTTTAATCAGCCCTGTTACCTGAACACATCCACTGTTTGGAAATGTTTGGAATATTCCACATGCCCAACAAGAAGTTTCATCACATGAATTTCCTAAAGATTATAGGATGAAGAAAAGTAAATTCTCTCATTGTTTTTATTATTTCATATATGATATTGACTGATTGTCAGATTGAAAGTATTTTACTAATAAAAACTGTTTTACTCACACTATACACAGGTGAGCCAAAACATTACGACCGCCTGCCTCATAACCTGCTGCCGGTGCTCCACGTGCAGCCCTGACCTTAACATATCCCAGACATCTTGCACCATAATTACACGTTATATGCTTCACCTGTAAGTAGTCATAATGTTTTGGTTCATCAGTGTATTTTATTATTCGTTATTAATCTCCAGTAAATGCTTTATTGTGTTCACTGTGGATCCAGAGTCTGTTGGGGAATTCAACAAAGAGCACATTAGAGATGCATATTCATACACTCACCCTTACAGCAATTTAGCACATCCAATTCACTTACTTGCATGGTTTTGGACACTGGGAGGAAAACTAGAAATCCCAGAGGAAACCCACGCAGACACATGGAGAACAGTAAGGATTGATCCTGGAACCCTGGATCCTTAAGCCCAGCTGCAAGGCTGCGGTGCTACCCACACCATTCATGTGTTTGCTCATTCTATGCTAAAAAAAAAATAAAAAATTAATAATCAACCTTGTAAAGCATTTAAATACAGCCTTTAAATACAACAAAGGAGCCTTGGGGGAAAAACAGAATTGCATATTTTATGCAATATTTGCAATATAAAATTGCAATTTTTTACAGGTTAACACATTTTTATAATGGTACACGCACCAACGTGAACAATATTTCTTTACGGATTTTTAAAGTGTTTGGGAAACATGCACTTTTTTCCTAAAGTAGTTTGCCCCAAACAAAAAAAAACAAACAAAAAAACAACCCAAAACTGAATAAATAAAGTTATGAAATTTTAAATATACCTTTATATTAAATATATTCATATAATTATTCATATAATTACCTTGCTTGTAGTGATAAAATTACGCAAACAAACAACTCGAGCAAATAAATAGTAAATAAATGGTTACCGCTTTACTTTAATTATCGCCTTTGTCACCCTCTGCCGGTGAGAATAAGAAGTTCAGGTCGAGTTTGCAGTGATCACGTGATTTCTGAGAAACGGCAATGGGAGTGTGTGTATGAGATCAGGGCAGAGATCCTATAAACACACACACACACACACACACAGACTGAGACGGAAACACTCCTTTTCACCACGGATCAGCACAGACTCACCGACGGAAGGTAAACGAAACTTAAAATCAACACTACCTGTGTTCACGTGACAGATTTGAAATAAGTGTTAGGTTACAGCTTATCAGTCTTTTAGGATGTAATGTCTTTGATCAGAAAGATTCTTTGCATTGACTTGACCTGGCTATAAGCATAAAGACAGATGCAAGTTTCCTGGTGTTGCTTCTGGAGTGCAGATCACTGAAGGGAAGGAAAAGTGTGTTCCATGTTGTCTATAAAACATGAGAAGTGATCAGTGACTCTGTGTGATACAGTGTTAACAGTTACACATGTATGGAGTGGAACTCTGACCTGTAGATTGCTTTCTCCTTCCTCATATCTCATGATCTGTGAATGAACCTGTATCTATGATGTGTTTCCGGTCCATAATAGAAGGCATCTGATGTCCCGATAAGAATCTCAAATGAAAGATTCCAGTAAATGAAACTTTTTTTATTCGGTCTCAGTTTATCATTTGTGGGAAAGCAAAGGAAAAGATCTGGCGATTTGTCCTTCATTGTGGCTCCAATCAAATGTTCTCTAAATACACATGTCCCTTCATCTGTAAACAAACTGGGCATCAAACATGGCTGTTTTGTGTTGGTTGTGCAATTTTGTGTGTGTGTGTTTGGGGGGAGTCTGCGTCTGCGGTCATTCATCCTCGAAAATCTTCATATTTTAGGTTTTAAGACTTCGGTTTTAGGGCGTGGGGGTGCGTGGAACGAAAAATGCTAAGAAAATAAATAAAAGCTTTTTGTTTACGAGCTCCATGTTTTCACATAATCAACAAGCAATATGCACTACATAAGTACAGTGATGCCCAGGACTGGTTAGTGACAGCTAAGCCCGAGCGCGGCCCCTCCCACACAGCTCCTGACCAGGGGTAGCTGCGGCATTGTCGATATCAAACTTGCGAACGCTCTTCTGCTGTGGAACAGACTGTGCGTTGTTTAAGGAACCGGCGTGACGTCTTCGTGACCATTTTAGTCTTTTGTCGAAATTCCTGCTGCCTTTTCTCTTCTCAAAAGCAACGTACGATGTTCTAACACTTACGCACGGCTGCTTTCGTCGTTTCTTTTCCAGTTTGAGGACCTTTAATTCCGAGCCGGAGTGTACGATGTATTAATAAGCTGAGAAAGTGTTTTGAGACTGTAGTGTGGTGACACAGCGATCACGGTAACATCACCATGCTGTTGCTTCCTTTCGTTCTTTCTTTTGGTGCCTGTTTATCTGCGAGACCGTCGGTAGTTAATGCAGCTGAAAAATCGCCAAATCCTGAATTCAGTGCACCGAGCAGTAAAAAGTCCCTCCCTTTTAAGGAGGAAACGTGGAGAGTTTTCCGAGTGGTGGAGTCCGATATCTCCAGCCCGATATAACCGGAGCGGCTGCGGGAGCGAGATAAAGCCGAAGCCGAGATAAGAGCCGTCTGTGTTAAATGAAGGGCGACGCTGCTGAGGAGCGGTACAGACACAGGGTTCTCCTGAGCCAGCGTGGAACAGTGGAACCCTGTGGGTTCTTTCCTCTTCAGTGCCTGCAGTCAGGAGCGCAGCCTTTATCACTCATCAATATACACTCTTGCTTTTCAGGATGCCGTCGGGGAAAATTCGCTGCACACGTCGCCTGCGCTCATGGCTGGTGGAGCAGGTCAGCACATCACTCTCCTTTCTCTGCCCGTCCTTCATTTCTCTTTCTTTCTTTCTTTCTTTCTTTGCTTTATACTTTTGCTCTCTTTCTTTCTGACTACATGTCACAATACATAAAACCATAAACATTGCTTTCTCATCAAGTTCTTATCATACTGGGAGCAGTGTTGATAATTCTCTGTGTGTGCATTGGTGTGTGTGTGTGTGTGTGTGTGTGTGTGTGTGCGCGCGTGTAGGTGAGCAGTGGGAAATACCGTGGTCTTGTATGGGACGATGATGAGAAGACCATGTTTCGTATCCCGTGGAAACATGCAGCGAAACACGATTTCCGCAGCGACGAGGACGCGGCCATCTTTAAGGTCCCCTTCTGTTTTCTTTATCATAACACTAACATCATCCGGTGGTTATTGTTTATTTACTGACTCTTGTTTAAATATTATGTTGTGAGGGACGAACGCAGCATCATGGTGCGTGCTTACAAAATATATTCCAGAACTCACTATAAATAATCGGCACTTCTGCTTTCACGAGTATCGTTATGTGCTGGCAGAAAGACACAGGAACTGGACCAGGATACAGATAGGGTGTGGGTTGGAACATGGCCTGTGACTGTGTGTGTGTGTGTGTGTGTGACCCGTGGTGTAGGCGTGGGCCGAGTTTAAGGGGAAGCTCTGCGAGAACGACCCTGCTGGTCCCGCCTCGTGGAAAACACGCCTGCGATGTGCTCTGAATAAAAGTCCCGAGTTCAGCGAGGTCACCGAGAGGTCACAGCTGGACATCTCCGAGCCCTACAAGGTGTACCGGCTCGTCCCGCTCGACGAGCAGGGTGAGACACCACGCACATCTGTCTGTCTGTCCGTGATGCACTTTGCGAAATAATTTCTAATAATTAGAATCATTTAAAACTGGCAGTTATACACGTGCTGCATAAGAGAGCAAAGCGTTTTCTCTGCACAGGACTGGCCGAGGTGAAGAAAGAAGAGGAGAAAGACGTGAAGAGGAGTAAACACAGAAAGAGGAGGAGCAACGCCGAGCTAAACCAGGAGAGTCCGAAGAATCAGATTAAGGAGGAGGAGGCAGCTGTCGCAGTCCAGAGCATTACCACGGTGAGATATGAATAAGAGATACTGACCGAGGAATTCTGGATTCCGATTGGTCAGTAGGTGTCAACAGCTCGGAAAGTGGTGCAGGTGTATATCACCCTGCTCGTTTCTATAGCAACAGCTCTGACGCTCCACGTAAACGCTGTAAACAACAGCTTGTGTAAATGCTGTTGTGGTTTATGTGTTCGCAGTTTCATCACCACCAAATTGATTGTAATCTTGTAATCTTGCTTGTTATTGTAATCAGTAGCCTGAATGTGGTTTTTGGAGGAAGTGCAGTTCAGCAGCTCGGTATCCTCATCCTTCTTTCCTCATTTCTCGATTCCAACAGGAACTTCAGTTACGCATGTTTGGAATAAGAAAAAATGTTGCTTTTTTTTTTTTTCCCCTCCCTGGTTTGCAGGAGTTTGACACCACTACAGGAAATGACATCACTGTCTATCCAGACGAACAAATGGATCGTGTCGACCTGATGAAGAGCGACGGAGGTGAGCGAGTCGTCCTTCACAGAATAATTCTGTTCAATCACAGAGTGTCACTCACTCTGAGACGTGTGTAAAACACCGGCTCGTTTTCACCGGTGCGCTTGTGATTGTTTTCGTCTCCAGTCATCGATGAGATTCACTTAAACCTCACGGTGGAGACGGTCCCGCCTCCCGGACACAGCAAAGGTAATTCCTTTGTGAATCCTTTCTAAGCGATGTTGTTTAGTTGTGTACGTGAGTGAGTGATTCTCAGCTGTCAATCAAGACTGCTGATTAGGCTCTTCGGCCACGCCCGTTAGGAGAGCCTCCGTATTCGCGAGTTCAGCGGATTTATCCCATTTACACTTCCCTCACTCTCTTTTGCTTTCTCTCTTTCTCAGAATGCCCCTCGTTCCTCATCACGGTTTATTACCTCGGACAGGAGGTGCTGAGGAGAGACGTGATGAGTGACGACGCCCGCATCTGTTTCGTCCCGCCGTCCCCGACTCCGCCCGCCGCAAACGGCTCCAGTTTTCCTCGAGTTCCTCTTCCTCCTCCTCCCTCCAGCCTCACTTCCAATCAGATCAGCTCCATTACCACGCTGCTGCCCTTCATGGATAGTGGCGTCGTTCTCACCACGTCGATTCGAGGCGTTTACGCTAAACGCCTCTGTCAGGGGCGGGTCTTCTGGAGGGGACCGCACATGCTCACGAACACGGCCAGCAAGATGGAGAGAGGCGTGAAACCAAATCTGATCTTTAACAAGCAATTCTTCAAGCAAGGTAATTCTAACCGAGCTGGTCGTCGCTCGTGAACACTGACAAGCTAAACAGAAACGCTCACTGGTCAGTCACATGGCGCTCGCATAATGGAAGAGTTTTCTTTATTTCCACCTGCGTCGTCTAGATCCTGCAGGACGAGGAACGTTCCGGGTCTGATTCTCAGAATCATCGCTCGTATCGTTAGTCAGCTAGGAGTTTCTTTTCACCGATTCCGTACCGTCGTCATTAATGATCACCGACGTCACTTCTCGTTTCTAATGAATCGACGACCGTGCCATTAAATATGCTTTGTTTACTTTCAGAGTTGGAACAGTTCCAAAACGGAGGAAAACAACCTGAAACTGAGATCACACTCTGTTTTGGGGAGGAACTTTTGGAAGGAGACGACATTTCGAAGAAACTCATCATTATTAAGGTAAATCTGAGTGAAGTGCATCGTGTTCGGACCGCTACGCCTGCTGAGAGCCGGATCCGAGTCCACGTGGAACTGGACTGCTCGAGGTCCTCTTTTTAACCTTGAAGAGCTTTACTGTTCACTCACGGTGTGTGTGTGTGTGTGTGTGTGTGCGCGTGTGTTGATTAGTTTTCTACAACCGCAGCTCTGACCTCGACTGCAAATCGCAGCTTTATATTAATGAGCTCGTTAAAAAAAAAAAAGCATGTCGTCGGGTCGGTGCAGTTTTCTGCCAGAGGTCAAGCTCTAACTTTCCCAACAAGGGCCGGAAGAGTTCATACTTTGCGGTATCGGAGTCTGGTTGGACCATTTCCAGCTGCTAGAATGAAAGTGAGAGTCTTTAACAGATTTTCAGCATGAAACGTAGCTGTACGCTGGTGGGAAGTGCGATGCTGTTCAACTCAGTCACAGCTGAGAAAGAGGAAGAACACACTTCTGTTGTGTGTGTGCGGTTCTAGGAGCTTCAACCTCAGACTCGATATTTTCCTAGAATATTCCTTCGATGTTAGGTTTGTGGTGTAGAAGGAGGTTGGTGTGAAAGGCATTGTGTGTGTGAGGGTGCTGCGCATACACACACTCGCTGCAAACAGCCCTGCTGTGGTTGCTAATGCTTTCTAACATGCTGTGCAATTTCAACTTAATGTTCCTGTAAGTACCACTTCCTGTAATTAGTACCGTTATTCCATTTTAAAACTGACGCAGATCTCTCTCTCTCTCTCTCAGATCAGTCTGCCCTGGGCTGAGAAACAGATCGGGGACGTCCAGACGTGGACGCAGTCCATCTCCTTGCTGCAGAGTTTAGCTCAGCAGTCTCCGTCAGGAGAAATCACGCTCAATCTGGTGGAGTTACCCGAGCAGACGCTCACCGCCGTCTGATCTATCCCGGGGAGTCTCCGTAACGTCTGATGTAATGTCCGCGAGGACGTCAGAGTACGCACTACATACAGCGTTTCAGGTTCCTCCTGATTTTAAAACGATAATAAACGGATTTTACTCTTACCCCATTAACAAACCCGATCTTGTTATGAAACACTAATACAGGAAGAAACACCTCATAGCCATTAAATTCATGTTTAAACTGAGATGTTTTGTTTAAGAACACGTTTTTTTATATGTTTTATCTGTTTATAGTTCCATTTAATGTTGTGTAACGTGCACGAAATATATATATATATACACGTCTCTGTAATCGCTTATGCTAGAAGACCGAATGACACTGGAGACTTTTTCCATAAATGTTCAATAAAAGTCTTACTACAGTTATCCCTTTTTCTTTGCTGGATTATGATGCGGAACGTCCGCTATACGAGGGAGCGAGCGCTGACCGGAGAAACGCTAAGGTATCAGAGGTATAACCTCGTGACCCGTATCGCAGGCTGCAGCTGTAGGAAATTTTATAAAATGCCGCCGAGTCCGTCCGGTGTTTAACGTCCCGAGTTCAGTACATATAAAATTATACAATTAATCATTCAAATAAATAAAGGATACACATTTACATTCGTTTCAAACGAGTTATTCTTCTAATCCATGTGCATAGAAACAAAAATTAAGCCTTAATTATCAACAATTAAAAAAAAAAAAATGGAACAGCAGGAAGACGAATGAAACGGTACATTTATGCATTTTACGTAGCATTTATATTCCAAGTAATTTGTCGATTTCTTCATAGTTATTCTCCGATACGTAGGTGACGCTGACGTTCACGTGCTGCCGTTAGCTGGACACGTGAGCTCCGTGATCTTAGCGTTGAGTTTCGGATTGGTCCAGTCCTTTGTGATGTCATCCAAATGGCTGTCGAAATCAACCAATAGCGTGTGGTCTCTCGAGTTCAGTAACTGAGAGGTGATCGCTCGGGTTTCTTCCCACTGGCGGAGCATTATTCTAAAAGAGAGATTAAAAAAAAACACTTACAAAGAGCTCTATAGCTTACAGCTGCCTGGGGTTCGACGTATAATATCGCCTTAAGGTTCTGCAGCAAATGTTGGAATTTAGGTTTAATCATTGGGTTAGGGATGTTTAGTCTGTAAAAAAGAAAAGAACGCTGATATCGTGACCGCCAAGCCCTGAAGGAGCATCTAATGGTATATGGCTAGCTAATGCCCAGAGGTCATTTACGTACGTAATAAGGAACAAAGGGTTAACTTAAAACTTCGCCGGCCCTTAAACTCGGGAGCGCTTTAGATCAGTGTGGGACATTAATGCACTTACGTGTGTTTGTCTTTTAAGGTCCATCGTGAGTCTTTATGCTCGTACATCACAATCGGAGGAACGCGATATCCAGGTGACATTTTCTTCCCGTCGATCTAAGGCAGACAGAGAGTTTATTTATAGACGTTTATAGACATGGACACACACGAACTCATGTTATCGTGCATCTGTCATCAGTGAAGTGATTCAGATTCACCCCAAATAAACATCCGCTGTTTCTGTACGAGCTCCTTGACATCTTCTTGGTTTCATCTGGCTGGTCATGGTCAAGCCGAGAGCTTACAAAACATGTACTGGATCTCAGGAGAGGAGAGGCGTACAAGATATTTCCAAAATTCCAAAATATTGGAAATACCATGGAAGGCCATCATCAATAAGTGGAGAAAATGGGGCACTACGGAAACATCGCCGAGAAACTGACTGAAGAAATCTTGTCAAGGAGGGACACTAAACACTAAAGGAGCTACAGGAACATCTGGTCACTCCGTGCATGTGACAACAATCTCTCATTTTCTTCACGTCTTGGCTACAGGGCAGGGTAACCAGACCAAAGCCCTTACTCGTGAACAAAAAAGAAACATCCAAGCCCTTAATCGCCCCAAAGCACATGACAAGATGTGCGATGGTCTGAGTAGAACAAGCTAGAACTTTTTGGGCATAATTCCAAAATATACATTTGGTGCAAAAACAAGACACCCCCAGTGAGCGAAAAACAAGAACACCATCCCACAGTGAAGCATGGTGGTGGCGGCATCGCGCCTCAGAGCGGCTTCTTTTCAGCTGGGGCGCCAATCAAGATACCAATCTATCGATTGGCAAAAAAGCCACAGGCCCCAGACAGACAGCTAAAGATGAAAAAAAACCTTTCACCTTGCTGCATGATAATGACCCAAAGCACATGTCCAAGTCAATA
The DNA here is from genome assembly GCA_030068235.1 of Notoglanidium macrostoma. NCBI lineage: Eukaryota > Metazoa > Chordata > Actinopteri > Siluriformes > Auchenoglanididae > Notoglanidium > Notoglanidium macrostoma. The sequence continues at coordinate 1,035,803 of JAQQZR010000006.1, read as the reverse complement.
AATAATGGTTTCAGAAGAAGATCACAGCTTTGGAACGGTTAATAACTAACAGAGTTACTGTACTGCAATGTATGTGTGTGTGTGTGCGTGTGTGTGTGTGTGTGTACCATCAGTAACACTGCATTGCTGCTCTGCTCCAGGATTTTGTCAGCCATTTTGAAAGCACCTGCAGTTGGACTGTAAACATAAATACGAGAGACAGACACGGATATTTTTAATAACGTCTTTTTACCATGTATTTTACACACCAAAGAGATTCTCTGTGCTCTGGTTTATATGTTGCTCTGTAAGTTGCCAGTAAAGTATTTTTCAGGATGCTGTTGTTGATTGTTTGATAAATATTAGCAATTAGAATTTATATTAGGAATCTTATAAAACGCACATTTTTGTTATAATTTTTTAATAACGTTCACCCACAGGTGCAGTATTGAGCGTATTCAGGTCAGTTCCCGAATCGGCCAGAAGGAGGCGACAAATCCTCAATCAACACTTGAGTGAAAGCCTTAGATAAAACTGTTTACCGTTACACCGAATCTTTAATAATATTCCTTATTAAACATTCCTTAGACTCTGTTTAAAAAAAGATAAAATGTATATATTTTTTCTTCCCTTATTATTTCATTATTTTCACGATTGCACTTTTATTCCGTATTTTAAACATGTCTATCATGTAGCCTATTTTATATTCCATATACCACAGTTTTGCTCAGTCATTTAGATAGAGTGCATCAGTAACACGTCTTCTCTTACAGGAGTAATCAAAAATGTCAAACCTGTTACAAATTCTCTCATACTTCCGAGTGAATTTAAAGTCTTTAAGCCACGCCCACTTCCCCAATCGCACCAGTCATACAGCTGGTATTCAGATGTGCAGAACCTTAATCTCGTAAAATATCAATAGCTGTTAGATTCAGGTTAAACTCTATACTGCATATGACAGCAAAAACATCAGGTGTGTTTGGAGACTAATACACAAGATGGTCCACGACTGAATCTAAAACTCACACGCGGCCTAAATAATGAATAAAGCCTTAATAACGACTGATCTGATAACAGTTTGATCACCTGCTGTCAGACAGGTTAGCGTTGGCCTGATAATATCCCACAATCCTCTGCTGCGTCTGAGAGCACCACACGTCCACCTGCACGAGACAGCATCATCTAAGATGAGTAATATTTATGTAAAATGCAACACCGTGAGAAAGTTAGTCTTGCTGGAGGCAAAAGTGTTGCTAGGCAACCAAACTAGTAATCAACTAAGCAAACAAATCAACTCCTAGGAACCAAATGAATTGTTTTAGTAATGTGTGTGTGTGTGTGTGTGTACCTGTGTGAGAGCGAGCTGAGAGATCATGGCCAGTGGAAGATACGAGTGCAGTAAAGGGACACAATCCGTCACACACACACCTTCCTCACACACTCCTCGTGCTGCTGCGGGGGCTAACAGCAGGCCGTTCACACTGAGGCGTGGATACACACTCGCGTGCAGGAACATCTTCACACACGCCAAGCATGACAACTCCACCTCAGGCATCCTATATCACACACACACACACACACACGATCAACACCATCATCACACAACCACAATCCCAACACGTCTCCTCTCTCCATCGTTCCTATATTACACCTTCATTTTTATAATAAGTCATTTACACCTTGGTTTGTTTACAGACACCTGTTATTTCTCTAGATTTAAAATTTCTTAAAATTTATCTTTGAAAAAAAAAAAAAAAAAGATGCTTTAGGGCACTTTTTTAATACTCCATTGAGGATATTGCAATAATAATAATAATAATAATAATAATAAACACATTGCTTAAGCTACAATCACGTTTAATGCACATTTTACAGGGAAAAGATTATTAAATACCCAGGATGAAGCAATATGCTCACGTGTGTAAGTAGAAAAACATTATAACAGCTGTAGACATGCAGCTTATAAGTGTACATGTTACTATAATCTATTTAAATCTCCACTTTAATACGTAATAACGCGTTTAGAATAAAACACACTCAGCTTTAAATAACAGGAAGAGCGAATCAAAGGTACAGAGAGGAAACAGCGCATTAAAGATGAAGGAAAAAACTTACTTTAGCCTCTTAACCTCGCAGAATGAAACGGAAATGTGGATCAAATCAGACAAGACGAGAAGCTGAGCTCTAAAATGATAACGATGAGAATTAATCACGGAGATGAGCGCTCTTCTTCGCCTCCTACTTCAGTCAGAGAAACACTGCGCTCTTTACCGACACCTGCCGGCCAAACAGAGGTACTGCACCGACATCTCTTCTATAGGCTACTGCTACTATACTTCCACTGCTCCTGCTACTGCTAACTATAAAAATAATAACAATGATAAATTATATTTTTTATTTATACGACATATTATTTTATAAATTGTATTTGTATAGCACCTTTCATACAAGAAATGCAGCTCAAAGTGCTTTACAAAAAGAAAATGCACCGAGTGCTTCACAATAAAGACTAAAAAACAGACATAAGATCAAAAATAAACATGACTGAATAATAATAATAATAATAATAATAATAATAATAATAATAATCAAAGACTTTTAATTCATAGGTTTAAATGTGGAAATAAAGGTTTTTGCTTCTCCATGCTCCAAGGTTGTTCCATGCAGAACTCATAAGCACTAACAATATTATTTAGGCAGATCTTCTTGTGAAACACCATACCATCTCTCCATTTCCCATCTGACCACTTCCAGAGGTCTCTGAACATGCCAATCCAAGAGAACAAAGTGATCTTTGCCTGTAGAATTGACTGTTCTCTTTAGTTTCTGACGTTGCCTGCAGTAACTCTGAGCGTCGTGCCATGTCATTGTGGAAGGGACGCTGCCGTACCTGTCTGCGAGCAAAAGTATAACACATTCTGCCCGGGATATTCTACTTAAATTCTTGTAATTCTTGAAAGGTAAACAGGTTGTAGGAGAAAAATGCTAAGTTTCCACAAATAATCAGAGACTTTAAAAAGTAGCAAAACACTGCACTCCTTATGGCCGAGATTATTCTTGGCTAAAATCGGGCCTACAGCAGCTCTTTAAATGTATCTTTGACACTTTGGAGCATAGCGGCAGCACTGGTGGTGCGGTGGTTAGCACTGTCGTCTCACAGCAAGAAGGTCCTGGGTTCGATTCGGAGTTTGCATGTTCTCCCCGTGCATGCGTGGGTTTCCTCCTTGTGCTCCGGTTTCCTCCCACAGTCTAAAGACATGCAGATTAGGTCAACTGGCTACTCTAAATTGCCCATAGGTGTGA
>JAQQZR010000006.1:1009739-1032421 GCA_030068235.1 Notoglanidium macrostoma | reverse complement strand
AATTTGTGTGTGTGTGTGTGTGGGTGTGTGTGTGTGTGAGAGAGAGAGAGAGAGAGATGCAAACCATAGGCTAACTTGTCTTTTCTTTGGTCTCTGTGGGTTACCATAATAATAATAATAATTATTATTATTATTATTATTATTATTATTGTTGTTGTTATTATTATTATTATTTTTATTATGCTGTTTTTGGTGATCACATGAAAACCAGAACACCAGTATTTTCATTGGCCTGCATCATTTCCACCTGTTTTAGACTTGAATACCAAACTTTAAATTGGGTAACAAAATAATATTGTAACATGCCATTTCTTAACTGACATGACTACTGTTTACAACTTTAATAAATACTAAATACCAAAATGCAAATACATACTTTTGTTTTTTCTGTAATTATTTTCCTTTTTTTTTTTTTTTTTTTTTTTTTACTGTCCCCACACCAAGGTTAATTATTTTCCTACAGCAGCATGTCCACTCCTACATTTTTAATGAATTAATATTGTGAGACATCCAAAAACAAAACCCAAGTTCGTTCCTGTTTTCACTTACATTACAGCAGCTGTATCCAGCTGTTCCTTCATCACCCTGCCTTTCTTCAATCTCTCTTGAAGTGAATAAGATTAAAAAAAAAACAAAACCTCAGCTTATCATGTTACCAAGAAACTGCAAAGAAGTGTAAACCCCTCTGCTACCGAACACTCACGCCTTCCATAAATGTTCACCGAATCGACATCTCCGTTTTTGGTTCTCAGGATGAGCAGTCCGTATAAAAACACTAGCGTAATAACATGCACAGAGCTGCGCTTGTAAAAAATAAATCAACACCCTCTGACCAATCAGGATTCAAGAGTGCTGTGGTGTTTGTTTGCTTAACAGCTTTCCATAGGATATTACGGAAGTCTTTGTTTAAAAGGGACCCTGCTGGGAGGAGGCTGCAGAACATCCTGTTCCACCTATCTGAGTCTGGGAGAGTTTAAAATTGATTATTCGATTCATTTCCATGCATTAGGCTGTGTGTGCCCTGCCACTGTATAATAGACAGCATGAAGGACGTCAATACTGGATTTATGGATGTGTCGGGATTCTAAAGGAACCACTTGCGCTTCCAACCCTCTTTGTTTCCATGATACATGATTACGACGTAAAGAGGCTGTAGTTTAATGGAGCTGATGGACGGCTGCAGTAATACGATTATTGTGGCATATACGTCACTTTTTATTAAGACTGCTGTTGCTTTAAATGGTTTTAGTGCTATTGAATGAACCCGTGACCTCTGTTCGACCGTGCAGCGGACATTGCACAAGGCACCGGATCGATACACGTGAGCGTGAGTGAATATGAAGGAAGAGAAAGCCAATGCCGTGTGAGGGATGCTGGTTTAGCAGCAAATCACAAATTTAATAACACTCTTAATGATTTGAATGTGCCTTTAGTGTACCCTATTTTCATTACAAGCCATCCCAACAGGTCGCAGAAGTCAGAGCGAAGGTGTCTTATTTAAAAAAAACCCTCGTTCTTGAAGATATTTTACATTGTCACGCTTCCGTCCTTACACGTGACCGTGTTTGTATTCCTCCCATCTCCGATTGCATCCTTTCTTACTTCTAACCTTTTCCTTGAACTGATTTGCTTGTTTTAAAACTGTTTACTTGACACACAGACACGCCATGAAAGCGTCCTGTGCTAACCCTAACCCTAACTCTGAGTTCATGAGTGCGGAGTGGGATGATGTTACCGCTTTGACTTATCTACGCGCTCCTTATTTGCTCCGCCGCTTAAGGCACATTATCGTAAAGAGGTAAACCGACGCCCTTTGGCTGAGCAGGGTCTCGATTCTGCACAATGCCGGTGAAACTATGGCTGGTTGTTTTGAAAAACGAGAGGCGATAAACATCTGGGCTTGTTTCCTAGCGGACCTTTTGGCAACAGCTGATACAGCAGGCCATAAGGAGCTTTAAGGTCAGGACTGTTTCTTTCTCCTTTCTTCTTTTGTCTCTCTTTCTCGCACTTCTTCAGACTTGATTACAGGGCTCATTTCCCTGGTGGCTTGTAGCACTATGCGTCTTATCACCCCACTTCAAACAACACGCCACGCTAAGGCTACACGCTCATAATGGGATGCTTAAAAGTACCTAGAGATCGATTTCTATCTTTAATCAGCATAAGTGGATTACGTCGGGTCCGCAGCCATTTGTCATCTCTTTTAAAGACGCACAGAACTCCTTTATGTTTTCTCTGTGTGGATATTTCGGCACGGCAGTCCGTCTGGCATTTGCTGTTCTGCTCCGTGTCCTATAATTGATACCAATTATACCACAGCACTGTTGAGTTCTTGATTCTGATTGATGAGAAGGTGTTGATTCATTTCCCTAAACAGTAGCTCGTTCGTTCTAACGCGTTACCGTTTCTATAGTAACGGCTCATTCTCGGGGAATTGTTCAGTGGGCGCAGTCGTTGACATTAAGGAGATGTTTATGTATTCTTTGCTAGGATGAAGCTTTATTTAGCATTCATGGGAGGAGTCTCCAGTGCCAGAACTTTGTCAGAAAGAGTACTCAGTATGCACTAACGTCGGTCAAAAGCCTACCACCCATCTCTTACTGTAGTACGTTCTATGAGTGTGCGAGCGAGTACTTAGGACACGATTCAGACGTACCACGCCGCCATCTTACCTGTCCCTTTGACCCCGATGTTCACATATGCTGTGAAAATAAAATCTGTGGAAACGTTTAAACTGTTCCTGATACATACCTTGGACCGTCTTCGCTTTGGACTGCCATCTTCTTCCTGTTTTACCCGGGTGAAGTCTTCTCCTTTGGTTCAAGCCGAACTATTGGATTGCGTATGGATGCAGTATGTGTAACTTCGGGCTGTTGTGCAACTATGAATGAGTTGAGGTGGTGGTGGAACTGGCTTCCTTTATGGTCTAACAGGACAGGACAGAAAAAAGAACCGTGAAATACAGAACAGGTGAACAATTTGCCCTTCACGGTTACTTGCACTTGCACACAAAGTGCGCCATGTCTTGCGTGAAACGATTGCGGATTACAATCCTCAGTGCCTGTGGGATAAGATGACCAAAATGGCAACCACAGCTTGAATAGCAGGCCGACTTATGGTCAAGACATGGAGTCTTATAAACACAAATCCCATAACGAACATGCTGACGTCCTCTTTGGGTGAAATTTTTAGCATTTACTGATTTGGACTCGAGACTTGTGACTTTACATATAATTGTTAATATAATAGATAAAAAATAGATAATGGCTAAAATTCCGGACTGTTCTTTCATTATGCCAGGCACAGGTTTAGCACATGAAATTGCGTGAACATTCCACACAAACTCAGAGTCTAGGCAGTATTTTTTTAGAACGGCTTTAATACATCAGATTGAAAAATGTATAAATAAATAAATAAAAACCTCTTTGAATTATACTCCTAGTTCTTTCATCAAAGTGCTGAGGCGAGGCATGTTGTTCACACCCCCTGCAACTCCTCATCAAACCTGGTTTGTACGAGAGCCTGAGGTGGAGCTGTGAATGAGGACAGCGCAGCAGGGAGTTCAATCAACCAGTGTTCACAGGGGAAAAGTATTCATTCATGCCCTCGAGCTAAAAGTGGAGCTTTACGCTTGTATTTTTAACAATAATTTATAGAAATGTAAAGCCAGCTGCTTAAGTTGGTTGCTCAGTACCACACTAAAGCACAGAGAAAAAAGAGAGCGAGAGGGACGGAGAGAGGGATGGAGAGAGATCCCTGTTGCCTACAGCAATTAGAGCAGCGAGCCTCCATCTGTGCATGAAATAACACACTCCGGCTCGCAGGAGCCTTCAGCCATCAATCGGCAGCTTGTTATTCTGCATGTGTGTGTGTGTGTGTGTGTGTGTGTGCTGGTAGGTATAAGGGATGTAATTTATTCTGTGTTAATTAGAGGGCAATCAAAGTAGGTTATGTACACACACACACACTAAAAAAGATTTAAGTGTGGCTGGTGAAATAATTGGCAACCAGATTTTATAAAGGCAGTTTAGGAAGATGGACAGTGATCTGGTGTTATATCATGTCAAGATGGTAAGACCATATGGATAACAAATAAAATAATAATAATAATAATGATAATAATAATAATAATGATAATGAGGATGTGATTTTGGACCACTGCATTCCTGTTTAACTTGTAATATTTGTTTCTTTTTGGCCAGGCGTGACTGTGGAACATCCTCTTGGCCCTCTTGCTCTGAAGGGAGTATGCCGACATTTCACCATGCTGCTGCCGTCCTATTGGCTGCTCCGGCACTCCGTGGTCATGTGCTTGCTGCTCCACAGCTTGGTGTTGATGACACTCTGCTTCCACCACGCAGCCACCTCCTGCTCGAAACGCTGCTACTGCTCCGAGAGCGAGGGTCTGTCTGGGGGCAAGACCATGCGGTGCAGCAACCTACGCCTCACCGAGATCCCACGGGACATCCCGAATGACACGCGGCGCCTCTACCTCGACTACAACCTGCTGACCAGTGTCCCTGCCAATGCCTTTCAGGATCTTCCTCTGCTGGCCGAACTCGATCTTTCCCACAACGAGCTGGCACTGCTTGAGCCCGGAGCTTTCCGGGGCCTGGCTGCCTCGTTGCTCTTCCTGGACCTGTCCTCCAACCAGCTGGCGACGCTGGACACCGAAGCTTTTGAAGGCGTGAGGGCTCGATCCAATCTGACTGGCAACCCCTGGCACTGTGACTGCCGGTTACAGAGGACCCTCCCACGCCTCGATCTGGAGCCTGTGTCTCTCACCGGCATCGTTTGCCAAACATCCGAGCCCGAGGACTCGGGTGCCCAAGGTGTGCCCTTTCTGCTGGCCAAAGACTTGGACCTATGCGTGGTGCTCAAAAAGACCACAGACGTGGCCATGCTAGTGACCATGTTTGGATGGTTCACCATGGTCATCTCCTATCTGGTCTACTACGTGCGGCATAATCAAGAAGATGCCAGGCGCCACCTGGAGTATCTCAAGTCTCTGCCCAGCAGGCAGGGCAAGTCTGAGGAGTCTTCCACCATTAGCACTGTGGTTTAACAGCAGACCATCGCTAAAGGGGGAAGCTTCTTAGGCAAGCAGAGGGCAGTGGGCACACTCAGAGTCTAGCCTGGTAGGGGAACCAAGAACTGGATTATCATCTCTGAAAACAACTGGACTGCAGCTCTCCTGCTCATTAGAAAGTGAAAGTAACCAGCCTTCAAAAACTAACATGGTGGCTCCGCAGCCGGAAAAATCCTGCCACGACTTCTGTTTCAGGCCCGAAGGTAAAGACGAACCCTCCTCGGGGAACCTACATGCCAGCATAGCAGGAGAATTGCAGGGGTCATCTAATCTTATCCAGATAAATAATTGATCCAGGACCGGCTTGGCTCCAGGTCGGCACCGGCTGAGTGGTTTGTCTGTTCGGAATGCTTTTGAAGGAGGACGAGCTGATACTTCTCTCTGCATTCCTCTAGTTATTTTTGAAAGGATTCCCATTTATTTGCAGGAGCATGTAGCCTAAGGAAAGCACTCTCTTCCATTATGGTATATACATGAAAGCTTCTGATGCTTATCCCTCTAGACTACATTCAGTTTTATAACAGAGCCATGCTTAAACATACACAGCAGTCATTTTTAAGATTTGGCAGAAATGGTTAGTGAAAGTCAGTGTTTTGTTCCGATATGTATATTTTGATAATTTTGTAACAGAACTAATCATATTAAAAGAAAAAAACAGCAAGAGCAAAATGCTGTATTATTTTTGAGCATTTAATGATGAAATATCCAGTACACTGATCATGCTGAAAACAGTAATTGATTGTGATGTTCCCAGTCCTGGTCCTGGAATTTCCCTGCTCTGAATATTTCTTGCTCTGAGTTAATCCAACTAATTAAAGCCAAACACTGACTCGAACGTATGTACGTTTGTATCCGAACTGGACGCCATCGTGGACGTCTTTTCCGCCTCACAGCTCTAGGATCCCCTGTTCCGTCCTGAGCTTGGGATACTAACTGTGTGGAGTTTGGCATGTCCTCTCCATGTCTTTGAGGTTTTCCCAAAACCGTGCTGATAGGTGAATTGGCTACACTAAATTGCTCCTTGGTGTGAATGAGTGTGTGTGTGTGTGTTCGTGCTGCTCCGTAACGGACCAGCGTCCCATCCAAGGTGTATTCCCGACTCATTCCCAGTGTTCCCGGGATAGGCTCCAGAGCCACCTCCACCCTGATCAGGATGAAGTGCTTCCGAAGATGAACAAACGAGCCAATCAATGGACGTCGCCAATCAATATTTCAGCTGTTTGATGTGTGAAGACGGACAAAACAATGTATCTAACGTTTTCCGATTGAGATGCCAGATGATTGAATTATACGCTAAGGTGCCATTAGGTTTGTTCAGCTGTCTCGTAGAGAAACTCTCTCACCCTCGTAGGAAAAAACAGATTTGTCCACGTATGGCAGCAATAATAACGAGCCCTCGCTGTTCATGCAGAAATTTTACTGAGGTACAAGGGGTAAGCTCAGTGGTTAAAAAATATTGGCCTACTGACAGGAAGTTGTATAAACGAGACACAAGGAAGTCACTGTGTAGAAGGGCATCTGCCAAATGCCGTAAATGTAAAATGCACACACACATCATAATCCTTCACTTTAATATGCGGTCTTGGGGCTTTTCCAATTTCCGATTTTTCCAATCGGCAATTCCAGCTTTTGTGTTTTTTACGGCCTTAGCGTCAATTAGCTGTCAGGAGGGTATTTATGTTTGGGGTTAAGGCAATTAGAGGTCACTGCTCTATTTATTTTTTGGTGTTGGGGCAGTTTGCAGGGAGGACAATATTTAGATTTTGGTTTGGGGCAATTAGAGGTCAAAAGGATAGTTATATTTAGGTGTGAGGTAATTACAAATTACATTATTTATTTTAGGTTTTTGGGCAATTAGCAGTAAGGAGGGCATTTATATTTGGGTAATTTGGGCAATTACAGGTCACAGGGGTATTTACTCTTCTGGTGTTGTGGCAATTTAGGTATAATAATAATAATAAAATAGGATAAAAGTAAGACAACGTCACCCCTCTGGAGCAGAGAGAGCGTGTGACATTTCTTCAGGAACAAGAAAGAACCTATAACCCGAGCTGAGTGCAGGCGATGGTGTCCCGGGGATGTGTGGCTACGCTGACACATCCATCTACTCTAAGAAGAAATGCTTTCTTCTACATTTTGTTTTTTTGTTTTTTTCAGTAGACAGAGCTTTAAGCAAGACAAGCAAGGAATTCTTTCGTGATTTTTGTCCAGTGTAAAGCAGCCTCACTCTGTCCAGGTTCATCTAATTGAAACGATTCATGTGACAGCCTTTACACAAGCGCTCGTCGTTCCCAAGTCAGATCAGCTAGCTTGTAAATGTAGCTAGCTTGTTGGTTTGGTGATCAGGCTACGTAGCTGTAGGTTCGATTCCACCCTCTTCTAAAGTCCACTAAGATTCCAAGTCCTTAAGAGTTTCTTTCCCCCCAGAGGTATTGTGGGAGTTCGGGACCAGGGCTGGAAACCAGCGCTAGAGACTGTTTTCAAGACAGATTTCTATAAAAGATCCAAATGCTGTGGGATTTATTTACATGCTCATTTTGACTGCCCTAAATCTCTCTCTCTCTCTTTTCAAAGCCCACCTCAGTTACTCAGGACTGCAAAAACCTTTTCAGGTTTGAGGTGCAGCTTTATAATGCTAATCCTGCATGGACTGAAATAGAAGATTTGCACAGAAATGCCACCAATGAAACGTGCTAATCTGAAAGGCTGTTGTGCATAAATTTGCCTCGACAGGCTTACGGATGAAAATAAAATTGAGAGTCATGCTGTATTGAATGTCTTAATTATATCTAGAAGGTAGAGACGGACAGTCCTGACTATTAGCCCTGATAAGGAATAGTCCTGACACTTGACACTGTGCTCTAAAATTTGTGATCGGATCAGGATTCAGTGAAATTGTAGAAATGTTTGATGATTTTATTTTTTTTATTTTATTTTTTTTTATGTCAATCAGCTGCAGTTTCCTGTGTATTTTGTACTGTTATTAATTACAAACGTATATTTTTTACTTTTTGTGTTGGATTTCTTCCACATACAGAAAACAAAAAATCCTGACAGAAAAATATCCTTATGTTCTATTAAAGATTCTGTAAAAAAAAAAAAAAAAAAAACCAACAACACTGTGACACTGTGGTGCTGTTCCTGAGAACGTGTTTATTTTCCAATGAAAGACTTCCTGCTGAGGAAACTCCACCTGTACTGGCGATTTTCACACTCACACACACACACACACACACACAGGTCTGGAGCTAAACATAAAGCTGCTAAAGGCATCCAGGAGACTTGTTAACTCGGTACAAACATAGACGCGGCAAATATCATCCACTGCCACGTGGCTGACAGGAATGAAGGTCTGACGGAGCCTATAAATCTTAGGGCGGAAACATAGATGTTTATAATTCTGTTTATAAGTCACGTTCAATTAAATGAGAGCATTCCGCGGTGTGCGTTGTGTAAACAGTGGGTGTGGTTATGACAGGTGTTAACTGTACATAACTCTATAGGTATTGCTAATTATAACGTATACGAGCTGTGCACATGATTAAGGATTGCTAAATTCAGAACAGTTGTAATGATTTATGATTCGTACACATGGTTCTGACAAAGCCATCCTTTGGCTGCCAGCCATCAAGCACTAGAGATCAAGAACCAGTGAACCAGGACCAAGCATCTCCGCCCTTCTGGGGACAGGGAGAGTCCTTCCGTGACAGGGGTCGTTCCCGGGGGAACTGGAAACCGAGAAAAACAGAAACACGACCTGGTCCGGAGCTCAAAATAGAACTGACAAAAACAGACTAGAAGCTAAGAGCCTGGGTGGCATCAATTAAAGATTGCTTAGAAGAGCTAAATGGAAGAGGCTGGGCCATCATTGGGAATAAGAATGAATGTTGAATAAGATTCAGGATGGTAGAGCGCATTTAAGCATTTAAGCTTATCAAATGTCTGCAACCAGTGTATTAGTTTTAATATTATTAATAATGATTTACGTCACCACAAAGTCCTAGCGTGTTTTAGTCCACAGCTTTGGCGACGGCGCTGGAGACTCCTTCCATAAATGTTAAATAAAACATTACTCGATCATCGATTGTAGATGTTTAATCCATTTATTATTAGATTTGGATCATGCGGCGTCTCGGACGTACAAGCACCTGAGAAGGAGCGGTTACTATGGAAACGAGAACGTCTCAAGACGAGCGCATTAGTATAAAGCTGCGCAACTGTCAGAGCTGCCGGGATAGAAAATTAATCAACGCCTCGTGACTGCTCAGAATCCAGAATCGAGCAGTGCTTGGGCATAAAAATGTTCGACATTGTTACAGATAATCTTTCACTAAGGCTTGTGTAAATTTACCCAAAGGCTTGAAAACAGTCACTTTGTCTTCACCGCTGTCCGTTCCAAACCTGTTGCTCCTGCGTCTTCCTACGGCAGTGAAACACAATCGACTCGTCTCCTTCCAGCGGTTCATAGCATAACCACATTTATAATGTATAATCGCACTATAACGATAACGTTTCACCCCCCCGGCTCATATTCAGCCGCGCTGGATGTCTCGCAACAACAGATCGGCCCGCAGATAGAGTCCGGCTCACAAAAGAGACATTTTAATTCCCAAATGAAAGCTATTCGATTTCCATCCTATCCTTGTGAATTTCATAGATGATAATATGGAAATAAATCACAGTGTGATGAGCTGTAACGCCATGCAGACATGGCCTCCGGGTGCATTTCAGGCCCTTCTCATAAACTAGACGTGATTGGAAAGTGAAGACATAAAGGAAATGACTAAAGGCTTTCATAACCATGATTATTATCTGGAGACGTGCAGCTGAATTGTAAAAACATTTCACTTATAAACAACTTGCTAGCAAAGTGTAGGAACCGTCGTTCTGACCCCCGTTCATGAACTTCTCCACGTTTTTGTAGTGTTGGCGTAGAAGGAAAAAAAAAAAAAAACGCCCTAAATTAAAAAGAAAACCATAGAAAAGACAAAAAAAAATTAGTTCTGGTGCAACCAAGTGGCTGAAGTCACAAAATGAGTTGAACGCAGACCTGAAGCTCATGGGGAGAAGATGACTACTAGCATTCTTTTTTTTTTAAACTGGTTTTGGAAGTACAACCCTGTTCCCAAAAATCCCCTGGACAGGTCGCCGATCTGTCGCTTTCAATCTAACAACCATCTGCACCTACGGGCAGCTTCGAACCCACAACCTCGATGCTGCGAGATGACAGCGCGGACCTCTGCACCCGCAACACAGAGTCTCAGCCATCAGACCTGCTACAACATCACCATTGTGTTTGCCAATTGAAATAAAGAGGACTGAATTTCCACATTAGCGCACGAAGACGACGGGGTTGTTGTGCGTCGCTGCGCAGGAGACTGTCAGAGAAAAGCAGAGTTCAAAGAACTAAAACGAGCCGAGGCGCGTCTGACAAGCGCTACTGAAATATAGATGGTAAGTCGTCCCACTTTGACATCTAACTCTCTCTCTCGCGCGCACACACACACACACACAACTGTGGGACACAGCAAGGAACTGAGAAATAAGAAGAAATAACATCAGCCCAGGAATGTGCAAGTGTTACATGATGAGGCAAACAGAAGGACAGAGATCATCCACACACACACACACTCATAAATGTTAAACATGACATGATTAGACTCAGATGTACAGGCATGAACTTCAAAACATTCACACACACACACACACAGGTATTGTGTGTACGGTTTGTATCAGTGACCAAAAGACATTTGGACCTGTTCCAGACAGCTGAATGGAAAACTATACTAATAGGGTGTCTGTCTCTGTGTGTGTGTGTGTGTGTGTGTGTGTGGTATGACAGGTAATGTTATAGCCTGATACCAAACACACACCTGTTGCCTCAGGTTCACTTACATTTTAGTGCGGCTCACCTTCCACAAGAGGGGATGGAGAGTTCAGGAGCTGTGTGTGTGTGTGTGTGTGTGTGTGTGTGTGTGTGTGTGTGTGTGTGTGTGTGTGTGTGTGTGTGTGTGTGTCTCACTGACACCTCATGGTTCTTTTCCTTTTCTAGTTGCAGACTGTATGAAAACAGTGCCACCTACTGAACAAAATGTGCCGAGAAGGAAAAAAAAGCCAATAAAACCCTCATCTGCTGTTCTGCTGTGTACAAACACACGACGCGCTTAAAAAAAAAAAAAAAAATCAAAAGTCAAAATTAGGCCAGTAAGAATTGTTAGGCGAGCAAAAGTATAGGAACAGACGGTGAGCTCCATTTGATATTTGCTTGCAGTTGAGAGATCGGCAAACAGAATGCCCCTGAATTCTTCCTGCTGCGTCCACCATGAGCTCCATCATCAGTAAAGATTAACGAGAACGTTCCAGAAGCCCGAGCCATGACACCACCTCCACCGTGCTCCACCCCTGAGCTCGTATGTTCTGGATCACGAGCAGATCTTTTCTTTCTCCACATTTTGGTAGAGCTTCATCTCGGTTCCAGAACTTCTGTATTTCTTTGTGAACTCCAATCTGTCCCTCTGATTCGTACTGCTGCTGAGCGTCTGCGTCTCGTACTGCGGCCTCTACGTCTCTGCTCTGGAAGGCTTCTTCAGACGGCCGAGCCCTTCACCCCCGCCCTGTGGAGGTTGTTGGTGAGGTCACTGTCGTTTTGTGGGTTTTTTCCACAGTTATGTTCTCTAGTGAATAAAATATTGGCTCATGTGATTTGAAAGTCTTTTAGTTTTCATTTTCTTCCAATGTAAAGAACGTCCCGTTCTAGTCTTTGTTTAAAATAAAATACATGGTTAGTTTTATGTTATATGTAAAATTCATGTAATTATTATTACTCACCCATTTTCCAACGTCCCAACTTTTCTGGACTTTGGGCTGTATGAAGTAAGCCTGACTTCTAATTACAACATGAGGGAAATTTCGCAGTGGTCATTAACATTACATCAGAGGTTGTGATAATGGAGTGATGTGTGTTTTGCGTGTGTGTACATAGTTCCACGTATACACACCCACCTGCATGTACAAATAAAAGACCACATGTTTGTGTGTGTACGCACTCACACACACCTAGTTATTAATTACTCATGAATTACTTGTAGTATATATGTATATAGAGTGTAGATCATAAATAAACACACTGTTGTTTTAAGGCACTAATATCAAAATCATTTACTTCAATCAGTCTAGCGGGGTTAAAAATGTTATAGGGACCAAATAATTAGGAAAGAACTAAAATGGAAATGTAGGCTTCATTAGTACCAAGCTTCTTCCTTCCTTGCTTTCTTCCTTTTTCCATCGGAAAGAAAGTGTAAAAGCCACATCATTACTCAGTCACTACAAAACGTCTTGCTGAACCATGCGGTGTGAAGGACATTACATCAGCAGCCGCGACGGGCTTAAAAACGCCCTCGTCATCCCCGGCGGTTCATCACAGTTCTTGAGAAAAAGTTTGTGGAACATAGATTGTGGCAACAGATCTGGGATTACCCCTGGGTCACACACCTTCTACTCCTTTACTGTGTGCAATATGAGCAGGTGATTTTACACGCTGCACCGAATCAGTCTTTTTACATAATGACACTTTAAGTGATGCAATACACTTATTGGCACATTTGGACTGGAAGACCTGCTCACTCAATCAGCTTATGTTGACGCTGGTTTGAGTATTTTCGCGTCCAAGCGTGGGTCGAATCATATGATCCGTAACTACGTTGTAGGTAAGTTGGGGAGCCGTATCAGGTGTCGCTAACATCTGCTTGAAAATTTGCAACATTTCTCACCGAACAAAGAAAAAAAAGCTGTAAATCGGCCACTCTGGTTTGACCACAATGCTACGGTAACTCAGTCGCTCTTTACAACCATGGTGAGCAGAAAAGCGTCTCGGAATGCACAGGAGGCAGGAGGATGGTCCCCAGAAGCAGAAGAGCGCATCGGGTTCTGCTCCTGTCGGTCAACGACAGGAATCTGAGGCCGCAGTGAGCACAGGATCACCGACACCGGACGGATTCCAAAACTGTCGGCTGGTCACTTTCCACCTCACGTGGTTTGTTTTGTTTTTAAGCCCAGTGTGTAATTGTTTCCAGCTTTGAAATGTGCCAAAGTGTGCCAATAAATAAACACTTCCCATTCTGTACCAGCAGAGGGCTGGTTCCAACTCAACGTAAAGGAAAAGTTGTAAAACTCATTACTCATGCTGATAAGGACATTTGTTCTGCCTAATGATTTCTTTTCCTCTGTTCTCGTTCTGTCTTTTCCTTGTAAAGGAAATGATTGTAAAGGAAAGGCCAATGATTCATGTGCAATGGCATGAGCTTACAAAACCAAGTGATGGAGCTAAAGGAACAGATGACTTGTGTGTCATCTAACGTCATGCCTGAACTGTGAAAAGCACCGAAATGCTTTCAGTATACACACAGACAGACAGAGAAAAAGACAGACAGATAGACAGAGTCAAGACGATGATGTAAGGTGAAGCACCGCAGGTAGAAATGACCACTTTAGTCACATTTATGATTTTTTATTAACCGCGTCTATGAAAAATATGAATAAACAAAGAAATAAATCCCACACAAACAAATACACTTACAGAACACCTGAACATCGGCTTATTCACGCAGTTATCCACTCAGCAATCAAACACAAAGAGATCAAATCATGAAGATACAGTTTAAAAAGTCCAGTTCATGTTCACATCAGAATGAGGAAAAAATACAGAATATCAGCCTGGGAGTTTTAAATGCGATTGAATTATTAGTTATAACGAGGGATCGGCCTTCAGTCGTTATACGGCCGATGGTTTCCTCAGTGTGGTCTGTTCTGCAGGTCGGTTTTTAGACGTACTGGTTATTTATTTAATGAGAAATCAAGATTTCATCATCCGGGGGGCACAAACTTGCAAAAGTGGACTGTTTACACATACATGAGTTCATTCACACTTAGGGGCAAGTTAGGATAACCCAAATCACTAGCGGTGGGTTTACGGGAGGCGGGAAGAAATCGGAAAACCAGCGTTTTCGGGGTCACACTTGAGTCGAGATCAGGACCGGTTTAATGAAGGAATACCTGCGGTCAGAACCCTCAACCTCTCCATCAGGCTCATAAATGGGACACTTCATTGGAGGTAGACTGAATGAGTACGGGAGAAATCGTCAAAAATCTTTTACCCAGAAATGATAAGAACATCTACAAAACCACAGTTTTCGCAAAAGAGCCATACAAGTTTAGAACTCCGCTTATTAAAAAAGTAAATCAAGAAAAAAAAAGTATTGATGGAAAAAAAAAAGAAACACGTGAAAAATAAAAAATAACTTATTTCAATTTATATTTATTTGAGTAGTGATGATTTAGGAATCCTGAGATATAATAGTAAGTAATTGATCTTACTTAAAAAAGGAAAAGAAAATGAATGATGATGAAATTTCCCGTGACATCAGTTTCCGCCATCCTTTGGTGGATGCCTTCTTATAAGACCTCGAACTTTTAGATGGCCAGTACAGCTGAGTGAAACTGTGAAACAAGTTGAGCTAAGCAAATATGCACTTCTATATCGGTGAGTACACGCTCATTTTCTCTCAGACACAGTTATAGCTCAGTTCCTCTCTGCATAACTGCAGGAACTGTCAGGAAAACACGCTAGTCTGCAAGGTCTTACCCCTGGCTCTGGATCCTCTGCATGGTTCTGAAGACGATATTGCGATTTGTACTTGTCCGTCACTCGTATCATGTGTATTTTCGGCCACTCCTTCTGTTTCGCTCTGGGTCGGCTGAGATGATCATGTTGCGGCTTGATAATTATCCAGTGAAAATCTAAGTCTTCCTTCTGTTCGGTCCTCCTCAGGTTTGTACCTTGCTCTGAGCACTCTGGGAGGAATGGTTCTTCCAGCGCCGGTACCAGAGAGCCGGCAGACGCTGGACATGGAGGTCACGAGAAGCTCCGAGTTTCAGGAGGCTGCCGAGAGTGCTCTCAGCTTGATCGCCAAGATACTCAGCGGAATTCCTGCTGTGCACAAATCACTGATCCACACTACGGTAAGATCAGGACGGAGCTCCGGGTTACATCGTGTGGCTTTCAGCGTGCGCAGCTGCTTGCAGATTTGGTCCCTACATCCTGTCTGAACACGCTCTGAAAATAACCTCCCTTCCTTTTTTCGTTTCAGACGCTGTCTCTCGACGAGAGCGACTTGAGCACGCTGCAGTTTCTCAAACAGTCCCTGGATTTACCGGAACCAAGTCCTCTTCAGCCCGTCTCAGACAACTTTAAACTGGTAAGTACTGATTCTACCAAACAATTTAGAGAAATGCTTGAGCATGTAAATGCATCCTGTTCAACCTGACAGCATACCGGCAGCCCAGAGAGCACCTGCTCAAGGGTACCACATGAGGGGCAAGGAGTGTGTAACGTCTTCCCTCAACAACCTCTTTGCAGGATGTTTCCTTGGGCCGCATAGTCGAGGGCCTGAAGTTGCACAAGACCCTGCTGAAGGTGATGGGCGAGCTGGTGAACTTCAAGCCGAACGGACTCCAGTACGACCTGCGGGACGCGTTACTGCACCTCCACAAGGTAAGGAAGAGCCTCGCTAGACCCCACATCCTAGTAGCAGTGTAAACCTCCCGCTGTGTCGGAAATGCGTCTTACTGTGAATCTGCACGCTCATTCCGTTCTTTTCTCTCGGATTCTCCAGATGCAGAATCTGATTAAGGCGGCAAAGGGACCAGAGAAGGTTTTGGAAAGCGAGCTGAGAAAGGATTTGGCTCCAAAGCTGCAAAATGAATACGTGTCCCAGGTGGCAACACATCTGGCCCTGATCCAGCTGAGAGAGTTCTCCAAGGACGCCAGCCGCAGCCTCCGGAGCATGATCATCACCCCGCTAGAACACGAGGCCGACGATTAGGAAAGCCACGGAACCGGATACTGAAATCTGACAGGAACGTGTTTGGGTTTTTGTGGACGTTCAGAACTGCTCACTCAATCACCTGTTTACATCATTTCATTAATATCTGGGACACACATGGTTAAACATTGAGATTATTTATTTATTTAATTTATTTATGTATTTATTTATCCTACACATTGTTTTTCTTTACAAACTCTTGTGACTTGCCATGTGATGATGATAATGATGATGATTTAATCCTCACCATTACAAGTCAGTTATGATCTACATTAGGTCTTTTTCCTGCTGAATGTATATCAATGTTTTACTCTACTTTTACTCTATTTATTCTGGAAATATTTATTTGTTTACCCGTATTGAGAAGAATGTTTTCTGATTATTATATTTTATATATTTATATAATGTTTTTTTTTATTGTCCTATTATACAAGACATAATATTTTATCTTGGAACAATATGTGACTCGTAGTTTCATGTCACTTTAAGAGAAACTGAACCGGATTTTTGTCACCGATTTCTTTCCGTTTGACCGAATTTGTAAAAAAAAAAAAAAAGAAGAAGAAGAAGAAGAAATAAATAAAAGAATGCATTTTCATTTGAATATTGTATTACATTTCATAAAATATTAATCCATATTTTGAATATATCAATATTTTGAATATTAAAATTTTCAATAATATAAATGATGTTTTAAGAAATATATAAAAAGGAAAATAAATGAAAGGTAATTAAAAAAAAAAGTTAAAAAAAATTTTTTATGTGAAAATATAAGAAAGTAAAAACAAACACTCCAGAAAATGAAAAGCAAAAGAAATTTCCTGAATGAAACACGGAGAGGTGACGAGTCAGAAAAATGGGACGCAGGTCTCCAGAAGCAGCTCAGCAGGTAAAGACCTTGTAGTTGTGACATCAAACGAAGACAAAATGTAACCCTTAACTCTCTCTAGCCCCAGTTTTTTCCCCCCCATGTGCATTATAGTCATATATTAGAGCTTCTTTTTGTTCGGTTTGTTGATTTGAGCAGTTTAACGACTTGCAGAACAGAGTAAAGACTGAAACAGAACCCTACTTCTGTTTTTTCATTTCTAGGAAACTCTCCTTGGTCGGTGTTGATGAACGCATGGCAACTCCATGTGCGTTGCGCAGCATGGTGACGTTCTTGCGTGACCCCCTGAGCGTTGAACAGGAAGGGAAATCTCATCACATGCTAGTGCACTCACCATGGAAGGGCTATTTTTATCAACATCCTCCGATTTCACATAAGTCATATTCATGTCGACTGGGCACTCGTCGTTTGGGAAATCCCTGATTTGTCGCTGTAAAATATTCCGATATTTTGAGAAAAAGAAAGAAACGCTGGCTTTTCCTAAAAAAAAAGAGAGAGGGGCAGACTCAGGCCTCACATTCTCTAGTCTTATTTTATACGTTTTGAAATAAATGAACGCTTTTAACGGCACATTTGTAACCCTTCTAATTGACCTGATGTTACGGAACCTCTGTTACCGAGAAACCGCATAGAAGCGTCTGTCCTGGAGAAGCGACACTGACACTGGACTCTCCTTCCATCAGCGCTAAATTAATGTCTCCTTACAGAAAACGTCGCCATGTCAGCAGTCGCGTGTTTACGTCTGCCGTACACGTCTCTGCGGATGAACCGTCGCTATGGAAATATAAATAAATAAATTAATTAATTGTGATTGTGGCATACCTTGAACCAAGCAAGGTATGAATTTTACCTCTGCATTGTGAACACCCAGAAGTGAGAAGTGCACACATACCCAGAGCAGTGGGCAGCTCCATGCTGCAGCGCCCAGGGAGCAGTTGGGGTTAGGTGTCTTACTCAAGGGCACTTCAGCCATGGATACACAGGGAAGGGAAAGTGCTGTTCATTCAACACACATGCTCTCTTCCTGCTAGTCCAGGGAATCAAACCAGCGACCTTTCGATCCCAAACCCACTTCTCTAGCCTTTAGGCCACGGCTGCCTAAAACGGCAAACGATAACATTACAGGAGGATTTGAGCCTGCTACAGAGCCGCTGCTCCAGAAAATTAATCAAGAATTTCTGACCAATCAGAACTCGGCAGCGCTGTGGCGCGATACGGATCAAGTGTAAAGACCGCAGCGAGGCCGCGTCTCCACCACATGACTGATGACTAGGGCTTTTTTTTTTTTTGCTGCTTTGCCTCTGAGCCTAAAGACATTTCGAAAAGCACTTCCTTCCCAAACCCCTGCTGTGGCATTACGCTGTTATGCAAGAGCCATTTTTCAGCATTACTTTCACACGTTAACCCGCGACCAGCACCCGCTCGTTATTCTCCACGCATGCCATAATCGAGCCGCATTTCTTTTCCGTCTGTCCGTTTATCCCTCCATCAGAGGGATAATGTTTGTGGAGTTTGGGTTGTTGGTGTAACGTGTAAGTGTCACTTCCTGCTGTTACCAAAATCAAGATCGGGCTCCAAATATTTCATCTTGTTTCATAAAGTTTAAATGATTCATTCCTGTCGGTTGATGATTTGATTAGAGTGAAATCTCTCACCACAGCACTAATCTCACAAAAAAAAAAAAAAAAGAAAAAAAAAAGGTGTTAGACTGTTTCAGTAAGTTAACATTAAACATTCAGGGTTCATTTTAGTCCACACTTTTACAACCGATATATTCCCGACAACAGAATTTCTATCATTTCTTCTGTAAATGTTCCTGCGAAGGATTTTATTATCGTCCGTTATTCTTCTTCCGGGGGAAGACATCCGTGTCCCACGTTTCGCTCGAGTGCAAATTTCAGTACAACGAAGCTCGTTAATTTGAACTCGATCGAGCCGAAATCACGAATTTACGTCAATCGGACGTTTGGTCAAACCCAGTTTAACGACTTCGAAAACAAGCGGATAAATGAAGACGAGCCGTTCAATTAGCTCAAAAGTAATGGCGCCCTATAAAGTGAGTGAAGTGATTTATTGGTAGAGAAAAACGTGGGTAAATGAAAGCGGGAATTCTTCAGTTTGGCAAGAACATTGACACAAATTTACTAAAAGTTCCAAAAATATTTTTGCCTCACTGATTGAACAGTTCGGAGGGACGCGATTAGCACCGGATCCTGTTACACACGCAGCTGTTCGTTCTGCAAAATTTTATTAAAAAAACAAAACAAAACAAACAAAAAAAAGGGTGGAGCCAGGTAAAAACACCAAGTTCAAAGAGCACGTGTGTGTGTGTTTTAGCAGTACACACATTTTACAGTAACCACCGTGTGCTTGTGGATAAAATCTGATGCTCTGATGTTAAATGATATTTTTATACCAAAAATGGAAAATTGGCTGGAAAAAAAGAAAACTATGAACATGTGTAACGTTAGCTAAATCAAAGACGATTCTAAAACACCCGGCTAATACACAACAGGTGTAAAGTTCGGCAGGTTTGCAGGCGGACCTGATGAACTGTAGCTATAGTGAAGGTGTAGTTTATGAAGTGGCAGTAAATAAACAAACAGCCCCGGGTTTGTTCTGCGTAGGTGTAATGGTGGCACATAAAACTGATTAAGCGCAGCAGCAGAGGGGTTTTTTTTTTTTTTTTTTGCTTTGCATGCAAATTTACCTTGTAATAGCAACATCAGCATTAGTGTGGGTTCCATGTTATATATATGGTTTCACACATTTACACACAGACACACACACACACACTTTTCTGTGGAAACACTGTGTGAACACTGCTAACTCCACAGTAATACAGGCAGCTTCTCACGTTAGAGAAAATGAAACTTTAAACTTGAAAAAGAATTTTGTTTTATTTCAATCTTTTTCAAGATTTATTATTCATTTTCAAACTTCTATTGGATGCGTCGGTGCAGAAAAGTCACCGTTGTATTTATTTATTAATATATATTAAAAAAAAAGTGTCATTTAAATATTTTAAATTTGCAAACTAAAATACTATTTATAATGAATAAATCATTAAATTTGGGGTTTTTTTCAGATGTATTTTGCATTTTCGTTGATTTGGACAATTTTAACCATGTTTTTAGGTAGAATGTTCACTATTTAACTCTTATAAACTAGAACATTTTAACTCTGTTAAATTTTGAATGCTGATTAAAAATTATTTTTTTTAATAAATTCATTACAAGATTAAGACACAGTGACTGGAAATTTCAGTTGAACAATAAATGAAGTCACATGTTAGTAAGGTTATAAATCTCAGTTTATTGAGTATAAAAAAGTTCTATATACAAACATGAGTCTGTCTTTTCCATTTTTGTCTTTTTATGGTGACAGTGGTAAGCATCAGATGATGGCTAACAAGCAAAGGAGCTAAAATAAATGACGTCAACATTCTTCAGAAGTGTCTGAAGTACTGCAGAGGTGGAAGTGTGATGTTCAAATCAGGAGTAACTGTGAGGCCACAAACTGTTGCGAGAAACTGTTACTGGAAATCAGATTCCATTACAGACCAAGGATGATTTGTACATGTGCCATTGCTCAGTAGCTTTGTTTGTGTGTGTGTGTGTGTGTGTGTGTGTGTGTGTGTGTGTGTTACAATGCAGCGATGGCTTTGGCGGCGACTCTTCGGCCCAGCGGGAGCGTCAGATCTGTGATGGACAGGACAACTTTGGGCTTGGCGAGTGAGTGCAGCTTGACCAGCTCAGAAACCTGTGAACACGAACACACACGTGCCGCACACACGCACAGATCAGGAACTTGAGGTAACAAGAAATATTTTGTCTCAGTTTTCTATAATAAAACTTATAAAAACACTATTTTGTGGGGACCTTTGACTCTGTCCTTTCAGTGTGTTGACCTCTCGCATCCTTTGATACCATTTTTTCATTGTGAGGACCTCTGACATAATCATATCTTTGTGAGGACCTTTGACCCTTGTCCTATTTTCAGGAACATATTTGACCCTGCCCCATCACTGTGAGGAAATGTGACACGGTGAAATCATTGTGAGGACCTTTGGTCATTTTTGGCCTTCACAAAGGACTAAAAGGGCTAAATACATGTGTGTGTGTGTTTGTGTCTCACCATAGTAAAGGGCATGAACTGCAGGATGCTACCCCGGCTGCCCTGCTCCGAACAATCCACACACTCCTCAATGAAACTCTGCACAAACTGTGTGTGAGGCCCAGCAGTCTTTGAGCTCAGGATGGATGAGATCAGCAAGAACAGATTTGCTACAAAGCAAAAAAAATTTAAAAACCACACAATTTAGCCGATTCTATTACTCAAACGAGGTCCTTTACTCAAACCAAAGTTGCATCACTCTGTACTCTGCTACATGAGTATGAAAGAAATCTGAATGTTTTAGCAAATCATATAAGATTGGTTTCCAGTAGAAATACTTCCAATGCCATTGATTTCATGAGAACGCACTGACGGACAACACCAACGCTCAACTGTAAAGTTTCACATGACTTCACATGATTTCACTGATTAGCTTTATACAACACTTCTTAACAAGGGAGAAAAAAAAAGGATAGAGGTGAGAGAATCATGAAAATGTAACAGACAGGGAAGTTATATAGATAGACAGATAAAGTGAGTGAGTGGGGGAAAAAAATGAAATAAACGGCAAAGCTATTTATTAACATTAGCAATTAGGCCTCAAAAAAATGAAGTGAGGTCAATAGGAGAAAAACGAGGGATGAAAAAAACAGAAAGTAGAAGTGATGGAGTACTTAGTAGTTTTGCCCAGAACATATTTAATAGGTTGAGAGGTATCATTTTGCAAATTGATGAAATGGGAACAGTTTGAAAAATTTCCCATTCAAACTCTATGGGGCATAAATGAATGGATTGCGAGATAAAAAAGGAGGGATGTGAAAAGTTATAAAAAGTTATAGCTGCTAAACAAATAACAGGGCCTACAAAATGAAGCTGAAACAATCTTAAAAAGCCAAGGGATAACAGTACAGTGCTTTGGTTTGCAAACACTATAATAAAAATCTTAAAGCATTCATTATTTAGCAGCAATAAACCACTGATCAAAAAAACTTATTAACTTGTATGTATGGCTAGACAAGTACAAACACACACACACACACACACACACAACCGACCTAGCACACGGTTGAGTGGATCTCTCATATTGACTGTGTGGAGCTGAGAGGCAGAGAGTGAGCTGCTCATCGTGCGGTCACCTACGGAAAGGGCAAAGGTCAAAAAGGTTTACAAATAATGCTGGCTGGAATTAAAATAAAACAAATGCAAAATCTATAGTGACTTTCAGTTCATCTTTCTTTATAATAAAATACAAGGTTCAAATTCCTATGAATTGCTAAACATTACCTACATGAAGTGAAGCTAGCAGTCTAAGCTATCAAGATTTCCTCAGTTTGTATTTTTCTGCTACTAAGTGTCATGATATTTTTTGAGGTGACGTCATTTCCTGTTTTCGAATCGTTTGCCGGGAGTTTTGCCGTTGTTGGCGTTTTTGTTATACGTGTTTTTTTCCGTTTTTTCATTAGTACTTCTGCGCTATTATTTTATTTCTTGCAGTGTTTTTTACTTTTTTCTTCTTTCTCTTTGGAGAACGTGTTTTTTCTCTTTTTTAATTTTTGGTGTTTAAACGCTGCGAGCGGAGGGCATTCACGGCGGATCTGCCGAAATTGTTATCAACACCACTTCAACTAAGGTACGTTAAAGATTTACTATGGCAAACATTCAGCTTGTTCAGTGTGTGGAGTGCAGGATGTTTAGTCATTCTTCCTCC
>JAQQZR010000006.1:951360-997254 GCA_030068235.1 Notoglanidium macrostoma | reverse complement strand
CGGACCTCAGTACCGAATTCTAACCATTCGGACCTCAGTACCGAATTCTAACCATTCGGACCTCAGTACCGAATTCTAACCATTCGGACCTCAGTACTGAATTCTAACCATTCGGTCCTCAGTACTGAATTCTAACCATTCGGACCCCAGTACTGAATTCTCAGCATTCAGACTTCAGTGTTCAATCAGGACTGGGTTCTGAATTCCATCCAGTCTTTAGTTCTGACTAATCAGTCTTCAGGGCTATAATCTGCACAATTAGTCTTAATAGCATATAAATAACACTTGCTTGCTACACGATTCATTAAACAACTGCTCAACATCAGCACAATTTGTACAAATACAAAATTGACCTTGCTAAAAGAGGTTTTCTTATATGCAAATTCAAGATGCCAAACAAAACGCTGAAAGCACAGATGTGGAAGTGAGCACGTGCGCTAAAGCCTGTTAACGTGAAGACCTTTAGTATGTTGGTGACGGTCGGCTCGGCACGCAGTATGAGGCCCGGGTTCGGCTGGATGTTGGCGTTCTCCGCCGTTTTCAGCTTCGGAGCGTATTCCCGGTCTTCGGCCCTAAAAGAAGCAAATTAAATTGGACAGCGAATTTGGGAGTGAATTTAGGAGTGATTAGTATCGAGCTGGCGATGCCGTGTACCGTTTAGCGGTGAGGGAGATCATGTTGGGTTCCGACAGCAATAAGAGTTTATGGCACTCCTGGAGCAGCAGACTGAGGCAGTCGCAGCTACACACACACACACACACACATTTTTATTGACATGGCCGTCGTTCTATCGCAAATCAACACAAAAGACCGTACAGTTTTTAACAGAGTAAATTTTCTCGTACTTGCATCTCTGGTCAGCTTTGTCCAGCAGTGGCGTGAACTTCAGCAGAAACTCAAACGCCATGTTGACTTCCTCCGTAAAGTCCTGAAATATAGCGCACAAAGGTATTTAAAGATTGATTGCTATTCGGCCCTCTAAAACCGTTCCAATTTCTCACGTGGCCCCTTTGGAAAAATTATTGCCCATGGAGGCACGTCAACCTCTAATCTCGTTTCCATAGTAACAGCTCATTCCCAGGGACTTGCCTAGCAGACGTGCCACATAGTTAAACGCTGTCATTATTTAATAAGGGAATCAGTAACCGTTAGTGCTGCGACGGGACGTTAAGGACGCGGCTTTTCGTCACCTTCTGTAATATCTTTTTAGATACGTTAGAACATATATAACTTTATGTTAATAATATATATATATATTACTTTTTATAATTTTAAATATTTTGATGAGTCATCATCACTTTCATTCTGCAAAGTTTGCGTTTGGCCAATCGGCGACGTTTAGAGAGCGAGCTCCGCCCCAGTCTCCGGTGAACTCTCTAGCAGGTTTCTGGGTTAAGAAATCAGCGCGAGTGTCTCTTAAGAAGGTGAACAGGAGTTATCTGCAGACTGGAATGTCAGGCGGGTGCGGTTACTCATACCTTCTCCCCCTGAGGGTACTTCTTAAACCTCAGCAGAACCTGAGGAACCTGCGAACATCAAGCGGAACATCAGAACCATAACGAGGCGCGGTTGTTTAATTGTTAAAACTGATATAAAGCAGACCTTGAGGAACGTGAACGCGGTCCATTTGAGCTCCTCGGTGCCTTCCGGAGACTCGATGAGCCCGGTGAAGCAAGCTTTCCAGACCTCCAGGATAAACAGCGGCGCCGGAATGCGCTGGAACAGAAGATCCGGACACGCGTCAAGGCGTGAGGTCCGAGACGGAGCCGCGAACAGAGAGAGTTAGCCCTACCTGCATCCTCTTGATCATCATGAGCTGCTCCACCAGCGGCTGCATCTCCCCCGTCAGGTTCATGGTCCCCTCCAGCATGATGAAAGCGTGGACCGACGGGAAGGAGGTCTCGACGGGCGGCTCACACTGGACGCTCAGCATCTGAGGAACACTGAAGCCAACGAGGAGACGTTTCACGGCGCCGTTCTGATTCACTGGCAAGACTAGACCTGAAGGGCGTGAGCGCTCACCTCTTTACCAGCATCACACACTCCTCCAGCTTGCTCTTCAGCGTCTGATTGGTCACGCCGCCCAGATTCTCCGAGAGTCTTACTAAGGCTTGCTCCGTGTTGCTCCAGGAAGCTGCACAAACCGGTCAAACGTTGTTCACAGGACAGCTACATTTGGTCGACGGGCATTCATAACGACTGAAAAGAAAAATCTGCATCTTCGCTAGCGCCGTCACTAGCCTACATATTTATTTGTAATTATTAGTTCACTTCTGACTCCATGCTGAGGAACTCACGCACCCTGCTCCTCCAGTCGGGCGATGTGCATCAGGGCTCGATTCTTGTCCCGCTGCAGAAGGTTCTCCAGGCGCTCCTGGCAAGCCCGGAGACTGGTGTCGCCCGCCGGCACGGCGCTGGGCTCCTTAAGCTTCTCGCAGTACCAGGTGCAGCCCTGCAGGAGCCAGACGACCGCCCCCAGCAGGGCCCGGCACAGGGCAATACACTCCTCCGCTTTACCGTGGCAACTACCGGTGATAAGCACAGTTTCCCGTAAGGAGACGTTTATATAAGACTGGCGAAAGGTGAAACCAGCTTGACGTACCTGAGACGGTTGGAAAACATGTCCATGATCTCCAAGAGCGACTTGACGCAGAGTTCTCGGGAGAAATCGTCGAACTGGGGATGAAACGAACACGTGTGCCTCACATCTCAGCAACCACAAACAAACGGCTGCGAGTTCCTCACACACAGGCTGAGATTCTGCTGATGTTTAAAGTAACTGCAGGCCATCTCTCACCGTGCCGCAATTAGAGTTCCATCGATTGTTTTTTTTTTTTTTTTTTTTAAAGAAATTATTGGTATTGATGTACTGACGCTTAAATTCAAGCGCAAACTGACTGCTTTTCATTTAAAATGAATAAAACGCAGAGAGGTGTAGAACGAACACTGACCTTACTGACAGCCGTGAGAACGCTGGAGTAGGACACCATCTACAGGACAAAAGTGGATTCATAAATAAAGACGTACACACCGGCTGTTCCAGGGACAGACGTTAACACATGCGTACTCATGATATTGTCTAGCAACACTAAGTTGGTTCTACTTCCTAAATGGCAGTCAGTTAAACACGGACGTTGGCTTTCTTTCACGGTCCCGTGAGCTTCGTACTGGAGCGAAACGCCAAAAGGATCATAAAACAGTAGCGAAAAGTCAACACTGTAAAAAATATATATACAAAAATCACCTACATGGAAAGTTTCTGCATTTTATAGTCATTTATATTGTGACCAGCGTACTCGAAAAAAAGACCATGAGCGCCACCTGCTGGTTGTGACAGGGAATTTGAACTTTTTTTTTTTGGTGTAAATGCTGGTAATAAAAGTAAAATGCACTTTTTTGGCGTCCCATACCTCTGAAAAAAATACATACACTTTTTTTTTTTTTTTTAACCGACCTGGGAACTGATGGCGTACTTCAAATAGGAGAGAATCAGCGGGTTCGGAGACGGTCCGATCATCGCCTGCTCCAACAAAGCCTCTGGATAAGCGGGAAAAAAAACAACATAAATTAGGATGAAAAGCATCTAGTCAGAAGCCAACATCCTGCTGCACTTCTAAAAGTTTTAACGTGACCAAAATAACACGGAAACATCACTCGCCTCTACTCTGCGCAGTACACTAGCTAGGCCAAAGGTCAAACCCTATAAAGAATGGAAGCAAAGTGGACAGAAAGCAGAGTGAGAATTCAGTTCGGCTCAGTACTTACAGGATGAGTGATCACAAACAAGGCCGAGGGTGCCAATACTTTAGCGCCGGGGAAAACTTTTGATATTATATTTGACTAGAATAGGGAGAATAGAGACATTCTTTCCCGTGGCTGGATCGTAAACACTGACCTATTGAGTATGTAGTCATGTTATACCCTACGTAGTGAGTGAGTAAGAAGCAATCTGGGGTGGAAAAGTGGCAGTTAAACCGAGTCCCATGTCAGTAATAAGAAAACCTCACTGTGAGTGAATGAATCTATGCATTCTGGCAACAACGGGCCACTAGAGAGCCGTTAGTGAAGAGTGCTTGGACCCCGCCGATCGCTGCTGTGGCTAGATTTTGGGGTAGGAGCAACAGAGGAGCTGGAAGGCTACTATTTTCACACAGATTATTATTATTATTATGCCAAAAGGTTACATTGCTGTTAAAATTACTGTGCTTTTTAAGAAAAATAAACTCCAACAAATGGACACTAGAGAAGAGCCGTTAGTGAAGCGACTTCTTAATCAGACCAATCCACGTTCTGCACTGCTTTTAGCTCCGCCCACATGTCCTGACTTCCGGGGAGTGGCATGTATCACTGGGTCATCATCACTTTTATTAAACATATTGATGCAAATTGGAAAGAATTGAACCTGGCCACTAGGTTAATATCTGTGACTCGTGCTTGGACCCCGCAGATCGCTGCTTTTAGGGGTCCAGGAAGTGACAGTGCAGGAAGTCTACTGTTTTTACTAGGATGTTATTATTGTCTGTAAGATTATTATTAACATTTAATTGCTGTTACTGTTGTGCTCCTGTGATACCATGTGCAAGAAAAGTAACTAAATTCGGCACGGGTACTCATGTACGCCACATTTAGCATGGCAATGACCTGCAAGATTGGGGTAATCCCACGTGGTTCCTTTGGGGCAGTTCTTCTTGATGTTGACGGCCCACTGATAGTCGCTCCAGCGCTCCTTCCACGCCTGCAGGATGGCTTGCTTCAGGTTCACCATCTTCAGTTTGCGCATAAAGAAAACCTGAACGGAAAACAGAGCATGAATCGTGACTTCCTCTCATGGAATCAACGTCCCAGAAACCCGACTCGGCTTCAGTGACTCAGCGACCTGCACGGTGACGTCGCGATGGCATCGATGATGGTATTAGCACGAAGGTTAAGGCTTCGGAAGCGGAGCGGTTTGAGCAAGGTGGAAAGATGAGAGGGCTAGACAGGCCAAAAGGACTAAAGCGCCGCTGCAGCGAGCTCTTTAGGCGAAGATGAGGTAAGGAATAATCCCACTCACCACAATGAGCCGAACAGCATTGTGGGTAATGCAGGACACCGTTCAACAAAGTGGCAATGACACAAAAAAATATTTTTTCTTTGGAAAAAGGTAAACAGTTTTTTATTTTTATTTATAGCGTGTAATGATTAATGCACTAACTGGTCGCATGATGCAAATTGGTCAACATGGGGTTGCATTTATGTGTTACCTAGGCATAAATCTTCAGCTACAGCCAGCAGAACTGTTATCTAGTTAGCTGGATTTGTTAAACCCGATAAACCTCATTACCTTTAAAATGCCTTATTATAGTTCCCCAGTATTAGCCGGCTAGCGGCTAACGCGGTAAGAATGAATACATTTCAGGCACTATAACGATTATATTTTTATTTACATTAGGGTTCTTATAATACGCATCATATAGCTGATACTTACCTGATCGTTTTTTGTTCCTAAATAAGAATACGTTTGACTGCAAGCTTTTTAGTTCATTTAGACACGCGTTATAGTTTTTCCACACCCGTATTCCGACCAGGCCCGCCTTCTCTGATCGGATTGGTTAGCATTTTGATCAAGTTCTGTATTTACCCAAAGATGTTAGAGTATCACTGACCACCATCGCCACCAACCCCGCCCCCTCAGTCATGTTAGCCAATCCTGGCGTAGAAGGCGGGATTTCTCAGAATACGGGTAGGAATCAGAAATCACCCTATTCATTTTCAGCTGTCGCCATTTTGAAAGCAATACCGTGGCATTTGATTGGTTAAGAGCCTAATCGCTGAGGAATCAGTATGCGTTAATGCTATTGGTCCGATCAGCCGGCGCCTCTCTTGATTGGTTATTGTTCATTCAATCCGTTTGTCAGTTTGTTTACTGTTGTGTGTGTGTGTGTGTGTGTGTGTGTGTGTGTGTGTGTGTGATCGAAATTTTATCCAAATCTAAACCAAATTAGTGTTTTTTTTCATGTTATGTTCAACATATTATAAAAACACATTTGGTTGCCTGATTTATATATAGCTGAAAGCAAATGTTTGCATCCCCATTGGTTTTTAATAGAAAAAAGGGATTTGTTTTTTTTTTTAAACAAATTTCCACCACCCAAAACATTAACAACATTAAATGCAGCCCTGCTTCACCGTTCCACTCTGTCTATTATTATTTTATGGCATTTAATATATATTTGACATTTTTTTTGGTATTTGTGATAATGAATAGAACATCTGTGGAGCCCGACTTGTTGGTATAAACATCAGATTGTCTTCTTTGTCTTCTACATTTTGTTCAACGTATATAATAACACTTGCACAAGATTTAACACGCTTAACGTGAACATGGCTGTTTCCAAATAGACAAAATGCAGAAGGAATGAAAACACATTACTCTTAGATATTATTATTATTATTATTATTATTATGATCAAATGGATATGGCGGTACATTGTTCACTCCGTTGACCCGGCTACCCCGGTGTTTATTTTGCTTTCTAAACATTTTCTTATTATGACTCCGACAAAAATTCCCCTTAACTTGATTTGTATTTTCCAAAAATTTTATTAAGCCGTCTGAATAAGTTACAATAATATCAGTGCCTACAGTATTTACAGCCGAGAATCAGGGAAAAAATATATATAGGTGGAATTTATTCATAAATCATAATGCTTGGACTGTGATTGAGAGGTCAGTAATTTTTGTCCGTCTCCGTCGTGTCCGCCGTCCCTCTTGTCCCTCTGGACGCCGTTCTGCTTTTCCCTCCTGTCTCTTCCACCTGACGAGAACGGCAGGATGGTCTTCTTTTTCACGACGCGGGGTTCGTCACGTCCCTGAAAAAAACAATCGCTCACGGATTCGCCTCTGTGTATGAAACCAATCAGGATGATAGCTAACGCACCTCAGAAGGTATAAAACACACCTCGTCGGAGTGGTCAGAAAGGCTCTGATAAGGCTGTGACGAGTCGTTCCTGCTGGACTTGCTGTCGTTTTTCAACTCTTCGTCCTTCCAGAAGGAAAAGAGAAATACGGTATCACGTTAGATATCGCATTATCACCTCCTGTGTTGGTTTCTATCAAAACTTATATTTTTGCAGCACGAGTTCATGTGACAATGTTTACACGAGTCCTCACTACTCAACACTACAAACTACTAATCTAAGCCAATCCGAAAAGAAAACACTGAAATAGTTTCAAGGCAACCTCTGAGAGAGACTTGGCTGGAGATTGGCTGGAGGTCTTGGGCGAACCGGAGCCCCTTATTCTCTCGCTCAACCAGGAAAACGACACAAACGGGGGACCAGAGGAACGCGAGGAACGGCTCTGCGCTCCGTCAGGCTCCCTGCAACCAAGCGAGAATGTGATCTGAATAAACCCATGTCAATGCGCATGCATGTGGGAACGGACGTGTTTGTAGCATGCAGACTCTGTACCGGGTTTCCGCGGCGTGTCTGTTGGCCCGCTCCCTCCTGACCTTCCCGTACGTGCGACGCAAAGTAACCCTGTGCAAAGAAACATGAAATAGTGCACATGCTAGCTGTTATAGTGCAACATAAAGCAGAGTTACTGTTACTGCCACAAGACTGATTATTTATCTAATACACCACATTCTGTATGTAGTACTTTTTATCCGTTTATAGTTACAGAACATCCACAAAACGAGTTAGTTGGCACTGTACGCAGTCAGAATTCATATCCGTGATATAAATATTCATAACCCTCACATTGTGCGCTGTAATTAACGTTGAAAAAAAAAAAATCGACAACTCTGTACTGACCCGAGATCGAGGAAACGCCTCCTGGTCTTCTTGTCCAGCAGGACCGTCGGACTGCTCGGCTCGTCTGAGCCAATATCACGACTGTCATCTGAACACACAAAATAAGCTCATAATAACCACTCCGAGGTCAGTGCAAAGAGGCAGAAGGATAGGGTGGATCTGCTTTCGGAAGAACGATGACTGAGTCGCCTCTTACTGATGCGCTACAGTTACACTGCATTATGCGTACATAGGGAATATATACATTTTGTCCACAATGAAGTCTTACTTCCTGCTTAAAGACTATAATATATCAGCTCAAAGACACACGCACTGCCCATATTTGGGCGTTGAGCCACGCCCCTATCCGTCCCTTACATTTCCATAAACAGCCTCAATTCCAACCCTATACGTACAATTTCTACCAAATCAATCTGACCTTTTTGTTTGCAGTAAAACCTGAAGGCACATCATCCCTCTGATTCCTCGTCCCATTGATTCCCGCCATTTTATGGGCTGTTCTATACATTATCAGTTTGTTGGGGGACCCACTTGAATTCCACGAGACTGGGCCAGATCTTATGGGTTAAAAATTGGTGAATACGTTGATTCATAAGTGTAATCTGGAAAACATGAATGGTAGATGCCATTATACATGGCGGAGCTTACAGCTAAGCAACATGGCTAGTTAGTTCAATTAATCATAGCAATTTACCAAAATTATTCCTAATGCCAGAGGTTTAAATATGTTTCCATTTAATAATAACTAAGTGCTCCACCCTCATCACACTGTTTCCCACTCACGTGATGTAGAAAAGCTGCACTTCCTGTAAGATGATAAAGACTGCATCGGGAGTGTGTTAGAGCTGGGAAGTTAACCTAGCTTATTCAAAATGTCTACCTTCACTCTGAGAGTATTCCCTCTGATGCAGGAGAGAATGATTCTCCTCATGGAGCTGGACTCGGTCCTTCTCACGCACATGGGTCTGGTCCTTCTGGAGATGGTCCCTCTTGTGCAGGAGGGTGTGGTCCTCCTGAAGCTGATCCCTTTTGCACAGGTGTGTGTTGTCCTCCTTGAGATGATCCCTGCTGCGCACTTGGTCACTCTGGTCACCCTGTCGCAGATGAGTGTGGTCCCTCTGGTGCAGCTCAGTGTGGTCTTTCTGGTGCAGAGGGAGATGGTCCCTCTGGTGCAGGTCAGAGTGGTCCTTCTGGTGCAGTGGGAGATGGTCCCTCTGGCGCAGGTGTGTGTGGTCCTTCTGGTGCAGTGGGAGATTGTCCCTCTGGTGCAGGTCAGAGTGGTCCTTCTGGTGCAGTGGGAGATGGTCCCTCTGGCGCAGGTGTGTGTGGTCCTTCTGGTGCAGTGGGAGATTGTCCCTCTGGTGCAGGTCAGTGTGGTCCTTCTGGTGCAGTTGGGGATGGTCCCTGTGGTGCATATGAGCTTGGTCTTCCTGGCGCTGCTGGAGATGGTCTCCCTTGAGCAGGTGGATCGGAGAGGAGGGATTCAGCAAGCACGCACTCCTTCGTCTTTGTTCTTTCTTTTCGCTCTCAGCTGTCTCAAAGGTGAAGGCTCGGTCCTTCCTTGCGGGAGAGGAGGAAGGGTGGAGGTCAGAGAAGGGAGAGGGGCAGCGTAGGGACACATGGAGAGGCGAGCAGGAGCCAGACAACAGGCCACTGTAGCTCTGGTGCAGGTAAATACACAAAACGTTGTTAGTCACACTTCACAAACGATTTTGTTGTTCTACCTTAGTACAATTACAACCCCTCCCCCCCACCACACACACACAAACACACACCTTTCCATCGAGGCTGTCTTCTCCCTCCGTGGAACTCAGACTGTCTCGGAGCCGGGACCTGGAGGGGCGGTGCCTCCTGGTTTTGATAGACAGCTGAGCTTTAGCTTTCTGTAGGCTGCTGTCCAGTCGCTCAGTCTCAGGCACTGCGTCTGTCAAATCTTACACATGGTTAATAATAAAAAAAATTTGTAAATGCACAACCTGAATATGTTCAGGCATCTCACACACACACACACACACACACACACACACACACCCCAGCAGCCGTAAAACACTGTGATGTCGTAAAGAACGGCTGGAGCTCTATTAAGCTGCCAAAGATTACTAAAGTGAATGATGTAATGGTGTGTATTCCTTACACACACACACACACACAGAAAGAAAAAGGAAACTTGTGGTTGAGAGATGCTTTAGCGAGGTCTGAGGATTGGCAAGCCTCTACACCTGCCCTCTGGCCAAACTCATAAAGCACCAGAGCTGTTCCTGGATCATTTCAGCTTTATTATTTTTCAGCCTCCAGCAACACACAACGTCTTCTTCATGAGGTACTTATTATACAAGAGCGCGTTATTTAACATCGTCAGCGTCCTGCTGTGGTGTCGAAAGCAACGTGTTAATCATGAATAATTAGTTTGCTCAACAGACCCTTCACCGGACCTTTAATTCCAGCATTTAAAAGCGATTCATTCATGAGATCCGCAGCTCTGTGTGAGAAACAGCACAGGACCAAACATTACATACATATATTATTCTACATAGTAGCTTTCTGTGCAAATAGCTGAAGCACCCAACGTTTTACATACAAGGGTTATTATTTTATGGCGTCTACATTATTACCGCATATATATATATATATATAATTGTACAAAAAAGCAAGCAAGAATGTTCCGGGTTTGAACCTTGTGGCTGATTCTGTGGAGTTTGCATGATCTCCCCGATTTCCTCAGGGTCCGCTGGTTTCCTCCCACAGTACAAAGACATGCAGATTAGCTCAGCTGGCTACTCTAAATTGCCCATAGGTGTGAGTGTGAGTGTTAACGGTTGGCGACCTGCCCGCGCTGTGACCCCGCCTCTCACCTGAAGCCACCTGGGATTGGCTCCAGCTTCCCCGTGACCCTGATGGATAAGCGATATAGATAATGGATGGACATTTCATTCTTTTTTTTTTTTATTATCTGTCAGCAATATAACCCTGTTGGTATGTAGCGTTTTGGGACGTGAAACGGGACAAATTTATATTTGCGATTGAGCTAAAACAATAAATAGCGTGTGTGTGTGTGTGCGATAAAATGTCATGTGCGTGTTAAAAGGAAGCTACCAGTCAGGATGACACCAAACCAGACACGGTAAAATCAATATGTAGAAACTGCTTGCTGTCAAACACAATGCAGGATAAGACCTCTGACTGGATAAAGCTTTTAGGGCTGGTGGAGAAAACAATAAATGATCACAGCAATAAAGACGTCAGCGACCTTCCCTGCTCAAGTCACGAACAAAAGCTTACAGCAAAAGAAATCTACAAAACCTATTAACGGAAATCAGCGACAGACAGCAAGAGGAAGATGAACAGCAGAGTGGAAAAAAACCTGTGTGGAGGAACTAAACGCAGCAGTGCAGGAAGAAGAGAACACGCGTACAGGATCCTGTTTCATGGTCGTATCAGCGCTCGGGGTTTGCTGATCCACTCTCGGGCCGTAACGCACTGAGTGTGTGTAAATTAAAGGCTGGGATGGTGCACTAATGGAGGAGGGGGAGGGGAAGAGAGCGAAGAGGTCACTCACCAAACACATCTTCTTCCGTCTCGGCCAGCGGGGTGGAGGACATGGCCACGCTATCTGTAGGCCAAAACAAAAGGGTTAGGGTTAGGGTTAAGGTTAGGTTAAGCCTAACCCTAACCCTTTTCTGAGTAATCTTGATCAAATCGATATCAACCATCTCTGAGTTAAATCTTTTCATTTTAATTAGCCATTAATAATTCGTTAAATAATGACATTCGAATATGGATGAGAATTTATTGCATTTCAGCACATTTAGAACCTTACGCTT
This sequence comes from Notoglanidium macrostoma, assembly GCA_030068235.1. Taxonomy (NCBI): domain Eukaryota; kingdom Metazoa; phylum Chordata; class Actinopteri; order Siluriformes; family Auchenoglanididae; genus Notoglanidium; species Notoglanidium macrostoma. The sequence goes on along the minus strand of JAQQZR010000006.1, from coordinate 985,637 downwards.
TAGAATCGTAAAATATTATTTTAAAGACGATTTAATAAACTTATATTTGGAAATGGTGATATTTTGAGATATTTATTTAAGTAAGTGTCACGTCCGTCCATCTGTCCACACACACACACGCACACACACACACGCACGCACACACTGGCAGTGCTGACCAGTTGGTTAGATCCAGAGAGGTTGGCACACACACACACACACACACACACACACACACACTGTGGCAGGGTGAAGAGGCCAGCAGAGTCTTTGCGCCATCTGGTACCTTCAAATATTGTGGAAATATACAAAGGAAAACAAATCACAGAGCAAATAGGCATCGAATCCTGGAACCATATCGATTATCTTCATCAAGAACTGGTTTTAACTTGAACCAGATGGCAGCTTGTCCTTAGGAGCAAATATTAATCTTCATAAAGTTCTCATTCACAACTCTATATGTTTTATACTCCATTATGACCTCCGTTAATTGCTTTCTGTCAGATATGAATTAATGTTCTGTCGATTTGCTCGCCCACGTCTCCGTTTAGCTCCGTAGAGTTATTATTGCACCTAGTGGTCAAAATCCAGAACTGCAGCAAGCACTAATAGAGGCCCACTGGGACAGGGATCCTTCTGCCAGGGTTATCAGGAAAATGTGAATGCAGCCTGCCTGTCTACGATTCTATACCAGAGGAAAAGGGGATAATGTCCGTAGTATCATTATTTAAAGCTCACAGTATCTCAGATGGTCTCATAGTATCTTTATTTACAGAGCAAAGTTATCAACTACATATCAATTAAGTAGTAAATACCTTACAGGATTGTTTGTATAATGTCTGTATAATGATGTATGTATGTATCCTGCTGTAAAACTGTATAATGTCAACATCTTTTTAACGCCAGAGCGTTATAATGTTCGTAATGTTCCTGCACTGTCAAAATAAGGTCCGCGACACTGGGTTATATCTTCGTACAGACATTTGTGCCAACTACTATACTGAAGGAACTTATTATGTACCTACATTATGTAGATCCCAATAGAAAGTGTTTGATGCGTAACGCTCAGATAACGTTCAGCTAACCTTAAAACATTAGCCGGGTTCTCAGCAGTCGACGGTTGGCCCTCCCCCCGTAGCCAAGAGCGAGGTTAGCAATCAAGAACTCTGTGGGGGGTTAAAAATTCATGAAATTCAGGACACACACACACACACACATTTGGGGACACATTTTAAAAAATGATACTACACGCAATGTTTCTCTGTCACGGGACTCACCTCAATTTGTATTACAATAAGCCCCTATAATGCATCAGTGCACCTCTGATACGTAGCTAATGGCCATAAAACCACACACACACACACACACCTATACAGCATCACTGCTAAGTAGCTGACAGGCTGGGAAAATGCTATAGCAAACAAATCGATATGGAGATGGGTGAAGATAAAACTGCCTTCTGCAGTGGTCAGCAAATCTGTTCCTGCTCTCACTGAGCAAAAAGAAAAAAAAAAGACAAGATGAGCGACAAATTACACAAGACACATCGCAAGCCATTGCTTACGACATGCGCTTATAAACGTTCTGGAACAGCAGCTCAGACTGTATTAACACGCCCGCTCTAATACGTTTTCGTTTCTATAGTAACGGCTCATTGGCGAGGGGAAAAGCTACGCTGGTGAGGGAGCGAGTGTTTCTAGCTGCTATAGTGTAAGTGAGAACAGGAACTAATTTAATTCGTTGACGTTCCGAAACATTAAACGTAACCATAAATGGACAAAAAAGTATGGCATGTCCTTCTTTAAGGAATGAAAAAGCTGTAATCGTGCTGTCGAAATAAGAGAGATAAACCTGCCGTTATAGCAAAATATAGCAACGTCTGGGTGGGAACAATGACGCCGCTTCTTCACACCACCCCGCTGTTGATTGTTTTCCCCGCACTCATTGTGTTTTAGTCTTTAGAGGGTTGTCTCTAAAACGTATTTGCCGACCCGGAGATAACGACGCAGTAAACAAGAATAACGTTCCACAGCACAGACACGACTAAACAGCCATCAGAAGCAATAGTACATGTCTCGAGATGAACAAGTGCAGGATTCAACAACAGCTCTGAAACAACATCCGACAGAAACAAAATGAAACGCAGCAAAATCACCTTTAACTTCTCAAACAAAAAGAACACGTGCGGTATTTAGCGGCTCTGGAAAAAACCACTACAATCAGAAGCAACATCTGATTAAAGTTCTGGGGAAAAACAAGGTTCTATAATTGTGCTTATCAAATCAAGAGTTGCCTTCTTAGATTGTTTAGCAATAATAAAAAAAAATACCTTTAGAGAGACATAGTGAGGAGCGCGCATGTAGTTTCCTTTTACTCAACTGAAGGCACTACAAAATCATACATTTTTCATTGGAGCAAATGGAAGAAAGCGAGAGAGAGAGAGAGAGAGAGAGAGGGAAAGAGAGGGAGAGAGGGAGAGAGAGCAAGAGAGAGAGAGAGGAAGAGAGAGAGAGAGAGAAAGGGAGAGAGGGAGAGAGAGCAAGAGAGAGAGAGAAAGAGAAAGGGAAAGAGAGGGAGAGAGAGGGAGAGAGAGGGAAAGAGGGAGAGAGAGTGAGAGAGGAAGGGAGAGAGAGGAAGGGAGAGAGGGGGAGAGGGAGAGAGAGAGAGAGAGAGAGAGAGAAAGGTGGAGAGGGGGAGAGAGAGGGGGAAAGAGGGAAAGAGAGGGAGAATAAGAATGAACGAAGTGAGGAAACCCACCTCTGGTTTAGAAGCGCTGTCCCACAGAGTTGCTCATATGACTGACATGCTGATTAGATCTCAAACTCATTCATTCATTTACAATCACACACACACGCACACACACTCCAAGACAAGAGGAGCATCAGTGTAAAGGACAACAGCTCTGCTCACACCCAAAGCCTGTGATGAAATGATGTGGAGAGAGAGGGAGAGAGGGAGTGGAGGAGGGGTAACATAATGTATGTCCATGAATCAGTCCATCCTCTATTTCCACTTAAAGACTAGCTCTGTGATGGGAATTCTTGATTTTTTTTTTCCACATCAATAAGAGTCGAATCTTTCGGCTCTCAAACGGCTCCTTGTCAATTTTTTTAAATAATCTATTCAAATAAATGCAAAAAAAAACCCAGCCAGGTGGTACATGATCCTGAATGCTCGTAAATTTTCACTGTGAGGCCACGGGATCCTTATTTCATTTCCAGATACGTGAGCAGGCTCCCGGCGTTCGCCTGAAAGAGACGGCTCAGACACTCGACTCGTTCACCAAGAACGCATCTGCTACTGAAGAGAGGAAATGTGTTTCAGAAGCAATAGTTTTAATATAATTATATTTAACCAATTTAACCATGGCTTGGCATGCACTGCCTTCAAGTCCTCCTGAGTAGCTCACACATATAAGTGGTAACTTGTTGTGATTATACAGCACGCACAGGTGAGAGGCGGGGTACACCGCGGGCAGGTCGTCAATCAATCACAGAGACAAACAACCGTTCACACTCACATTCACACCTATGGGCGATTTAGAGTAGCTAGTTGACCAAATCTGCATGTGTTTCGGCTGTAAGAGGAAACTGGAGCACCCTGAGGAAACCCACACAGGCACACCGAGAACATGCAAACTGCACACAGAAAGGCTCCAGTCGGCCTGCAGGTCCGTTTCCGGAAACGTCTTGCTGTGAGCACAGCTAACCACTGCGCCACCGTGCTGCCCCCTGTCTGTCTACATCTAGCATAACGATTTTACATATAATTAAATCATTTTGTCCATTCTGGGCTACTGTAGCGGCGCAACATGGCAGCTCCGTAGAGGTGGACCCGCGCCCTGTGTAGATATAAATGACTCATTGTAAGCTTACGAAAACACAACGATTCATAGTTAAAGGTAATTATACACTAATGACGGCATACTTATGAATTCCATCAGTATATTATGGAATACATACTCAATACTCTGCCAATAGATACCCTCAAAATCCTACATAGAGAACCTTTAAAGGTTCATTAGGTACCTTTTTTTCAAGGTTTTTTTCAGGTGTTTTTTTTTTTTCTTTTTTCCAAGATTATGCAGTTAAAAAGTCTATAGTGTCTATAAACAAGTTTTCCGAACGGGTTTCCTCAGAGACTAAATACACGGATTAATGTATTGTTTTTAACCATGTTCTACACATCTTCCACGGTTATTTGTGCAAATAAGGAATTTTTAAAAAGGGATGTTGGACCTTTAAGCCAGGTTTATGGCAGAAAAACCGGAAGGAGCCGTTTGGGAGCCGAAAGAGTCGACTCGTCTTGATGAGCCGAGCCGATTGCGTTGAATCATTGCAAATATTAGGAATTTCCAGCACGTTATATAATGTATATAATATATAATAAATAGGCTGTTTTTTTTTTTTTTAAAGGCTTTTAATGGTTGTTCTTTATTTAAAAAACGGTGTTGCTGCGTGGCCCCGCCTCCTCTCCACTCTGATTGGTGAATCCGTCGGGCGGGAGGAAACGCTGCGTTCGGTTTGAAAATTTGAACAACTTTAGCTCGTGCTGCTGCAGTTAATCGGCGTTTAGTTTGATGTAGGGGCATTAACCAGTAGCAAAACTAGTTAAAATAGGTTCGAAACGGTTGTTTTTTTTTAATGTGTGTTTTAGCAGCAGGAAGTGTGTAAGTTCTGTACTTGCAAGTCAGGGTTTATATTACTTACTAACAGGAGTAATTCGACGTTAAAAGGCAGCTTTTGTCTGAGGTGAATATAATGGCTACAACGGAAGGACCTCTGAAGGTAAAAACAAACAAACAAACAGTTAATTACAGCTTATATGCACAATTTTTATTGAGAATAACAGGTTTTTTGTTTAGTTAATTTAATTTTCTTACCTCACGTGTGTGTGTGTGTGTGTGTGTGTGTGTGTGTGTGTGTGTGTGTGTGTGTGTGTGTGTGTGTGTGAGTGAGTGAGTGAGTGAGTGAGAGAGAGCGCGAGCTGCCTAGCATAAACCCCTTACTACAAGCCATTTTAAATTTAATAAATGTGGTATAAAGTTATTTTCCTTTGCTAGCTTGTGTGGTAAGCTCTGCCATTAGAAAAGCATGGATTGCCAGATGAGCTGTTAATTTAATAAGCCAAAAAAATCTTACTTTGTAAGAATTATGATCATGATTGTCATTAAAATCTTAAAACTAGTATTTTGGATCGTTCTGCTAACTAACCGAGGGTGGAAATGCAGGATGTAGTTTTGACTTTAAATGCCATTTTGAGTTGTAAATCTTCTAGACTAGTGGTGGTGATGTGGCTAAAGGGCTGAACCGACCTTAATTCTTAACCTCGTTATACAAAAAAATCTGGGAAAGCGGTTAACGACAGGTTGCAGTGAAGCAGAGTTTCTGCAAGCACGTATCGGTATCCCGCTATTAATGTCTTTTCAATCTCCTCCCCAGGCCTTGTTTGAGAACAAGGCCCTGAGCAAGCCGAAGAAGGATGTGAAGCGGCTCTCCGTGGAGCGCATCTACCAGAAGAAGACTCAGCTGGAGCACATCCTGCTCCGGCCAGACACCTACATCGGCTCCGTGGAGCCCGTCACGCAGGTACTCGTGTCTTCGGTTTAGTCACACACACACACACACCTGCTGGAGGATCTCCATACATGACCAGAGCAAACAATAACAATCCGCCTCTGTAGCTAAACACAATTTTCTCCTATCGTTTTCCAGCAAATGTGGGTGTTCGATGAAGTGGTAGGGATGAACTGCAGGGACGTCACGTTTGTTCCCGGCCTCTACAAGATCTTCGACGAGATCCTGGGTGCGTCCGCGTGAACCCTGATTACCTCGTTCTGATCTCTCAGCAGCCGAGTTCTTTGGCATACCGTGCACTTGATGTAATGTTGATTTAATATTTTTTGTTTTTTCAATTTACAGTCAATGCTGCAGATAACAAGCAGAGGGACAGCAGCATGAACTGCATCAAGATCACCATTGACCCGTGAGCATTGTAATCCCATAATCCTCGCCTTCACGCGTATTTAAAAAAGAGAGAGACGGCCTTTTAAAAAAAAAAAAAAGTATAATTTTGGGTTAACTGTTTTTGGCTCTCACCAGAGAGAACAACATCATCAGCATCTGGAACAACGGGAAGGGCATTCCTGTGGTGGAGCACAAGGTGGAGAAGGTGTACGTGCCAGCGCTCATATTCGGCCAGCTGCTCACCTCCAGCAACTACGACGACGACCAGAAGAAGGTCACAGGTACGACACTGATACTGTCTGATAGCCCAGCCACACCCTGATGATGAGAGCTGTGTGCCTAATCCTTACGGATGGCGCGTGTGTGTGTGTGTGTGTGTCTGTCACTAGGTGGCCGTAATGGATACGGTGCCAAGCTGTGCAACATCTTCAGCACTAAGTTCACCGTGGAAACGGCGTGCAGGGAATCCAAGCAGAGCTTCAAACAGGTCTGGAGCTCAGTGTTTAGCTGCCCACTAATAGCGCTACATCATAACTTGCGTGAGGTGTTCAAATGTAATTTAACTACAAACAAGTAAAAAGTGGGATTAAATAAACATTTTGTGGTATTTGGCAAAATGGAATGGTGTAAGAGGAAACACACTTTCCATGATGTAAACACATGAAGATGAACAGTACACTTTATGGTCTAGACATCATAATTGAAAATGTTATGCGCATATGGGTGTCTCTTTCTTCTTGTTAATAAACTCAGCTTTTGGCTTTAAATGTGCCGTTTGTAATTATATTGTTCTGTAAACACATTTGAATAAAATCAATCACAGCATAAAGCCCCCGAGTTCTGCTGATTTATGTAATAAATGATTTGGAATGTTGTGTCCTGCAGACGTGGTACAACAACATGGGTCGTGCAGGTGAGTCCAAAATCAAGCCGTTCAGCGGCAACGATTACACGTGCATCTCCTTCCAGCCCGATCTGTCCAAATTCAAGATGGAGTCTCTGGACCGTGACACGGTGGCGCTGCTGACGAGGCGTGCGTACGACATCGCCGGCTCCAGCAAAGGTGTCAAGGTGTTCCTCAACGGCACCAAGCTTCCTGTAAGTGCTCCTCCTCTCTCCTGCCTGCCGTTGTGCCTTCTGCAATAACCTCAACCAGTTTACCGAGACTTGACGTAAATCTCATGATTTAATCGCATGTGTCAGGTGAGCGGGTTCCGCAGCTACGTGGACCTGTACGTGAAGGACAGAACGGACGAGACGGGTTCTGCCCTCACTGTGGTGCACGAGGCAGTGAACCCACGGTGGGAGGTCTGTCTCACTATGAGTGAGAAGGGCTTCCAACAAGTCAGCTTTGTCAACAGCATCGCCACCACCAAGGTACACACAGCTTCTGCAGTGAAAGTGTGGAACGGGTTATTAAATTTAGCTCCTAGCTGCCTTAAGAGTCTCTTAAATGCACTGTTTGCTAGGCTCACCGATCTTAATCAGTTAGGTGATAATAGCAAACGGTACGTTTTAAGAGAGCTAGTGCCTAGCTCTTACTGTCTAGATTAGACTTGGTAAAGGGGTGTTTGTGTTTTAGGGCGGCAGACACGCAGACTACGTAGCCGACCAGATTGTGGCCAAGATGATTGAGGTGGTGAAGAAGAAGAACAAAGGTGGTGTGGTAGTCAAGCCCTTCCAGGTAACTTGAGATGTTCTGAATTGACTGCCATTTTAACTTGAGTGTTTTGGAAATTCTGAGCTTTCCCTGTGTGTTTCAGGTGAAGAACCACATGTGGCTGTTTGTGAATTGCCTGATCGAGAACCCGAGCTTTGACTCGCAGACCAAAGAGAACATGACGCTGCAGCAGAAGAGTTTTGGCTCCACCTGTACCCTCAGTGAGAAGTTCATCAAGCAGGTTTGTCTCCCACACACATGCATGTTTCGTATTGGAACACCACCTGGTTTTAATTCTTCTGGGATGGATGAGTTGTTGTCATTTCCTGTCTGAAAATCCCTTGATAATATGAGGAAAAGAAGCCCAAAATGAGACAGGAAGAGTAATTAAACTACTAACAGAATCCTTTTAATTGTGTGAATTCCGCACGTTTAATGAGAGGAATAAAAACAATGCTTCATGTCGATTCAATATCATTTCAATTCAGATTTATTTGTGGACAGACATTGTTAAAAAGCAGCTTCACAGAAATCTAGCTGATGGGTTGTTCAGAGAGTCTCAGGGAGCTGGAACCCTCCGTGCATCGTGAGGAGTTTCCGTGTCTTGACATAAGTGGCATGTATTTCCTCCTGTGGTCAGTTCACCAGTCCAGCTGGGTATCTGATGGTTGGTAGGGCGTACATGTTGATGGCTTGGATCTTATTCCTACCATTGAGCTGGCTTCTGAGCACCTGCCTGACCCTATTTGGCTGTGGTTGAGCTCCTTGTAACATCATCCTGATTCCCATTGGCCCGTTGGATACCAAGTTACTTGTAGCTCTCCTGTATAGCTTCTATTTTGCCCTCTGGTAACTCCACTCCCTTAGTCCTGATCATCTTCCTTCTCTTAGACACCGCGTGTCCACATTTATCCAGTCCGAATGACGTCCCGATGTCCTCGCTGTAGATTCTGGTGAGGTGGGTCAGTGAGTCAATGTCTCGCTCACTCGCAGCATACAGCTTGATGTCATCCATGTACAGGAGGTGGCTGATGGTTACTCCACCTATGAACTTGTATCCATTTCCTCTCTTTGTGATGTAGCTGAGGGGGTTCAGGCCTATGCAGAACTACTGTGGGGACAGTGCCTCACCTTGGTATACACTGCACTTAATGGTGATTTGTGCGATGGCGTTGGAATTGGCTTCACATGTTGTCTTGAATAGCCGCATAGAGTTCTTGATGAAGCTTATCAGTGCCTTGTATAGTGCCAGTATCCATGTGTGGAGCATCGAATCATAGGCCTTCTTGTAGTCAAATCACCGCTAATGTAACAGCAGGCCCAATGAATGTGGGAACCATGAGCAAGCTTGTGGTGACCGTGGCAAGGAAAAGCTCCCTGAGGTGACAAGAGGAAGAAGCCTCGAGAAGAACCAGACTCGAAAGGGAACCCATCCTCATTTGGGCGGCACTGGATAGTGCAATTACAACTAACTGATTTCTGACATTACTAGACCCAAGTTTCAGTAAGAATGTGTGCGCTTTTAGCTTTTGTTTTGTGTTTTCTCCATTGTCAGGCGAACACCTGTGGCATCGTGGAGAGCGTGATGAACTGGGTGAAGTTTAAGGCTCAGACTCAACTCAACAAGAAGTGCTCGGCTGTCAAACACAGCAAGATCAAGGGCGTGCCCAAACTGGACGACGCCAACGACGCAGGTACAGGCTGCAATCCTTGGAGGATTCGTTAGGGCTCTGTTATTATGATGCGATATCAGTGTCATGACACATTATCACAATACTTTTACGTGTGTGTCAAAGTTTGAAATTGTTATAAGCTGAAATGTGTGTGTGCGTGTAGGTGGCAAGTACTCAGCCAGCTGCACTCTGATCCTCACCGAGGGAGACTCGGCCAAGACCCTGGCTGTGTCTGGACTCGGCGTGGTGGGCCGTGATCGCTATGGCGTTTTCCCCTTGCGTGGAAAGATGCTCAATGTGCGGGAGGCCTCGCACAAACAGGTAGACACGGCTACAACATTGTGCTGATTCGACCCTCTGCAATGTCACGTGAAATCAGCATGATTTCACATTCAGTTGCATGACCATGACTTTGTGTGTTACAGATCATGGAGAATGCCGAGATCAATAACATCATCAAGATCCTGGGTCTGCAGTACAGGAAGAACTACAGCGACCCCGAGTCGCTCAAGACGCTGCGCTACGGCAGGCTGATGATCATGACAGATCAGGTCAGCCACGAGCGCCACTTCCCTTATGGGCCGAGAGCAACTTTCTGACTTTTATAATTCATGTGTGGTCTTTCACCCGGTTCAGGATCAGGACGGCTCCCACATCAAAGGGCTTCTCATCAACTTCATCCATCACAACTGGCCCTCACTGCTGCACCACAACTTCCTCGAGGAGTTCATCACTCCCATCATCAAGGTGTGTGTTCTAATATTCACACGCTTTATAAACCTTTTGTCTAAAGTATGCAGTTAAACAGTAGTATGCGTGTTGAAGGATGTTCATTATGAGCAGATTGTGCATGAGCACGGGACAGTCTTTATGCTTACAGCAGCCTCCATATATACAGCTCTAGTGATCTATAGTGTGCAAATATACCCTACATGGCTAAACGGTAATGGATGTCTGACGATCACATGAACCTTCACTAAACTGTTATCAGATTTAATGTACTCTGTCTGTCTGCAGGTGTCGAGTAAGAAGCAGTTGCTCTCTTTTTATAGCATCCCAGAGTTCACCGAGTGGAAAGAAAAGCAGAGCAACCTGAAATCATGGAAGATCAAGTACTACAAAGGTTTGTCCCTAAAAACCTGTGGTAGTCCGGCGCTAAACGTGAGCAGGCAGTCTTTTTTGTAATTGTTGTTTTGCGCACGATAAGGTGACCGGGTCATGAAGGAATCATGGTGATGGGTGTCAGTTTGCTGTTAAGACTCATTTTTGTTTCAGCCTCCTCTTAAAGCCAGCGCATGTTAGGTGTGTAATTCTATGGGAATGTGGCCACATTTTAAAGCAAGTCTGTCACTGCTAGCTCCAGGTGACCAAGTGGTGCTTTTGGGTTTTTTTTTTTTTTTTGGTGGTTTGCTTTGCTTTGTTTTCTGTTTTAAATTCCTGATTTGTTTTTGGTTGTTGTTCCTCTCCAGGTTTGGGTACCAGCACATCCCAGGAGGCTAAAGAGTATTTCTCGGACATGGCGAGACATCGCATCCCGTTTAAATACTCAGGACCTGCTGATGACGAGGCGATCACCCTTGTAATCACGGCCGCTTTTACACTTTTACATAAATCACTTGCATGTGAAACACGATTAGTCAGTTCCTTTTTTTTTTTTTTTTTTTTTACTTTTCACGCTCTGCTTCTAGGCCTTTAGTAAGAAGAAAGTGGAAGAGAGAAAGGAGTGGCTCACCAGCTTCATGATCAACAGGCGACAGCGCCGGGAGCATAACTTGCCCGAGGTCAGGATGGCAATGGCCAGGCGTAAATATTTGATTTAGTTGTGTAAAAATGCTAAGTTTATAGTTTTGTGTGTGTGTGTGAGCAGGAGTATCTGTATGGGAAGGAGACCACATCACTCTCCTACCACGACTTTGTCAATAAGGAGCTGGTGCTTTTCTCCAACTCGGACAATGAGCGATCCATACCGTGTCTGGTGGATGGTGAGATGTTTATTTTATAAAATGTATTTTATGCATTAAGTATATTATATTTAATGATCTAATGAAGGGAGGGGCTTCTCAGCTAAGGCATGGTTAGACCAGTCACTCATGAATTCTCCCCTGTGGGAAAAGCTTCTTCATTGAAGGAGAGAGGTGATGGGGCAAATGCACTTTTAAATATAAATTTTTAGATTTAAATATTAATGTAAGTAGTGTTGGGATGAATGCATTTTGTTCACCTACATGCAATACAGTTTTGTTGTGAAATTCAGTATTTTATGTCATATAAGAATGGGCAGATCACTAACGTGTGGGTTTGTGTGTCAGGTCTGAAGCCGGGCCAGAGGAAGGTGGTGTTCTCCTGCTTTAAACGTAATGATAAGCGTGAGGTGAAAGTGGCTCAGCTCGCTGGCTCTGTTGCAGAGATGTCGGCCTATCACCATGGAGAGGTGGGTTTCTACTTTGATCTTTTCTTCTTCTTTTTTTTTTTTTTTTTTAATCTGTGTTCTATAAATCTGTTCTACTTTTCAATATAGTAGTGTCAAGATTGTGGAATTACAAGTAAGCAAAGTAAAGTTCTATATATTTGTGTGTGTTTAGACTTCTCTGATGATGACCATCGTGGGACTGGCACAGAACTTTGTGGGCAGCAACAATGTGAACCTGCTGCAGCCCCTGGGGCAGTTCGGTACACGCCTTCACGGAGGCAAAGACTCGGCCAGCCCCAGATACATCTTCACCATGCTCAGGTACACACATGCACACGGTTCTTGAGTGTTCTAGCTGCGTGTCGACTCTTGGGTTGTGACTGGTGTTTTGGAATAAACTGTACATTTTAAAATAAGATTGTCATTCAAATATAATTTTAATGGCACATAAAGGTTGAGTTTGAAAGTGTTCACACAAGGTGTTCATGTCCTACATCTCCCCCTCTTTCTCTCTCATGCTCGCTCACACACACACACACGTTCTCTGTAGCTCTCTGGCTCGGCTGCTTTTCCCTGCTGTGGATGACAACTTGCTAAAGTATAACTATGACGACAACATGCGTGTGGAGCCTGAGTGGTATGTTCCCATCATCCCAACCCTTCTGGCCAACGGTGCTGATGGCATTGGCACAGGCTGGGCCAGCCGAATCCCCAACTACGACGTACGCGAGCTTGTCAGCAACATTCACCGGATGCTGGACGGTGACGAGCCTCTGCCCATGGTTAGTTACAGAAAACGATGTATCGATGTGTTATCAGTTAGAACGTCATTGATCTCAGTATTACTCTTTAAGAGATTAACAGCCAGTGGTTAGTGCCTACCATGGAGTCAAGACTGATGGTAGTATACTGCATACATCCCATTGGTCCGTTAATTTTCCTCCCATGCTTGCAAGTTAAAGAAAATAATGAAAGAAAAATAGTTTTTTATTTTTTAAGTCCATTGAATCCATTTAGTTTTATTGTCTGAATCCATTGTTCTCCATGATGTGCAGTTGCCTAGTTACAAGGGCTTTAAAGGAACCATTGAGGAGCTTACTACCAACCAGTACATGAACAGCGGTGAAGTGGCCATCATCGACTCCACTACTATCGAGATCTCAGAGTTGCCAGTAAAAACCTGGACTCAGGTCAGTAGTCATGAGCATCTTCTTGCCCTCTACCCTTTGGTTTATTTTACCCGATCATTTTCTTTCTCTTCCTTTCACAAATATTGTACAATACCCTACCTTTGGATTCACCCTACATATGTTTCCATGCAGCTGTACTGAGAATGCTGAGAAATTGTGTGAAAGCTACCAGAACATTTGCTTTAGCTGACAGAAAGTGGAGTTTAGGATATTAAACTATACTTTATAACATGGATTTGTTTTTCTCTAAAAGCATGCACATTTAAGAAAATAATACTTTTTATTATGTACTGTTTTCACCTTAGACGTACAAGGAGAACGTACTGGAGGTGATGCTGAACGGCTCCGAGAAGGCACCTGCTCTGATCACGGATTATAGAGAGTACCACACGGATACCACCGTGCGCTTTGTAGTCAAAATGACCGAGGAGAGGCTGCGCGAGGCCGAGGCTGCGGGGCTGCACAAAGTATTCAAGCTCCAGAACCCGCTTACTTGCAACTCCATGGTAAAGACGGGACAAACTAGTAAATGATTGTGATGCGATTTCCTCCTCAGTGTGTGGCGACATTTAAATGTTGTTCTGAACCTCCTGCTTCATGTGTACAGGTGCTGTTTGACCACGTGGGCAGCCTGAAGAAGTACGAGACGGTGCAGGACATCATGAAGGACTTCTTCGACCTGCGTCTGAAGTACTACGTGCTGCGGAAGGACTGGCTGCTTGGCATGCTGGGAGCCGAAAGCGCCAAGCTCACCAACCAGGCACGCTTCATTCTGGAGAAGATCGAGGGCACGCTCGTCATTGGTGAGGGGGATCGTTTCAAACTGTCCTTTCTGTTGAGATAGCAGCCTGCGTCAAGGAGTTGACACTTATCTTTTTTTGTTGTTGTTGTGTTTTTTTACTTTCTTCAGAGAACAAGCCCAAGAAGGAGTTGATCCGCATGCTGCAGGAGATGGGCTACGACTCGGATCCTGTTAAGGCCTGGAAAGAATCTCAGGAGAAGGTATTCTAATGGACGTGAAAGCAGTCTTGCCTTTCATGCCGTTCTTCTGCATACTTAAGTGGCAATCGTCTGCATGCTTCATTTCAGGACATGGAGGAAGGTGCTGGTGACGAAGATGAGGAAAAGGAGGAAGAGACGTCCGGACCAGACTATAATTACCTCCTGAGCATGCCCATGTGGTTCCTCACTAAAGAGAAGAAAGACGAGCTGTGCAAGCAAAGAGATGCGAAGGTAACTGTGATGTGAACAAAAGCTTTTACACACATGTTGCATGATGTTAGCATGCTTAATGCCGAACTGCATCGTGTGTTATTTTATTTATTTGGATGTAGATGAACGAGTTGAGTGTTTTGAAGCGGAAGTCTCCTTCTGATCTGTGGAAGGAGGATCTTGCTGCCTTTACTGAGGAGCTGGAGGCAAGTGATTTACAAAAACTTAAAAGAAAGCATACTGGTAAAAAGAAAATGGTGTCTTAAATACTGTAGATAAGGAGCAAAAAGCAGAGTTAAACAGCATGTCCCTAAGTGTTTTATCCCCCCCCTCCCATACCACAGCAGTTTAGTAACAATTCCAATTAAAAAAAAAATGTATTTAAGAAATGGTATTTTGCTGCAGCGCGTGGAGCAGGCCGAGCGAGCCGCCCAGTCCTCGATCACCCAGGTCAAGAGCAAAGGCGGCAGGTCTAAGGTGGTGAAGGTGAAAAACGAGACCATGCCCACCCCTCAGGGCCGCCGTGTCATTCCACGCATCACCAGTGCCATGAAGGACCAGGCTGTCAAAAAGGGCGGAGCCAGGAAGGGCAAAGTAAAGGTGGGTGTGCGAGGGTAGTGGCGCACTGCTGTGCCTTTTTGCTTTCCTGTGTTTGTGTGTCTGAGCCTGGCTGTGTTTCTGCAGTCTGAGAGTGATGGCAGTGTGATGAGGCAGATGGAGTTTGGTGATGAGGATGCTGCAGCAGGAGACTCCCAGGAGATGGGACTTGCTGCTCGTCTCACAAAAAAGGACAAGAAAGAACCCAAAGAGAAAGGTACTGAAAGAAAGGAACTATATTACCATAATAAAGTACATGTATAATTGGAATCCTGTCATGCACTGGTCTGCCTACCCTGCAGTTCTAGAGCATCTCGTTTGGTGTTTGTTTTTTTTATTTTATTTATTTTCATTTCTAGGTTCTAAGTCAGGGAAGCAGACCATGTTGCAGTTTAAACCTGTCAAGAAGGAGGAGAAGAAGAAGAACCACCCGTGTTCGTCTGACGAGGAGGACACCGGGGAAGAAGATTCGGACACCACCACCAGTTCAGGCGATGTAGCTCCCAGAGAGCGGCTGGGCAGAAAAGCTAATGGTAAGAGCAGATTAACAAGCTCACAGTCCAATGTGATGCTCCCTTATTGGTCAGAAGGTGTTCATTAATTTTCTGTAACGGCAGCTCTGATTGCTGCAAATCACAGCTTTTTATTAAAGCGCTTGTTCGAATACTATATTGTTTCTATAATAACTCAATCGTGGCAGAGATGTAACATAAGATTAACCACGTATCTAATTATTGATGTGACATTTTCTGTAACGGCACGTCCGATATTTATGGGTGGAGTGTCCAGTTTAAGAGGTGAAGCTGTACATTTTGCAACATCTTCAGAGGACCGAGGAGTTTACACTTTGAGGTTTCGCAGTAACATGACAAACTACCTTTTTGTTTTTAACTTTCCATATATGGTGAGTGAATGAGTTTTAATAGTAGCTGCTGTAACGTAAGTGAAAACAGGAACTTGGTTCACGGACATACCGCTATAAGAAAAATAATCAATGTTTTTAAAACTCTGCTGTATCACACTACCCATTGAAGCGGTGTCTTTCTGCAGAAGAGCATGGTTACTCACGTGTGTTTGATGTTATTTCTAGCTTATTAAATAGATGTGAATTTGTGTGTTTCAGTCGGTGTTAAGTACTGCCTGTCTGACACTGATGAAGAATCAGGGAACTGGGAGAGTTTGGGCAAACAGAAAGCTCCAGCAATTGTTGAAGATGATGGCGATGATTTCATGTTCGTCCCAGAGCCCAGTGCCATGTCTGAGAGTGAGAAGGACTCGCCTGCCCCGCCTCCACCGTGAGTCTTCATCCTGATTGTTCATTTTATATGGAAGTGCATGGACTTGTAATGGTAATATTGAAAGGGGAAGGGTGTCCAAGTCCAGTCATCTTAAACCCTGCCTCTTCACTGCTTTACCCACTTATCCATGGCTGTAACCGTTCCCCGTCATAATACCCTTAAATGCTCTTACAGGAAAAAGACTGTGAAAAAAACAAAGGAAGACAACGGGGCAGTGAAGAGCACGCTCACCTGTAAGTATTGTGAAGTGTTTAATATTACATATTTGTCACAGTGATTGCTGTTTCTATCACTAACATCTAATTCATATGCATACAGCTGAAAGCGCTGCTTCTAAACCTCCGTCCAAGCCCAAAGAGAAAGCGGGAAAGAAAGCAGCTGTCGGCGCCGCAAAGAAACCTGTGGTGAAGAAGACGACTGCAGCCTCCAAAAAGAAAGGAACAGCAACAGGTACGTTAAAGGTATACTGTAGACGACTCTGTCCTGAAGATGTTAGAAAGCACCGACACTGGAGACTCCTTCCATAAATGTTTAAGAAACATCTTGCTGAAAACTTCACTGTTTCAAAGATTAGTTTTTTATTTATTTATTTTTATTTTTTTTAACTTTTCATACAAGTAACATGCTCGTTGTTTGTATAGATGTCAAGCAGCCATCAATCCTCGACGCATTGTCCAAACCCACGGCCAAGAAACCGGCAACGTCCAGCGACTCCGACAGCTCCGCCCCTGCACCAAAAAAAGCACAAGTGCGTAAGAGAAAAGCGGCACTGTGCAGTGATTCAGACAGCGACTCAGAAGGAGGAAACCTCATGGCCCGCCTCAAAGGCAAAGCCACAGCTGTAGAAAAGGTATGTCTCACGCTAAGCTCCACTGGCCTTGTTTTTATTAGGATCGTTAGTGTCTAATATGTGTAATAGCTGTTCAGCTTTTTTAGCTTAATTCTAAAAGCTCTGGTTATTAGAGCCATGGAGCGTTTTTTATTTCTGAGCATTAAATAATACACACAGCTTCAAGCAGAAATGAGTTCTTGATGTACCATTTAAAGCCTAGCTCTATATTATAATAAATCATTAAACATCATTAAAAAGAATCGAAACTTTTGTTGACATTAAATGAAGTAGCTTTTTGCATCTCCTGTATTACTGTAATATTCTAATTATTGTAATTTATTTTTTCTTTCTCCTCCTTAAATTCACTTCCAAGATTTAGTTTTGATGTTGAAATCTGTTTTGCTGTGTTTAGAAAAGTAAGTGGAACGATGACCGCTTTACTTTGGACATGAAATCCTCTGCCGTGGCACCGAGGAGCAAGACAGCACGCAACACAAAACCGGTGACCTACGTGCTGGACTCTGACTCGGACGATGACTTTTAGCCTCTTTACCTTCGCCTCATGGTGCTAGAATGAAGAGAACATGTGTACAGATGTTTTAAAACTTGAACTTGGTTTTATTTTCTTTTAGAGCCGAAAAAAGTCTAAAATTGATGTGAAATATTTTGAAGCATTTGAGAAACTATGTGTCTCTGTCTGTCTTGTAAATGTTTTCTATTATCTTTTTCTACAAAATTTTTCAATAATAAACTTTCCTGTGAACTTTTGCTTCCGGTTCTTGACCTCTGGTAGCTTGAAACAGTTTACTACCATTCATCAGTAGCTTATTTTGGGTAACAGAATTCCTGGGTAGGTATGGAATTTTATTTACAGGTGTTGCTTCTGTTATCTAGTAATCATGCTAATATATATGTACAGCAAATATTAATTTGAGATATTAAATGAAAAGATCGTGACCACAGCGAATTAAGAATGCTAATGTCACACACTAGTTCCAGGTTGGTTAAATAAAATGTCTGAGAGTGGCTGTTCCTGAGCTGATTATTTCCCTATAGCATGTCCTTTAGTGTGTATCCCTTTTATACCACAGCAATTTTATTACAATTTGTTTTTAATTTAATTCTTTTAATCTATTTACAGATTTATTGAATGTGGAACATTTAATGAAAAGTAAATGGCATCCTCTATCCCTATGACGGCTCCAAAGCATTGACAATGAAGTCTCCTTCCATAAATGTTTAATAAACATCTTACAGAAAATTTCACCACATCAGCAATTACACATGCTTTAGCCTGTTGATGTGGAGCATACAATCGAACATGTGCATTAACATAAATCTGTAGGTTACAGCTGAGCTACGGTCAGAGCGGTTGCTATAAAGAAATTAATCAACCTCTGACCAATCACAATCCAGAATCCTAGTTCATATACTGAAGTGTTGTAAATACGAGACACAACTTTCAGGCCACATTCAGATCAAATTTGTTTTCCATTGCATGTTACTTTATTTAATTCCTTATACATATAGATGAATGTGTAAATGCAGCAGATAAAAAATTCATTACGCCACTTTAAACATTTGAAAATTCTGGTCCTCACACTATCAGTTCGGAACTTTTCTGATGGTGGTTTTCTCCAAGGCTCTTGCATCTGATACTGGATTTCCTTGAACCATTGTTGGTTCTTGGCCTACTGCTCCTACCAGTCCTTCCAGGGAAATGCAGCACCTCTCTGGTTCTACCTGGCTTCACTGTACTTCCTTGGTTCTTCTCATGCCGGGTCAAATACCTCTTACCAACCTCCTGAATTTCAGTGTCTTCCTTTACCAAGGACTTGAACCCATCACTGCTCTTCATGAACCACTTGAAGATGATGTGAATGAATTCAGCCAGGCTGGAGACAGCTGAAAGAATTCCGATGGCAAAGTAGAAGAGCAAGAAGACTGTCTTCTCCATAGGTCTGGAAGTGAAACAGTCCACAGTGTAGGGACAAGGGAAGCGACTGCAGGGAAACTGAGCCTCGACACGAAAGCCATAAAGCTTCCACTGTCCAATTAAGAACCCCACTTCAGACAGCATCCGGAAGGTCACGTTGACTAGGTAGAGACGCTTGAGGTGGAGGTCCCGCTTTGCTTCCAGAATACTGTTTCTGGAGCTTTGTGAGAGGACCTGGTGCTTCTTGTGGTGGTGCATGGCATACATCAGGAACACTAGAGCAGGGGTGGATATAAGCACAATGTGGAAAACCCAGAAGCGATACTGGGAGATGGGGAAGGCGTGGTCGTAGCAAACTTGCTTGCATCCCGGTTGCAGTGTGTTGCAGGAAAACTCCTCTTGCTCGTCATGAAACATGTCGCTGGCCACTGTACCGAGGATCAGCATCCTGAAGACCAGCATGAGGAGCAGCCAGAGACGACCCAGCATGGGTGAGTGCGCCTGCAGGGACCCAAACAGTTCACTGAGAAAACCCCAGTCAGCCATTTTGGAGGGTGGAAACAAGGACAAGGTTTTTCAGGGCTTAAGAAAAACTGGAGTCTGTGGTGTAGTTTACCAGCCTGTTCTGGTCAAGATCCAGCAAACTACCAGGAATCAAATGTTGAAAGAAATGAAGTGACACAGCTGGAGAGAGGATCCATGCAGTCCTGTTAAGCCTTCCAGTGGCAAGTAGTTACTTTTGTGGATTCATATTCCAGAAAACATACTTCAGACTCCAAATTTCCACCAAACTGATCACCACTTCGTGTAGCGGGGAAAAAGTGCCATGTCCTTAAAGAGATTTCAACAGAAGAGCATGGTCATAGGTCTTGGATACTTCAATGGATCTTCCAGTAGTAAGACTGGATATAACAGCCTGGTCACGGTTGTTTTCTGAACCGAACTGCAGTTAAATAACTTGTGAAGAGGAAGACGGCTGTGATGTTTGGAGCAGGTCCTAAATGAAGTGGCATGGAATTAACGGTCATATCCTTATCAGCATTTTCAAAGCGTTTTAAACAAAGCTTGTGTTTATACAGCTTAATGAGAGCCTCCAACTGGGTGGGTAATGGCAGGAAATGGTGTGGGTGTAGGGTAGTAGATGTATCTACTAAAAGGGGCAAGTATGCCACATTCTGAGATTTTAAGATAGTCGAAAGTAAACATTTTAGCAAATGAAAATATCTCGAATATAGGCAAATCCATCTATAAGTTATTTAAAAAAAAAATGGGATCAAGTCTATTTTTAGGTATTTAAATTAGTTTCAACCTTCATCACAGGCTCACCTGGTCTTTATCTACAGATGTCTATCGTCAGTGACCTTTTATTCACTGTATCCTCAGATTCCTGTTCTTGCCAACAGAGAAACCCAAAGTAGTGGTCTGCAGTGGTCTTTTTGTCCGTTAGCATTAGTATTACACGTGCCTTCTGAGGTGCTTTTCTGCTCACCATGGTTGTACAGAGTGGTTATTTGAGTTCCCTTTGTCTTCCTGTCACCTTGAGTTAGTCTGGCCATTTCTCCTCTGACCTCTGTCATCAACAACGTGCTTCCGCTTGCAGGATATTTTTCCCCACACCATGCTGTGTAAACTCTAGCACCTGTTATGTGTTCCAGTTCACATGATTTGCTGACATTACATAAATGAGCAGGTGTACAGGTGTTTCCTCTGAAGTGAACAATGAGTAAATAATGTATCATGTCTCCGCTAAGCTCTGTAATGTTACATGAGCAATAATTGAGGAAGATGCAGTAAGTGGTACTAAGTATAGTTTTGGAAATCAAAAGGTGAAAGGCTGGGTGGACATTCCCCAGTACATTTGCTACTTTCTTGCCTACTCTCTAATATTGTATCTGTGTTCTATGCTGATGGTTATTTTAAATCGGTTAAAATGTTGGTTTTAAAAAAATGAAAGGTTTTACCGTATCAGACACAGTTTCACGCAGTTGAGCTGTAATATTCTAATATAGCCACAAGGTGGCTGAATTGTTTCGGCTTTGACTGAAATGGCCAATACAGTAATATCAAGTACTTAATGTGGTAGGAGCTTACTCCTGAAAACACCAACGCTCCTTTGTAAAACCACCGAGCCCAAAAGCACGTCTACTCTACCAATGTACCAAACGTCCTGAAGATAAATGTCCTTTTGAGGAAAAAAGAAGCTGGACAGCTCTCGTTTGTTGTCCTCCAGGTGTTCGTGTTTTGCTGCACTGGTAAAATATAAACCTGGTTTGCAGTTGTACTACTGCCAAAGCTGATGTTATAGAAAATGAACACATTCTGATCAATCAGAATCCAGAGTTCAACACAATCATGTAACAAAAGTGGTCTTGGCTCTCCTAGAGTTTTATATTAAAGCCAAATTTAGGTTGCTGTGATGGCTATATTTAACGTGGGCTAATTCACTGCTTAAGATGGATGGAAAGGAAAAAAAAAAAGTGGGACTGGGACTTGCGTGCACACACAAATACTGATGTGCGCACACACTTGTCTCCCTCGGGGTAACAGCAGTGCATTTGCACACTGAGGCCTTGTTCTCCTTTGATCTGCATGGAAGGAAATTATAGATGCATTTAATGTAACTGTTCTTCTGCCCAATGAGAAAAAGAAATGATCAGCTCAAATCTTTCTCCCTTTTGCTCTTTTTCCCCCTTCGTGGTCTCTTAAAGCTGTGCAGGCTTGTTGCAATATCTGTTGGAGAATTTAGGTCATCCTATCATCAAATGATTCCCTTCATGGAAGAGAGAAGGAGTGCCTTCAGACTCACTCTTTTTCCTCTTTTTCCCCCTCAGTGGTTTTCCTGGTTTGTTTTCTCTTGGGTCTTCATGCAGGCTTTCTCTAGATTCTCACTTTCTTGCATCCTGCCTGCAAGGCATAGTGGAAAATTCAGAGAACCATTTTCGGACATGAACCCTGCTGGTTTGCGCATCGTTACCTCAGTGCATGTGCTCATCTGTTTGCTTGTGTATGCAGACTCTTGTCCTTTGCACTGTAATGCATCTTCTAATGTGATCTGACAGACTGAAATGCCAGTATACCATTAGTGTGTATGTGTGCACACACACCAGCCTAGTAATGAATGGACCCAGTTTTCAGTTTTACTTGGATAAAGAACAGCCACTCATATGTTTGCTTGTTAGCATGAGAGAGCTAGAGGACGATTACTTCCAGAATGACTTTGCTCCAGGTTAGACAGGTTGTGGGATTTGGGCTTGTTGCACTACAGATACTGAGCTTCAGACCAGATGGCGTACAGTCAACCTTTATTCTGTGCCAAGAGAAGGAACAATGCAGGAATAGAAAAGTTTGCCATCAGGAGGAAAATGGAAGAATGTAAGATCATGAGACAAGCATCTATGTGGCTCCGTAACCCAGCCACAGAAATATGGCTGCCCATGGCCCAAAAATACCCCTAGTTTAGGAGATCTGAAATGCCCCACTCTTCAGATCAATCACTTATACCTCCCCAATCAAAGGAGAACCATCAGTCAAATAAGAACCACCACGCATGCAGTACATCGTCTAAAATATCCCAACCTCTGGAGAATAATCATCTAAAATACCCCTAGCACAGGAGAATCGGTGTCTGAGGAACCCCACCAACTGGAGAATTGTCTTCTGAAATACTACAAGCACGGGGAAATAGTCTTTTTGAAATACCTCGACTACAGGAGAATCATCCTCTAAAATTCCCAGAGTGTAGAAAGTTTGTCCCTATAAAATACCCTGACCTCAGTAGAACCGTTCTCTACAATACCCCAACTGCAGGAGAATCATCTTATAAAGTACTCCAATTGCAGAAGCCATCCTCTAAAATGCCCTTACCTGAACAGAATTGTCCTCTAATATATCCCAACCTCAGAAAAATTGTCCTGTAAAATACCCCCACCAAAGGTCCGCTGCAATACCCAGGCTCCAAAAGAAACAATCTCTAAAATACCCCAACTCGAGAATGGTACTTTGTATTATTATTATGCATTGTATGGCCAAAAGTATGTGGATAATTGACCATTCAGTCACAAGGGCACAAGGTTGGACATGGATGTCTGACAATAAGGCCTGGTATGAAGTTGGGTCCAGTTAACCACAGAGGTGTTCACTGAGGTTGAGGTCAGGGTTTTGTGCAGGCCACTTGTTCTTCCACACCAGTGTTGGTGAACCATGTCTCTGTGAACCTCACTTTGTGTGTTGTCATGTGTGGAAATGGTTTTGGGCTAGGTCTCTAAGCTCCAGTAAAAGGACATGCAAAGACATTCTAGACAATTTATTTGCAACGGTTTGGTTAAGACCCTCATGTGGGAGCTATGGTCAGGTGTCCACATACTTTTCAACATATAGTTTATCCTGACCTCAGGAGACTTCAAGTGAATTGTCCACCTAAATACCCTGACCGAAGAAGAATCATCCTGTCTGCATGTACATTTTTGTGTTGAAGCCATTCGAGGCCAAGTTTGTTAGTGCATGAACAGGTGAGTCTGTGACGAGAGGCGGAGTGACGGCTGGTTCTTCAGGGGGAGGCAGGAGAGCACAGCTTGACAGTAGAGCCTGAAGCCCCCCTCCCTGGATAACCTTTACAGCGGAACCTGCCTGTCAGGCAGGAGCTCTTCGTCATCTGTTGCCCTTTTTTCCAGAGTGCTGCCAAATCTGATGTGACATGCAAGGAAGAGAGGTGCAAGGTGTTACTCTGCATCATCCTGAGGGAAGCTTTTATACACCCACTCATGTACACATTCACATGCTGGCATCACAAGCTGCTGAAGGATATGGGTTTCTGATTAGCAGGTGATTGGGATGTTGCCCAAATCATGCATCAAACGTAGCAGGAGATGTCTGGATCAGATCAGACTTGGGGAAAAAGCCAAGAAATTGGTTAAATCCACAGTCTGTCATCTAAAGAGATCAAGCAAAGAGGAGAATTGTTTGGGAAGATTTTGGAAACAGAGTGAGGCAGTTTGGACATTTCACCCTCTTTCTGGGCTTGTGATATTCTATCACAAGTGCTCATTTCCTGCTGGCTCTTGTTGTTTCTGCACTAAAAGTGAGCATTTAATGGAGAGCGAGGAAGGAAACTGGGCCAGGCTTCTGTCATCAGCGAGAGAGTGTGAGTTGCGCTGAAATGTCAACTTTTCCCAAAACGTCTTGTACTACGTTTTCCCCTTCTCAACTTACATTCATCTATGGAGGAAGCTGTCTAGGAACAGATCGTTTCTTTCCATTCTGCGCTCTCATTCTCATTGGTTCTTTTCTTGCTTTTGGGCCAAAGGTCAGATTTGCAGATCTGCAGATTTTTAGCAGCAGCTGCCGGTTTTGGTTTCTGGTTCTACGACGATATTGTAGTTTCTGAGTTTAGAGATGTGTGGTGGTTGACCACTTCCTCTTTGTAGAGCTGCCCTCCCCTCTCGTACTTCCCCACCACCACACGAACTGCTGCTGATACCTCGTGTAGCTCCCTCGCTGTATTACAATAACATATAAGGACACGAGTAGATGATACAGTAGATAGATGAATGTTATAGATGATCCCGGGGTATTGTTGTTTGTTTGTTTTGTTTTTTGAGTAATAAACAAAAGCCAGACAGTATGGAGCTTAGAAGCTGAAAAAAATGTAGTATGAATTTTGTTGTCACTTAATGTTAAACATGTTAAACACTTTATGCCTGATATAACAATTTAAACATAAACAACTCAGAGACGTCCACCATTGGCTAGCGTTGTTGTGATTGGCAGTGGAGAGAGAGTATGCCCCTCCCACCCAGAGAGCAGGTCCGACTTTGGTCACAAATGGCTGTGGCATTGTCGGGTTCCACACTTGCGATCTTCTGACGTTCCAGGTCAGGGGTTAGAGTTATAAAAGGACTTGGAATAGGTCCAGCTCCACCCCTTGGACTTTAAATACAATTCTTTTAATTCTGCTAAATATGGGGAATGTGGAGTTCTAGCTTTAATGCACAAGAAGAGATCACCTCCACCTCCAAGTAAATTAAATACTAGCATGGAAACCTTGCAATGTAGCACATCCATTACTGTCCCGTATCTTCCACTGACCACCCGCTGAGAGCTAACTGCTGCACATCTCTCATTTTTCTCTCTTTCAGTAACGTGTACCAGACGCTATGTTCTACTGTTCAGCTTGCTACAACCTGTGATTCTTTTTTCCCCCTTGGTCTCGATGTAGAAGATACACACTTCTGAGTCATAAAGGGAAGTCGACAAGAACATATTTAGAACAGAAAGGAAACAGTAGGACAGCAAGCAAGTGCATACAAGAGCCTTGCTCATCTGACTACTGCATTCGTTCCAAAACCTCTGCATGAGGGTGTGCAGACGTTCTTATTTTTTAAACAATTTACTAAGAAATAACAGTAATTTTATGTAATGCCGTTATAGTAAAATAATCAACAATGGGGTGGTGCAATGAAGCATGGGGAGTGTTTTATTCCTTTTAATCTACACCAATTTACCCACAATTATCTTTCTATTTAGTAAAGAATGATGTACTTTTTATCCATTTATAGTTACGTTTAATGTTTGTGAAATAATGTGAGACTCCTTCCCTTAATAAAAATGCATTTTGAACCCAGAATTCAGTCACACACAAACATACATATTTAGTGTGTGTGTGTGTCCCCATCCTCCACCTCCTACACTCAACCCCACCTGATTGGAATCCATGCTTCCCCTGGCATCACACATACACACATCGCTCTACACACCCTTTCATGTGTAATACTAGTTACCCTAGGAGGGAAGTGTGTGTGTGTGTGTGTGTGTGTGTGTGTGTGTGTGAGAGAGAGCGAAGGAGGTGGAGTGGGCCGAGTTTCATCAGTCTTGTGGTCAGAGAAAAGAATGCGGGACATTGTTCCTGAACCATAAAGGCCGGTGGTTTGGGTTTCACTCGTTCTCTGGGTTTATCACTCTCTCTTGTTTCCACTCTCCATCTCTCTCTCTCCTTCTATGTCTGTCTCTCTCTCTGTCTCTGTATTAGTCTGTCTCCTTTCTGTCTTTTTCCCTTTCTCTGCCTCTCTATCCATTATCCTCTCTCTTTCTTATTCTCTCTGTCTAGTCTGTCTCTGACTCTCTTTCTCTCAGTCTCTCTATTACTTTGTCTCTTTCTCTGTCTATCATTCTCTGTCTCTTTCTGTCTTTCTCCGTATCTCTCCTTCTCTCTGTTAATCCCTTTCTGTCTGTCTGTGTGTCTCACTTTCTGTCTATCTCTCTATCTATTAGTCCCTGTCTCTTTCTGTCTGTTTTTCAGTCTCTCTGTTTCAGGCTTTCTGTCTCTTGGTCTCTATAGTTATCAGTCTCTTTCTGGTCCTCTATCAGGCTCTCATTCTGTCTGTCTTTGTCTCTCTCTTCGTCTCTCTATATCTGTCTGTTTCTCTGGTTGTCAGTTTTTTTCCCTCCTGTCTCTCTTGCTCTTCCCACCCACAGATGAACGCTGGGAGCATGCGGTCTCATTCCGATGCCATGCACTCATCCGTCTCCAGTTCCTTTTCTCTCCTCCTCTCTCCAAGTCCACTGCTAGCAGGATATCAGTGTCAAACATCTTGTCCATGCTGAGGAGAACACCAACAGTGCTCTCTCTCTCTCTCTCTTTTTCTCTCGCTGTGTCTCTGTTCAAAGCTGAAGCACTTGACGTGGTTTTGATCTTCACCAGTTCCTCATTCACACTTGCAAAGTTGAAAAAGTGATGTTTTGCAGAGGGATGTGTGCACCCTCGAGTACACTGCCTGATGTTAAGCGAGTGCACGCTCTCATCATGAGAACCCCGTAGGATGTGTTTTAACTTTACAGTGCACACATAGCAGAATACGACACTTCTGAATTAATGCTAGCATTGAGCCATGGGGCATGTGAAGCTTAAAGCCCTTGTGTGTGATGCAGCTTATATAAAGTAAGCCGCACTCTTATGGAGTGTACGTCCTAAATACGCCGCACTCTTACGGAGTGTACGTCCTGAGAGCAGCACATTTGTATGTATGGACCAGTATATCGTCTATGTAGACTGTTTCCGCCACAACTGCAAGGTTACGCTCAATATGTTGGAGCTGATGCTCCCCTTGAACCAAAGGTCTGTGTGTGTGTGTGTGTGTGTGTGTGTGTGTGTGTGTGAGAGAGATGATTGATTGATTATATGTGTGTATCAGTTGGCTTCCAGCAGCCAGTGTGAGTTATCACTCAGGCAGAAGAACATCTGAACTTTTTATTTCTGAAATGTACATCTGAGCTGCATACTCAACACTCTCTCTCTCACACACACACACACACACACACACACACACACCTTTTCCTGATGGATGCTCCTGTCTTGGCTGTGGGATTTTCTGCAACACCAGACTCCTCAATTTTAAACAGAGACAGAAGAAAACACATTGTGTGTGTGTGTGTGTGCGCGTGTGTTTGTGTGTGTATGTGTGTGTGTTTGTGACACATAGGAAGAGCTCAAAAGAGAGTAGATAAGACTAGGGGGCAATATGATGGAGGTGCTGATGGATGGTGTAGACAGAATGGGAGGGGAGGTGGAGAGACCAAGCGTAATCGTTCCTGCGGCTCGAGTCGCGACATTAAACTTTAAACTTTAAAAGGCCCCCCGCTGACACTGTAACACCGCTGTGTGTGTGTGTGTGTGTGTGTGTGTGTGTGTGTGAGGATGTATAAAAGTAGGGCACAGGTGTAGGACAGAGCTATAGCGATTCCGTGTCTGAGAGGTAGACCTGTGGTGCACACGTAATCTCTTTGTTTATCAGGATTTTCTAAAACTCTACATTTCTAGGAAGTGACTGACGGCTGGAGTCGTATGAAGAAACGGGACATTAGCCGTGTCTGATCTAATTCACTTCCACGTGACTCGGTGACGATACAGATTAGCACGCGAGCCATTAACTCGCTATATCCGCAGCAATTCTGCGTAACACCCACATCTCCCAACAGTCAACATCAGGCGCAGATCCATAATTCTCAGGGTCCAATTGCTAAAAAATGTGAAAACAAATATCTCAGTCGTGTTCAGGGTTTTTTGTTTGTTTGTTTGTTTGTTTTTTAAATGAGAGATTTTTACAATAGGAAATGAGAATCTCAGACTCCTGGACACCCTGAAATCATAATGCCTCCACCGCCTAGACTCCGCATTTAACGTTACGCTTTGTGACGCAGAGTGAACGGTGAAACAAATCAATGAACGCAGTGTGAGAAAACAAACAAACAAACAAACAAACAAACAAACAAATAAATGACGTAGACGTAAGGCCAATCCTCTTTAAATGAAAAATGATTCCCTATGCTATTCTAACAAGGCATGCAAGCAGCTTGTTGTCATGGCAACCAACTTTCGAGTCGGATTTTCAACCAAAAAAAAAAACCCCGAAAAGTTCCAGCGGGACAAAGGGATGTTGGGAAAAAAAGACGTCCAAGGTTTCTGGTTTGTCATTTATTTTACTTGTTAAACATGTTTTCACGTGTCATATTTTATGTTTATTTTACATTCATTAAAAAATTATTTAATGGAATGAATTTTTCAGCGATTTTTACATGCCGCTGGTTCATTTTTTTTTTTTTTTTGTGCATTTTCTTTCTGGATACCCAGAAGGTTTTTATATGGTTAGGTTATCGGTTATTAAAATGAGATTTTGTTTTCTAGTTGCTGTGGTATTGGTGTCCGCACACACTTTAATCCTCATGTTGCTTTTGTTGCTCGTTCATGCAGGACACAGCAGCACTGACATCTCTCTCTTTCCCCTTGTACATAAATTTGTCTGTCATTATTTGATCATTTCCTCCTCACAGTCAGTAGACTACGAAAATCTCCACGCGTCCTATATTCTCTCTCTCTCTCTCTCTCTCTCTCTGTGTGTGTCTGGGCCTCCAGCAACCCCTCCCATCCTGGATCGTAGGAGATCCGTCCTTCTCACTTTCCCACGTCTCCTCCTGTCCTCCTCCCATAATTTTTTTTAATACTCATCTCATCCTTCCTTCCCTCCCTCCGTCCCTGTGGGGAGAAATTCCGGAGGCTCGTCTTCTCGGATCTTCGGCCGTAAACAATCCCATCATGTCTTGGCAGCGGCGAGAGTTTTAGGAGGAGGCGGATGGGCCGTGATGCACTGCGGTGCAAAATCGACTCAAAAAGGCCTCGTGTTAAATTCATGCAAACGTTCGGTTTTATTTCCACTCTTCTTTCTCGCAGCACGGTCAAATGACTCAAAGTCCATACGCACGTGCTCTCGGATTAGCGTGGGCTACGAGTCTGCGCCATCTGCCAGCGCCAGGAGGAGCTGAGACATGGATTTAGTGGAAGGATTAGTGTCGTACCTCAGGCCAACCCTCCATGTCCCCTCATTGTGCCCACATCCCACGTTTCCTATCCAGGACTAACATAACTGAAGCTACGAAGTCATTAGGATGTCTACAAACGGCGTACAGCCTAATTCTTTAATTCTGTGTTCTGATTGGTCTGAAGGTGTCAATTAATTTTCTATAACAGCAGTAGTGCAGCTGTGAATCGCAGCTTTATATTTTAAGACGTATTAACGTTACGGTTATCGTGTTATGGAAGGAGTCTCCGTTCTGCAGCAGATGTGTGTTTTTGTTCAATCGCTTCATTAATGATGAGAGAGAGGAAAAAGAAAGCTGGTGAGGGAATGACTGTTTATAGCTGCTATAAGATAATTGATAACAGGGACTAACTTGTTTAAAAGATGTTCGAGAATGTGAAATTTATTTTCAATGTACTAATTTTTTCAAAAAGGTTTTCACTCAGGAGCAGTTGGAGTGGTCTTGCTCACGCTTTCCATGAAGTTCAGGGAAAAATGTCTTTTCCCCCATCGTTCCCTGTGATGTTCCCAATCCCTGCTCAAAATGTCCTGCCAATTCAAACACCCTGTGAAACGTTATAAAATTCCCTTTTTTCTCCTCTGACTTAATAATCATATTTTATTTTCATTTTTAACGATAAATCCTGCACACTGCATCTTTAACATGAACAGTTTCTTGAGTATTTCAGTCGAGGCACGAGACGAGTCCGCTTCCTTAAACTGAAGTTCCTTGTGAATTTTTTATAAATAGGTCCAACATAGCTTCGTGTTTAGGGAACTTGCGCGGTACATAACGGCTTGTGAATGGATTGTCAGTCAGGTGACTCCCGAGCAAATGAGCGAATGCCGCACGGCTTTCAGTCTGGCAATAAGCCGAGTGTTTAAGCCTGAAGAGGAAGTTCAGGAGGTTCATCTGTGTTCACAGTGAAACACAGATATTGCACAGATAAAGAACCTCGGATTGAAACCACACACACACACACACACACACACACACTAGTGTTTTTGTAACACCTTTAGAATAAACATGAAACTGACAGTGTGATGTGGGTTCAGCACTTATGCCGCCCTTTTTCCTTACACATGCTTTTGTTTCAGAAAACAGCACAACACAAACAAACGCTAAGACGTTTGGTTCCTAAGTGAATTCCATTATTTGCCGAAATGAGACTGTTGTAAAATCAACGCTGTGGAAATCATCCAGGACGAATCAGAAGAAGGAAGTAGGAGTGCAATGTAACCACATTAAAATCACGTACGGACTTCAAAAAGCAATGCTAAAGCGGGTATTGAAGGTACATCAGGGTCAGCCATCTTGCTTTTTAGGGTTGTGGAAGGCATTCACAAAGCATTAGGCACAGGGTTAGTTTTAATTACACTGCTATTATCACAGTGACTGATTTCAGTCCTGCTCTGTCTGAGCAACAGGAGGACATTATTAGTAAAAAAAAAAAAAAAACACGAAGGAAACAATGAAATGAAACATTTGTAAGAAGGGATACGAAGGGTTACATTTTTAGGAGCCCCTAAAAGGAAATATAGGGAAAGGAAATATAAGGAAATATAGAATCACAGCATGGCATCATGATCATATGTACAGTAACAGAGCTGAGACGGTAACAGAGACTATAATCATTAGAAATGACATCTTTAATTAAAATGCATGTCATGTCAACAATTTACCCTTCTAATGAACCCCGTTACCCTTCTGACAAACCCCGTTACCCTTCTGACACACCCCGTTACCCTTCTGACACACCCCGTTACCCTTCTAACACACCCCGTTACCCTTCTAACACACCCCGTTACCCTTCTAACAAACCCCGTTATCCTTCTAACACACCCCGTTACCCTTCTAACACACCCTGTTACCCTTCTAACAAACCCCGTTATCCTTCTCTCACACCCCGTTACCCTTCTAACGAACCCCGTTATCCTTCTCTCACACCCCGTTACCCTTCTAACACACCCTGTTACCCTTCTAACAAACCCCTTTACCCTTCTGCAAACCCCTTTACCCTTCTGCAAACCCCATTACCCTTCTAACAAACCCCGTTACCCTTCTGACATACCCCGTTACCCTTCTCTCACACCCCGTTACCCTTCTAACAAACCCCTTTACCCTTCTGTCACACCCCGTTACCCTTCTAACGAACCCCGTTACCCTTCTAACGAACTCCGTTACCCTTCTGCAAACCCCGTTACCCTTCTAACAAACACCGTTACCCTTCTCTCATGCCCCGTTACCCTTCTCTCATGCCCCGTTACCCTTCTCTCACACCCCGTTACCCTTCTAACACACCCCGTTATCCTTCTAACACACCCCGTTATCCTTCTAACACACCCCGTTACCCTTCTAACAAACCCCGTTATCCTTCTAACACACCCCGTTACCCTTCTAACAAACCCCGTTACCCTTCTAACACACTCCGTTACCCTTCTAACAAACCCCGTTACCCTTCTATCACACTCCGTTACCCTTCTAACAAACCCCGTTACCCTCATGTCAACACTGTTGCCCTCATCAAACCTGTTCAAAAGTCCAAAACTCTTGTTTAATCAATTATGAAAGATTAGTTTTGCCTCTGTGTGTGTTTGTGTGTGTGTGTTTGTGTGTGTGTGTGTGGGGGGGAGTTGGTAAGTTATGTAAAGGTTTCATATTGCTGCGCTCCCTGTATTTTACAGAGCAGTCAGGGGGTCGCTGAGCAACAAAAATCGCTCACTTTATCAACCTTCTAAAGCGTTCACCTCGAGGCTGTCCTGTCTCAAAGAGGGACGCATATCTCATCTTCTGAACATTTCATAGAGTGCTTTCAACGAGTGTTTGATCACTTCCCAGAGGGAAAGGAGATTGGGGAGAAGCTCCTAGCTATCAGGCATGACAACCAGGATGTCACTGTGTATGTATGAATAAAGTTCAGGACACTGGCTGCAGGCACTGGATGGAAAGAGCCAGTACTAAAAACAGTTGATCAACAAGGGTTCCTTCAGACATCTTAACAGTGCTTGCCATGATGACCAGACCAACTTGGATTCACTCATTGACTTGTTCAACCTCTGCTCTCCTCCTTGTGGAAGAACTCCACTTTGACACACAACTGCTCCAGTCTCCACTCCGAATATGACCATTTGAGGGAGGACTTGTCAGAGGTGCCACCATCGCTCACCCTACCAAGCCCATTCCCTTACATGTCAGCGCCAAACACTAAGGAGGCACTTGAGCAAGGCTATATTCAACCCTCTGTGCACTTCATTGGCAGGATTCTTCTTTGTTGGGGAAAAATTGGAAGGACTCGGATCGTGCATTGACTAGTGGACTAAACTAGATCACGATAATGTATCGTTACCCCATCCAGTTGTTCCATCAGCCGCAGAACAGCTCAGACCATGTTCACTAAACTGGACTGGACAGATAACCTCAGCCGCATCAGAGAAGGAGTGGCCTATAGCACCACCTCTGGCCACGTCGCATATTGCGTATTGCCATAAGGCTCCTCCGTCACACCATCTGTGTTTCAATGTCTTATAAACGACTTCCTCTGAGATATATTGGGCAAATTTATGATCACTTACATAGATAACATTGATCCATTCTCCATATTAAAAAAACTAAGATGGCTGCTACAGAACCAGCTTTATTTCAAAAGAGAGAAGTGTGAGTTTCACCAGTCCAAGATTTTGTGTCAGTGCCAAAGGGGTCCTCATGGAAGTCGGCAAGGGGAACCACTGTCAGGGAATGGCCCAGACCAGACCAAGAACCTTTAGAGAACTCTATAGCTGATTCATACACACAACCTAAGCTTCATCGTAGCACTGCTCATTTCCTTGCTCAAAAAGGGGACGAAGCAATTAAAGTGGAGCCCAGCTGCGGAACAACCCCTCTCAAGGTGGCAGTTACCTCAAGTACACCAAGACAGCAAAATGCCTAAACTCTCACCAAGGTAGATGGGACCTATGGCATTTAAAAGTGTGATGTTTAGGAAAAAATGCGTGATGGCAATCAGTTGATTATCACAGACCTGGCAACCCTGCTTAGAAATGTAAATGTGTTGAGTATTGCTTCTTTATTTCCTTTTAATAAGGAAATATTGCACTAAGTAGAACATTTAACAGTGTACGTTGTCACAAATTCAGCTTCTGGATATAGATTTAAGTTTAACTCTAATGAACAAGTCAGAGGTGAGGCTGGAAAAGAAAAACTCCCTGAGACCACATGAGGAAGAAACCAGAATGAAAAGGGAACTCATCTGCATCTGTGCCATTGGGTCATTACTCATCCACACAGTGCTGCTGTACATGTGATGGAAAGATCCTGAGGATGAGCATCATGGTCATTTTTGAGTTGTGTTTGACTTTAAGTCTATAATTATAATATATATATAATAATAATGAAATTATGCATTATTTAATGATTGGGACTTGTATGTGGTATGCTGGGAAAGTAATTCTTACATGCAGTCTGGCTTGTGCAACTCTTCTCTCCCTCTGTTCTTTCCTCCTTTTACACTCGTTTTTTTACAAGCCATCATTTCCATTAAATTAGTACCCATGGTTTTAATTGCACTTCATGAAGCCTGTTTTATTGCCATTCGAGGGAGGGGGCAACGTGTGTGTGTGTGTCTGTGTGCACGTGCATGTGCACTACAGTTTTAGTCTCTTTGCAGTTTCTCTCTTAGTGTGTTTGTGTGTTTTTCCCTCCTCTTTTTCTCACCGGTCGTCTCACTGTTACTGTTTTTAGAGAATTTGCACTTCAGAGCCAAGGCTAAACTTAGCAACAGCATTAACTAATCCAGCTGAGAGGAAGAGATCTTCAGCTTTGAATTTTTGATGGATAACAGATAACAGTACCATTTGGGCTGTGTGTGTGTGTGTGTGTGTGTGTGTTTGAGCTAATTCACTTCAGCTCTAAAACATCATGCCTATAATCTGAAGAGCATGTCTGCATTGCTTCCCATTACTCCCTACAAAGCTAATGTAGCTAACAAGTAATAAAACTGAGGGGAACAGGGTTGATAGAAGGGTAATGGGGGTTGGCATGAGGGTAACAATGTTTTCAGGGGTTTGTGCGTAAGCATATTTTGCACTGTCAAAATCTGTAATGGGGCGGCACGGTGGTGCGGTGGTTAGCGCTGTCGCCTCACAGCAAGAAGGTCCTGGGTTCGATCCCCGGGTCACCCA
>JAQQZR010000006.1:923907-951260 GCA_030068235.1 Notoglanidium macrostoma | reverse complement strand
CCAAGATGCTGGGATTGGCTCCAGCTTCCCCGCCACCCAGACGGATAAAGCGCTATAGATAATGGATGGATGGAAAATCTGTAGTCCTGCATTTCAAGAAAACTCTGACTGGTTGAGCACTGGATTTGGGACGAGACCCAAACAGTTGAACTAAACAAGATAGAAGAATGGATCAGAACTGTGACATGACCCTGAAACGTTGGAGAAAGAGACGGATGTTACGGTGTAAATTACAATAGTTCTTACTTTTCTTCTTCCATCTTTTTTCTTAATCAGATTTTTGGTAAATTCTGCTTTGGTGCCTGCTACACTTCCCACTAGCGCAAACGTTCACGTAGCACCCGAGCACATTCCCGGGTACCTACACCTTCATCTGTAGATTCAAACATGAAGAAATTGACGATTTTGCCGATTCTTGTCCAGCGATGTAACGCATTCCAGCTCCCGTGACATTTAGTGCATGTTTATAGATGCTTTAAAGTGTCATTGTGGATCTTAGGTTCAGGCAATTTGAGTCTAGAGAGTTTCATATCTTCGTTCTCTATTTCTGTTCCTCCACCCAGTGACCCATCCCCCGCCCTCCATCTTTTCTCTGCCCTCTCCGAGGCCCCCTACAGCCTGAGGCCTAATTAATACTTAATTAGATTTGTTGAAATTGATTAGTGACTTCATCCCGCCGCTGCACCCTGCAGAACACCATTAGTGTGCCATTACGTTCACTCATACACACACACAATCTTACCCACAAACGACAGGGTGCGCGTTTCGCCAAGAGAGAAAAGAAAAATTAAATCTGAAGAAGAGTATAAAATTAGAGACGTGTGTGTGTTTGTGTTAACATCATGTCATAAGTCTAAGCGACTTCCTTCCTTTTTTTGGCCAAAAATCTAGGTCATGGTGAAAACCGCGCCTTAAAATGAATGACGTTCATCTTCAGATAAGGTGCCTTGGGTCACGACAGCTTATAACACATTCAGAGCTTATGATGCCTGTCACGGCACGCTAGCGCTTAGCATGACGTTAGGCACGAGTTCCAGTGAAAGAGTTCATCTGAAAGGTCACAGGAAATTTCACACCGCGTGCTAAGACGCTGACGTTTCGCAACAGCCACCTACGCAAGGATCCTGCTTTTTTTTTTTAACACCAGTGTCTCGGTGGTTAAAGGAATATCTCACCGGTTATAATCATGGGCGAGACACGCTTTCCTGCACCCCCTGAAAGCCCCGCCCCCTTCCTCCTCATCTCACGTTAGCAGTTTTAACAGAATATTAAAGAAAGCCTGCACGGAAACCTTTCTTGTGTTTACATATGAACTAAAAACAGACGAGCAGCAGCTTTTATCCTGAAGTGCCGTGAGGTTACTGTAAAATCACACACACACACGTGTGAAAGGACTGTAGCACATTATACGTAAAGCTCACATTAGCTTCACCGTCACTGGTCACGATGACGCCACTCATCGCTGCCTCTGAGTGTTTATTTAAACCGTGTTTACGCTTAAATGGTCTCTTTGGGTCCGAGCGCCGAACACTAAAAAAAAAGCAATCTAGAAAATGAGAGTAAAAAATGCAAACAAAAGGTAACTAGCGAATGAAAGCTAATGTTCTGAGTGAACGCTAAGCTAGCGTAGAACACCTACTGCGTAACTAGAGCTTTGCTATCTGGAAGTTAAACACTCGCGATTCTCACTGCTTGTGTTTAGTTGCTTAAGGCGGAGTCTCACACTGAGGGCTGTCAATCAAACCTCCTCATTAGAATATTAAGCCACACCTTTTAGGACAGACCTGAGGTCCGTCTGCTGCTTGAGCAGCTGTTTCTAACTTTACTGAATATTTGATATAAAACAATAAAACAGACATATTTTAAACCTGTGTGTGTGTGTGTGTGTGTGTGTGTGTGTGTGTGTGAGAGAGAGAGCTTCAATCTGTTTACTAGAAACTGGAAAGCGCTTCATGGAAGGATCCAGAACACACACGGGCTGTTTTTGCTGGCTGAGTGTGTTTGCTCATGCTCCCTATTGTGCTGTGTGTGTGTGTGTGTGTGTGTGTGTGTGTACGGATGAGGGTCTTTTTCAGGCCTGTTACAGAGCATTGCTCTCTTCAGCACACTCCATGAGGCTTAAGTGTTTTGGACCACCGACTGTTTTCACTCGGCATTTAAAAGAGCACTGAAGTCCTTCTTTATGGGCGGTGTGTGTGTGTGTATGTGTGTGTGTGTGTGTGTGTGTGTAGGGAGGGGGTTGTGAAAGTCCAAGTCGTCGACTTTTTTTTTTCTCAGAGACCCAAGGCCATGCATACACTCGAGTCAGATCCACCCTTATTCCCTTTCCTTCGTCATCTTCATCTCCTCCATCACCGCTTTATGACGTCCTTCCTACAACTCCTCTGAGTGAGTGTGTGTGTGTGTGTGTGTGTGTGTGTGTGTTTTTCCACTCACAATACCAGGCTCAAATCCAGAAAGCCGGATGGCTGACTAGCATGTTGGACAACTGCTCCATGTTACTCTGAGCCGAGAGAGAGAGAGAGAGAGAGAGAGAGAGAGAGAGAGACTGGGGTCACTTGAGTTCATTCCTCTCAGGATATCAGTCGGATCATCATCTCCTCCCTGGGACTGGTGACCATATTTGTTTACCCATCTCTCTCTCTCTCTCTCTCTCTCTATTTCTTCCTCGTGCCATTTTCCCACTGAGGACACGATAAATCACAAGTTACGATTACAACTGATCAAAGTCAAAACATCTTCATGTCTCATTTTTCTGTCGCGCCAAACATCGCTCCAACATGTGTTGTGTGGGAACGGGACCCTTTTTATATCCGGAGTCTCTGGAAGACATCTGGACCATCACAGAACACTCATCCTCGACATGTAGAGCCACATAGGCCAATCGTCATGACAACACTGAGTGTTCAAGTGTCAGCGTTACCTCACACCAAGTCCAGTCACAACGTGAAGGTTTAATTGAGTTGAGGCAATATAGGAAGTATATTCAGCTTGTTGTTCTCTGGGTGGGAAGGACCATTTCTCTCACTTCCCTGTCAAGCAGAGTGACACGGACCAATCCCGGGAGTTTGTAAGATCATGTATGTGTTAGAGGGCAGTTAGCGTTTTGCTCCGAGTGTGATGCAGCACTTCAAAAAGATATGTTTCACAGAGGAAGTACCAGGTCTGAACCTGCCTGCTCGGTTATCTGTTGTGGGAATTAGCGAAAATGAGCAAACTGGAAGTGATGCAAACGGCTGACGGAAACATAACAGCAAATTCAGAAAGCATCGACACGAGGCCGATACGGAAAGTCGTTGGTTCTTATTGAACATGACCTGCTCGGTGCTGATTTCCGAATTTGCCATCATGTTGCTGTAACGGTTCTGAATTCGTTGTCGCATTTGCCAATTTCTCGACGCGGCTCTTTCTTCGCTGCATCCTTTTGGTTTTGGTTTTGTGTTACCGAATTATTGGTTTCTGAATGTGCTGTCGTGTTTCGGGATGTGTCGTAATATTTACAAATTTGGCGTAAAATTTCCGAATTTGCCACAAATTTTCTGAGTTTGCTGTTTCTGAATTTTTTCCCTAAATTGTTGTCTCCCTCCTGAAATTTTTTCCGAGTTTGCTCTTGGGTTTCCGAGATCGCTCTGATGTTCCTGGTTTTGCTGTCATTTTCAGCATTTTTCGAATGCTTTGGACAGAGCCAGAGAATTGCTCTGTTACTAAGAGGATCAGACGTGTGTCAGATATTGGCTGTTACATCCACAGCTCTGATACCGATATTCGAAATGGAAAAACTTTGAGATTGCTATAAACTGTATCAAAGCTTCACATCGTGTGTCATTTTCACTGACTTCAGAAAGGCCGTAGTTTAAACTGACATCAACCATGTCCATTTCTTCATAACAGCAATTCGGCATAACATTTTGCTTGTCACTGATGTCATGATGCTGAACATTTGGCGAACAATCACGCGTTCGGCTTAGAGCTTTATCAAAATCACTCTTTATCTGTGTGTTAAATGAAAGAGTCTTGGAAAAAGAAATTCTGTGTAGTGCCATAGACGATCCTTCAGTTTGTCTTCTTAATCTTCAGTACCAAACCAAACTGTCCACCATTCTGATGCAACATTGGCGCTGGAAAGAACTTGTAGGCCTTAACGGAAACAACCTAGCTACTTCTTGTAGTAGAATTGGTTCAAATTGGATTAAACGGTAAATACAACAATATGAAATGAACATATTTTGCCTACAAAAGAAAGGAAAATATATAACAAGTCCGATACAACTTTGGGTAAAATCCAGATTTAAAAACTCTGGATTTAAGACCGTTGAACACTGCTTGGCCAGTTTTCTGAGAGCTCTAGACACTTCAGGATGTGCTGTTATAGGTCAATAATCCGCTTGTGAATGGATCTGAAACATGTCAGATGTTATTGCCGTGTTTTCAGTCATGCTCAGGCTGAAGGTTTGAAGGTGGTGGAGTTTTCTGTGGACTGAAGGTCGCACGCAAAGCAAACACAGCACGAGGTTGGGAACACAATAAAACAAATGTTTAGAGAAAAACGGAGATGTTTGAGAGATGCGTTAATCCAAAACAAGAATACTGTCATACTGTTTTTTTCTCATGGTAGAGCTTCTAAATGCTGTCTCTCAGGCAATCCACTTTCATTCATCCTCTGTCTCCACAGAGAAGCTCAGACAAGCCGCATCCTCCTCACCACAGACCAAGTGTTGTGAATGAAATCTTAATCATTATTGGCAAAAAATGTGATTTGTTTACTTCCATGTCATTTTTACATATGAATTACTATTATTTGTTTAATAATGTGAAAAACACGAGAAATATATGTGACTTTTCAGTTAAAGAACCAAAAGTACTACGGGAGAAATGCTCTCGTTCTCCAAAAGGCACAATCGATGGAGTTGTTATAAATGTACAACGTTGAAATGCTGGAAAAACGGGCTGATCCGGTGCATATGGACTGGAGAATAAATCGTTAGCACGAGAGTAAATTTGTAAAGTGAGTGATCCACAGATGGAGAAAAAGCTAAATGGAGTGACATGCACTGCGCCAGACTGCGTTAGTGATGCAGGCCTTTTTTTTTTTCTTTCCACAGCAGATTCTGTGATAGATAGGCGAGGAAAGGGTTAAATCCGTCCCGCAGCCCACATCTGGGAGTCATTCGAGACATTCCACAAGGCTTACCACATGTTTTCGGATGGCCGATATCCCGCGAAAGGGCTCGGCTGTCAAGAGTTTGAAAAATCAGTCCGCTTATTTTTTTATTTCTTGATTCTTTTTCATTCTTACTTCAAGTATGAGAAAGGAGTCTGTGGAGAAATATTAAGGCATATTAAAGTTTCTTTGTCATACAGGTTGGCTTTGGATGATAGAAGATGGTGTGGTGTGTCTCTCTCTGTGTGTGTGTGTGTGTGTGTGTGTGTGTGTCAAGAGTGATGTTATCTTTTTTTTCTAGGTCGTAAGCCTCCATAACCTTTATCCACACAGATAAAGATCTCCAAGTCTGAAATCTGGGCTTGCTGCAAAATTGGAAACAAAACATGCATTTAGCATGTGTGTTTTCCATGCCCTACACACACGCGCACACACACCATGCTGTTACGTGTTGCTCCAACACTACGTGCTGCCGTGGTGCTGGCAGGCTGCAGTCGAATTAGATAATGTACCACGAGGACTTGGCAGAAGAGAAATTTAAATAAATACACGTTTTTCGAGCAGGGAGGCGGGGCACGTGGCATTGTGGGTATTAAGGAGGGAGGGATGTGGTGTCTAGGATTGGTTTCAAGTGTGTGGGATGGCTCTTCTGGGACTTCATGCTGTTTTAATGCCAACCACAAGCAACTCTCGGCTCTCTGTGGCTCCGGAGATCCTTTCTAGAGCTTTTCTAGGTCATTCATGTCACACAGCTTCAGGTCTGTTATTAGCTATAAAGAACCACAATATTAATAGAAATGAAGCCGTAAAAGCTTTTTCCCAAGCTCGAGTTCACCATATAAGAGGTTATTTTACTCCAAACTGGATGACGATTCTTTGTAACATAGAGGTTACAAGCAATGATCTTCTGATGCTTTTCAATATTTTTCTGAAATTCCATTAGTGTAAATGTATGATCCCTGAAGGAGGATGGCAGGCAGACAGCATGCACTCGCAACTCTGATCCTTTACTTGTCCACTCAGCACTGGCGTGTTAGCTAAGATACCGAAAATGTTTGTGTTGGGTGGGTCACTGCTCGGCAGGGCTGTGTGTGTCTGTCTGTGTGTGTATCTGTGTGTGTGTGTGTGTGTGTGTGTTTACTAATATCCATCTCTGGCTGTGATATATGGGATATTACAGCAATAGGAGAAGCTTGTGAGTGTCAGCGTGATCACACCGTGTAAAGTTACTCCTGAAATAGGCCAAGGCGCGAGGCAGTAATGAGTAAAACATGAGCTTGGCCAAAACACACTGAAACACTCTGAAACACTCCTGAAACACACTGTAACATGTGAAACCACAATGTAACATACTGTGGCACAGTGTAACAAGCTGAAAAACAGTACTTCACTGTAACTGAATGAAACACAGAGAAACATACAATAACACTAACACATGTGAACATACTGAAATGCAGTGCAACACACTAACACACTGTGACCCTCTGTAACTCACTGAAACAGTGTAAAACGCAGAAACACTTTAACATGCTGAAACACATTAACACATGGTACCATACTGTAACTAAATAAAACCCACTGAAACCTGCTGTAACTCATTGTAACCCACTGAAACCTGCTGTAACACATTGTAACCCGCTGAAACACATTGTAACCCACTGAAACACACTGTAACACATTGTAACACATTGTAACCCACTGATAAACACTGTAACCCACTGTAACACATTGTAACTCACTACAACACCTGAATCCCACTGTAACAAATTTTAACCCACTGTAACACATTGTAACCCACTGAAAAACACTGTAACCCACTGTAACACATTGTAACCTGCTGAAACACATTGTAACCCACTGTAACACATTGTAACCCACTAAAACACCTGAATCCCACTGTAACACATTGTAACCTACTAAAACACCTGAATCCCACTACAACAAATTGTAACCCACTGAAACACATTGTAACCCACTGTAACACATTGTAACCAAGGAGCGAGGCAGTAATGAGTAAAACATGAGCTTGGCCAAAACACACTGAAACACTCTGAAACACTCTGAAACACTCTGAAACACTCTGAAACACTCCAGAAACACACTGTAACATGTGAAAACACAATGTAACATACTGTGTAACATACATACAGTAGTGTAACAATCTGAAAAACAGTACTACACTGTAACTGAATGAAACACAGAACAACATACAATAACACTAACACGTGAACATACTGAAATGCACTGCAACACACTAACACACTGTAACCCTCTGTAACTCACTGAAACAGTGTAAAACACAGAAACACTAACATGCTGAAACACTAACACATGGTACCATACCATCCCACTATAACAAATTTAAACCCACTGAAACACATTGTAACCCACTGAAACACATTGTAACCCACTGTAACACATTGTAACCCACTGAAAAACACTATAACCCACTGTAACACATTGTAACCCACTGTAACACATTGTAACCCACTGAAAAACACTGTAACCCACTGTAATATGTTGTAATGCACTGAAACACTCTGTGACCCACTGAAACTCATGTATCCCATTGTAGCCCACCGATACACACTGTAACCCTCTGTAACACATGGCAACACATTGTAACCCACTGAAACATACAGTAAAATACTGATACACACTGTAACCAACTA
Source organism: Notoglanidium macrostoma (assembly GCA_030068235.1). Lineage (NCBI taxonomy): Eukaryota > Metazoa > Chordata > Actinopteri > Siluriformes > Auchenoglanididae > Notoglanidium > Notoglanidium macrostoma. The sequence goes on along the minus strand of JAQQZR010000006.1, from coordinate 943,427 downwards.
TAACACATGGCAACATTCTGTAACCCACTGTAACACATTGTAACCCACTGAAACGTACGGTATAATACTGATACACACTGTACCCTACTGTAACACATGGCAACATGCTGTAACCCACTGTATCACATTGTAACCCACTGAAACGTACGTTATAATACTGATACACACTGTACCCTACTTTAACACATGGCAACATGCTGTAACCCACTGTATCACATTGAAACCCACTGAAACATATGGTAAAATACTGATACACACTGTAACCGACTGTAACACATGGCAACACGCTGTAACCCACTGTATCACATTGAAACCCACTGAAACACACGGTAAAATACTGAAGCACATTTGTAACCTACTGTGACGCATTGCAGCCCACTGAGACACAAAGCTATACACAGAAACATACTACAATTCACTGTAACACTGCAACCCACTAAAACATAGAGTAACACAATGGAATCTACTGTAACCCATTGAAACACAGGGTAACACTGTAATCTACTGTAACCCACTGAAACACAGTGTAACACTGTAATCATCAGTAACACACTGAAACACAGGGTAATCTACTGTACACACTGTATCCCACCGAAATGCAGGGTAATAAGTTTAAATATACTCTAATCCACAGTAACACACTGTAACCCACTGAAAGACAGTAACACACAGCACCACACTGTGTCATAGTACAACACAATAAAACATACTGTACCATATTGTAACCCACTAAAACACTTTGTAACACACTGAGACATGTGCTACCACTTTATAACTCACTGTAACACAAGGTACCAAACTATAGCGCACTGAACGAAATGTAACATATTATACATATGTGAAAATAAATGAATCCTGAAGAAGAAATCATGTGAGAATAAATGAATCACGAAACAATTTACAAAAACATTTATACAGTGACTTGTTATTTCCTTGCTCTGTTACAAACATCATTAAAGGGCCATAGAATCAGTCACAGGTCACCTGTTAAACCATTAGCACAATCTACAATTTAATTAGAAGATAGAGACATTAGGGAAAAGCCCAAAAGCACCAAATCACTGGCCATAAAAACAACATGAACCAACTGAAACCAGTAATGGTTTCGGTAATTCTTCTCAACAGGGGGTTAATGCTAATGTTACTGTTAACGCTAATGCTAAAATGGGTCTCTAGAGTTCTTAAACGCCTGTGTGACTTCAGCAGGGCATCTAGCAAAGAAATGTCCGAGAGTATAAAGCTGCCTCGTTTAGGATTTAAAATAACTCCTGAAGCTTTCTGAGGATTATGTGATCACGTGATGCCAGAGTCGCTCTTACAGATGCCGTGTCCTGAAGGAATTTCTTCTTTAAACTGATAAAAAAATAAAAAAATTTTTTTATGAGCTTGTAAATCAAATAAGCCACGCCCCTAATTCATGGTGCCGTGACCTGCATCTGTGTTATCATTTCATGGTGCCGTGACCTGCATCTGTGTCATCATTTCATGGTGCCGTGACCTGCATCTGTGTCATCATTTCATGGTGCCGTGACCTGCATCTGTGTCATCATTTCGGGGGCAATTTAGAAGACAATAAAGTTTCGGATCGTATTTTGTGTCAGGAGATGCAGTGGTGCTGCTGCTGTGGAACTCCATGCATGCTGGGATTTCGGTCCTGAAGCAGAAGAGAACCGGGAGGGTGAGTGGTTAAAAACCGCAGTGGAGTGGAGCAGCGCTGGATATCTGGCCATTATGTAAGCTCAGAAACTGAGACAAGGGTTAACGGGGACACTCCCCCGCCAGACGGACCGGCGCTGCGCGAGAGGAAACGGAGAGGGGAGGGGGGCGGGGTCACTCGCGCGCGTCGGGTTTCACAAAACACATACACACGCTTGCACACGCAGGCACGTGACTCCAAATGGCCGCTGTCGCTTCCTCAGCCTCGCGCGGAGCACCGTTCCCACTTCCCGTCTCCCCGTTCGAGTCGGTCCGACGCGCGCGCCGTTTCTGAAACGTTTTCTCATTTGGAAGTCACTTGTGCATGGGGAGGGTTTTACACACACACACACACACACACACACACACACACACACACACAGAGCACGAGAAACGGCGGCACGACACCCTGGAGTAACATCATCACAGCACACCGCGTCAGAACCGAGCCGGGGAGAGAAACTTCGACCGGTCGCGAGACGCCGGTGGGCGGAGCCAACAGGTTACAGCTCACAGGTATTTTTTTCTTCTTCTTCTTCTTCTCGAAACTTCCGACTGGTGCTGCGTCCTAATCCGTGTCCTCCTGTCATCCTGTTCAGCAACATCTCTCATTTTGACATGTTCTTTAAAGTTCCTCTCCACCCTGAGCACCATTGACTATGTTCAGATTGGGATATGTGTTTAATGAGTCTGGTGCTGAGTTGATGCATAAGGCATTATTCCTGGGAGAAGTTAGGAGATGTGTATTGCTCTGACGTCATGGAGGACGGTGTCATCACAAGCGCTGTTACAATATCATGTCATCGGTGATCTCGAACAAGTGATAATGGCCAGGTTTCACTGTTCGTTCCTAAAAGCAATAGCGCAAGACCTTCTCTTTGGTAACGCATAAATTTCGAGCAGTGTTCAACGTCATATTGGTGAGAAGTCCAGCGAACAATTAGCGGAGACACTGAAGCGGTAGTGAGCTACGATATGACGGGCGCGGTGATGCTGATGGAGGTATTAGAATGATCTGTTAAGATGAGGACGCGACGGAGCTGGACAGACTGAAGGACTAAAGCGCCGCTGCATCACTCTCGCTAGCTAGATAAGACACGTGGGCCAAGTTCCACTCCACCGCCATCAGCACGGCGTTGTTAATCAGAATGATAACAGACCATCATTTGCATGAAGGAGTGAATGAACCTGTCAGGTTGATAACCGATTGCATTGTCGTTTTGGTAAAGAACTGTGATCTGATGTGGATTACGTACTATATCTGCTTATGTATGGTGTTTTATAATATATATCTTCCAAATGTTGCAAATACAGTCATTATATTAAGAGAATTATTAGCTACCAGTTGTCCCGTTTAAGCAATGAATAAAATATGTCCCGTTACAGCTTTACCTCCGACTGTTACAAAGCACTGCCACTGGAGACTCCTTCCATACATTTTAAACAGATGTCTTCGCCATGTCAACGTTTACATACGTTTTAAAAACGGAGAGTTTGCCGTACAGGTCCATGTGAACGAGCTGTTACTATAGAAACGATAACGTATTAGAAGGAGTGCATTAACGTAAACCCGAGCTACTGTCAGAGCTGCTGTTTCGGAGGATCAATCAACACCTTCTGACCAATCACAATCCAGCACTGATATTATAAATAGAAATTTATGCTTGTTTAAGCACTGTTTACTCTGACAAGTGTTTTCATGTTGTTCTGTTCTATCTCAATCAAGACTTCTGACACATCAATTCCAGCAGAAAAAAAAAAAAAACCACTTTCCCACTCTCCATTTCCTTATAAGATGAACGCCAGAACACAAAATGGAAAAACCAAGAGAGAGAAAAAAAAAAAAAACGTGATAGTGACTCAACATCTCCTGGCAAAAATAATTTATTTCTTTTTCAGCTGCTGAGTTTCTGATGGTTTATTTAACTCCTTTTTTTCCCCACATGGACCTTGGAACAGATTGCTTTTTGGGAGAGGACTGCAGGAGGACTGGACGTTGTCAGAGTGTTTTGTAGAGGACCGGAGTGTGTCAATGTGGAGTGTACACACAAAAAAAAGTCACACACAATGCAGTGGATTGTGATGGTGACAATGGTGCTATTGTTGCAGGGCTTAGCATAGCGCTGTGTCACCGTACTGCTTCCTGATGGTGTCAAACTGTTAGATCTACATTTAAAGCACAAGTTAAACCACTTAGGGATTTGTGGATTGGTTGTCCTCCAATTGTTATGTTTTTTTTTCCCAAACCTATGCACATACACATTTTTGCATGAAAACCTACTGATGTCTTCCTGAAAAACCCAACATACTTGGTCTCAAAGGGTCACTCTGGAGTTATATCCTGTAAAGACTTAGAGCTCAGCATGACGCTCAGTTGGTATGTGAAGTATTAATAACTAAAGATGACTGGACTCTTCAAATGAGAGCCAGAAATCCTGATTAGTCTCTTGACCTTCTACAAATTGTATATTTTAGATCAACAAGGAAATTAAGGCTCTGTTTCCAGAGGCTGTTATCTCTGGAAGAACTTCCCAGAAGTTGTTTAGGCTCTGAAGGAACCAGACAGCGTTTTTTTTTTTTTTTTTTTTTTGTCTCTGAAGAAAATAGGATCCGTTTCTGAAGGCCATGTTACTGAAGAAAGCCAGTATGGTTCTGGACAACGGCAACTCTGGAAGCGGGGTCTGTTTCTGCAGGTTGTTTGGGTCTGAGTCAGGTGCTGTTTTTCAAAGCCCTGTGGCTCTGAGAGCAAGCTTGAAGACAAGCATTTCTGAAGAATGCAGGCTCTGTTTTTGAAGATTGTTAACTCTGGGGTTAGGTGCAGACTCGGGAAACAGCTTCCAGTAAGACGCACTTTTGAGCAAAGCAGGACAGAATTAGTTTTGGAAACAGGTTTGTTTTTTCGAGATTCTTCATTCTGAGAGCAGGCTTTGATCGTCGAGGCCACGAGTCCTTAATCTGGAGATTGTTCATCTTTCAATGATGTAGGCTCTGTTTCCAGATGATATTATTTCTGGAAATCCGCTCTAAAGATAGCAGCAAGCCGGCTTTGATTTTGAAGGGGCATTGAAGGAAACAGTGTCTGCTTCTGGAAGACCTTGTTTATGGAAACGGGTCCTGTTTATAGGGGACTTTTCTTTATTTCTAGAAGCTGTCAAGTTCTGAGAACAGGCTCGGTTTAAATACGTTGTTCATTTTAAGCATTATCTGGATATTCACCACTGTGAGAAGGTCTTGTTTTTTTTTGGAATCTGTTTGGCTCCAATTAAATCTTAGAAGGTGTTAACTCTGGAGACAGGCCCTGTTTTGGAAGAATGTTAGCTATGGACACATGTTCTGTTTCTGGATTACAATAGCTGTATAGACTGGTTCTGTTTCTTTAGAACGTTACCTCTATATACAGGTCCTGTTTCTAGAGAACATTAGCTCTAGAGACAGTTTCTGCTTCAGGAGAACATTAGTTCTGCAAACAGGGTCTGTTTTTGGAGAACATTAGCTCTGGAGACAGGTTCTGTTTTTCTAGAACTTTAGCTCTGGAGACAGGTTCTGTTTTTGGAGAACTTTAGCTCTGGAGGCAGGTTCTGTAACAGGAGAATGTTAGATCTGGGAGGCTGTGATTTTGGCACTGAAGAAATCTGGCATTGTTTCTCTGCCTCTAAAGTATTAGCTCCAGGAGCAGATTCTGGAAGTACACACTGTTTTTATATCGCATTAGATCTGGAATCAGACTGCGGAATCTGTTTCTGGAGGTTGTCTGACTCCGAAGCAAGCAAATTCTGTTTTTGGAGAGCACTCCTCCATGTGCCATGCTATTGGACTGGTACGTGGCTGCCAGGAGCCTCCCACTTGTTCAGGCCTCGTGTTGATGTGGTCAGACCAAGCGAGGCGAACAGATCAGCCCAAACCACATGGACAAATTAGGGCTGAGGAATTGAGCCGTGGCATGCCGAGGCGTAAAACCTCATTTGCCAAGAAGAGCTTCCACTGTCCTGCTTGGAGAAGTAATCAGAGTGTTTAGTTTTGGTTTCATAACGGGTTGTAATTATTCCCAAGGAGCGATGTGGTGGTAAATAGTAGAGAATTATATTCAATTCTTGGCAAAATGGTATTGAAAGAAGTCATGAACATTTTATCTTAATTTTAGCAGAAAGACTGTGCATATGCCGTAAATTCATTACCATGTACGGGAACCTGTTGAGGAGCGGGTATTTACAACAAGCCTTTATCAGCAGTGTTTATCTTTTTGTCTGGTTATCATAGTTGACAAGGACATGAAAACACTATAAACCATATAATCACAAGCACACTGAGAAACTCCAAGATCACTGAGCCAGGGGCGCTTCTTAGTAGCTAGCAGAGTTATGGCTGCACTGGTAATAGTTTCTTAGACGAGGCTGAAGTAGTCTTGGGAAACACATAAGCCATTATTTTGCATAATTTGCACAATATAATTTGTTTTCCAAGATGCTTATCGTAGAAGCTATGAGCCATTAGTAGATGTCTGATAAGGGGTTTGCACGTGGATAGCTTCTAGCAATACTTCTAATGATCGGTGTAATCCATCTTGTATTCCTTGAGACGAACACAGCAGCTGAGGATGTTTCTTCAAGTGAACATTGTGGCTAATGCAGCAGTCACAGGACAGCGAGGTTGCGGCGGTTCAGTTTAAGCCACAGTAACATGTGATTCGCCCTGAAGCATCTCTGGGGGAGAGTGGGAGTGTGGGAAAAGCCTGGAAAGTGCAGAGAGATTGTGAATGAAAGGCAGGATTGGGAAGTTAAACCCCTATGATGTGCTGAGAGACGAGTGCGGAAGCTCCGTGAATGCTGATGCTCTCCTGCCATTAGCGAGCCCACACCAGGACTTGAGTCTATCGCAAGGGATGAAGGCATTTCTTTTTATATCCCCCCCCCAACCCACCCCGTCTTTTAGGCTATTTCTCCTGCGTCTTTGATGGTATTAAAGTTTTCACGTGTCAGACAGCACAGATCCCAGCAAGATGAAGAATGGAGAGATGAGAGAGAGTGAGAGCGAGAGAGGGAGCAACTAGGTCAGAGAGATAGGATAACTCAGCTGCCTCTTTCAGCCTCTTAAAGGGGGCGCCGTTTTCTGCAACACATTTGGCGAAGTACTCTCACAGGCGCTTACAGTAAAAGAGGTCTCCGGTGCCAAGTGGTCTCTCTTCAGGTGCTTCCCGGTCCAACACAATGACACTCGACTTTATCTATGGGAAAGAGGCAGTCACAGCCTCGACAACAGTCCGCATGGAGACAAGGTGGGGTTGTGGGAATTCTCCTGTTAGTGTGTTAACATGAATTGGAGAGAAACTGGGAGAAAGTAAGTCCTCTGCAGAAAACAGATGTCACTAGTTTGGGCTTCTTTTTGGTACCAGGATTCAGGAAAGGCCCTTGAACAAGCCGTAAAGCTTCTACGTTACTGGCCAGATTGAAAAAGAAAAGCCCATATGTGTAGTTAGGAAGAAATAGGCCATAATCATAATAATAATAATGGAGCATTGCAGCTCTTGGCTTCATGTCCTTTGCCCACTATCAGCATCCCAACTGGAACAAGATGTTCAGCCTTTTATTTGTTGTGAAAGTGCTGACGTGGTTTTGTAATTCGCCCCTGTTACACTACAGTATCATTACACATATCAAGAATCTGTGGCTATAAAAAGCGCCCGTTTTCCGCCCTGGAGTTAATCATACCAGACTGTAACTGAACCTGGTGACCTTTTGTAGTGAAAGAGGCTTTTATTTTATTGTGTATCAGTGTAGCAGCATTGCTTCATCTCTCTCTCTCTCTCTCTCTCACTCTCTCACTCTGGGTCCTTGGAGTTCGAGCTGCAGATTAATTGAGAGAGGCTCAGCCACCTTGGAAATCCACACTATGTTTATATTCGGCAGTAATGATCACAGCTAAATGTATTTGTGCCGGTGTACTGTGGGACTGGGTTTGGAGTGTGTGTTTGACGGATCAGAGGCTTGTGTAGAGGTTTGGAGCTGTAAGTACAGTACCTATCTCTTCCAAACCCCCTCCCCCTTTAATAAATGGCCTCCATTGGGCTGTTGCTTTCCTCTGCAAGACAGCACCATTAGTTTTGACGGATGATCTGTTCTTCCCTTGAAACAGCGATCTTAAGCACATTGTCATAGAAAATCTGATTCACAACCCCCTCCCGCCTTCCCGCCACCATTCTCTATCTTGTTACACCCTCCTCTCCCTCCACTTCAGTCAGGATTCTCATTCTCCTCCTTTTCTCTCTCTCAATTTGTCGCTAATTTGCTGGAAGTGCTCCTCGCCTCAAGGGCCGCTCGAGTTCCATTGTGTTTCATCTTCATTTTGCCTTTGTGTGTGAGGAGTGTGGAGAGTCATAGCATCGCATGGACTTGCAGCTGAAGATGTTGTAAACGGAGAGTGGAGGGATTACTGGGGCGTGCTTCTACAGACGTCCGTAGAACATTAGAAGGTACCAGGTGCACCACGTGGCCGATGAAACACTGCTTGAGATCAAGTCATGGAAAATGCGCAACTCTTTATTTTTAATGGATCAGACAACTTTTGCACTTGACTTAAAAAAAAAACAACAACAACCATAAAAGTATTGGCACCCTGGGCTTCATTTAGATCGATTACTGCGAAAGTCTCCACCTTGAGAGAAACTCCTCTTTGCTTTTGATGGGAAAGACAAAAGGATTATTTTCCTAATCCAGATATAGATTATATAGATTTTATGTATAATGCGTGTGTGTGTATAAGTGGCGCTATAAGTAAAACTGCATGCTACGCTGTTGCACAGTGCAGTTCTTTGGTCAGATGTCCTCACTAAACTTTCACAACTTGCATAATTCCAAAACCACACACATTACACAACTTTATTGTAACCTTTTGCCTTGTTGATATAGCTGTACACACACTAAGTGCAAAAGGACACAAATGAAGTCTTTTGTACGGACACAAGGAGTTTCTGATCCTCAAACCGCTGCCTCGTGAAATTACAGGAAGGGTTGCCAGACCTGGGTAATGAAAGTAACCTGAAAACAAGGTCAGTACCAAAACACCAAACACCTAAACATTTAAAGTTCAGCATCATCGCTGAGATTGTCACATTATCATAACAGTAAAACATAGTTAAAACATGACAGTTGAAGCATAGATTTACAGACGCTTCATTAAAAACATGGAGGTTCAGAGATGTTAAAGTGGTCCCATATTCCTTACAGATATTATTACAGATGCATCAGCCATGAATAATAGAATTAAGAGGTTTTCAGTTGTCTGGAGTAAGAAAAATGAAAGGTTCTGTGTAGAACACAGTGTTAACTGTACCTCTCAGAGAGAGAACCCTTTTAGGAACCCTTAATTCTCCGAAGAATGCTTTCATTTCCATTTATGAACAAGAATATCACTGGTCCAGGAGTATAACATTTGTCGTTTCCATGCCAACGTGGCGTTAAGTCGGGATAGAATTTGGACATAAGCATCGCTGTTGAATTCTGGATAGTGATTGGTCAGAAGGTGTTGATTAATTATCTGTATCGGCAGCTCTGACAGCAATGCAGCCGCAAATCACAGCCTTATATTAATGCGCCCGTTCTTCACGGGGACTTGTATGGCAGGAAGCTCCATATTAAAGGATCACTGACATTTAGCGATGTGTATGTAACAATTAAGGAAGGAGTCTCCATTGTCAGCGCTTTGTAACCGTCAGATGTAAAGCTGTAACTTTAACGCTGTTATTGTCTTGAGAACAGAAGAGTTGCTATGCTTTGCGGTTTCTCTGTATATATAAGGCTGCTGTAAGATGACGTTCCACGATATTAAATTGCTGTGGTATACGAGGTAAACTCCGCTTTAAAAAATAATCAGAAAATAATCAACTCCAGGGTGGAGCAGTAACTCTGCTTCATCACACCACACCATCTCTCATTATTTTACTATAACACGCCCATGCGTAGTGGTTTATCAGATTATTTCTTGCCCAAAATGTCAAACACTCACCACGGCAGTAAATCTGGTTAAAGAGATTTTTTGGACAAATTGCGTTTAGTGTCTCCACCTAAAGGCTGCAAAATTACAGCGCAGAGCTGTTTGGCTGTTGACCAACCGGTCTGGAGATTCCATCCTTGGCCGTAAATGACCACAGAGTTTAAATGCTTTTGCATATTGCTAGTTCATCCCACAATCCCGAAACATTCTTTGTATCCTTGTCGGATGCGTAGTGCAGCAGCCATTTCGTACATTCCCCTCTGACTCCCTGGAGGAGGCACCAAAGAGGCCATTAAAGAGACACATCAGCCCTTAGGGGGAAAAAACCCCTGAACCCTAAACAGCGGTGAGCCACAGAAACCTAGCACTGAGGCGCTCCTATAGACCGAGAGCCAGTGTGAATGAAATTAGCCTGAGCATTGACGGATGTGGCGGCGTAAATTAAACCAGCTCCCCCTTCTGCTAGGTGACAGCGCAGAGGTGATTAGGCCTCGTCCCCACAATGTTTTGTAATTTATGAACCCGTGCTTCCGTATCGCCTGCACTCGAACAGCGGCCCCACACACTCCATTGACCACGGCCATTATAGCTGAGAGCTGGGGAGTTAAAAATGGCCTCATTTTCCTCTCGAGGAGCCACATTTTCCTCAGGTCCGAGCGAAGTGAACGTCTCTAGTGTGTTGTTTGGGCCCTCGTGTGCATTAAATGTGCTGACTCTGGCCCAGAGCTAACACTTTTGTGGGTTTGTGTTTGCTGTGCATGATCCGATGCTCGTGCCTTATTTTTAACCCTAGGTGACGCGTGTATTTTACTCTATACAGCGTTGCTGTATATTAAGGGAAATATTTTCTTTGGTTAAAGGGAATACAGTCACAATGTGTCGAAGCTTGAATGCGTTTTCTAGTTTTTTGGTCTGCGTCAGAAAAAAAAAAACCCCAACATTCACAAAAAGATGGAAACTTGTGAAAGGTCAATGCTTGAGCTTTGGAAACTTGTTGGTGTAATTCATAAATGTTATAAGAATCAACATTTCCATTCAGAGAACACGATGTGATCTTGCCATAGGTGGCCTCAATTAGATCATCCGTTCTTTTAAAACTTTTTAGAAACATTTACATTTGCCACAGGAGAGGTGTATTCCCCGACTCGAGCTCTCTTTGGTGAAAATGTATCCCAGAGGCAGGCGTCCTGCCATCACACGTTCATTTGTTTTATCTCGCTATCTATCTATTTCATTCCTTGCGCAGACCCGCCCTCAAAAATGCATTCATCAAATCCGCCAACATATTTCATTTTTAAATTCTCGTTAACTTCACGTCCCGATGGAAGGAGCCGCACATCCAAATGGGAAACCCATGGCAACTAGTGCAAGGACTCTGAATCAAATCACCCATTAACGAGTCTTTCACAATGCTTGAATCAATCACGTGGAAGAATCCAATGGGGAAAACGCTGAACTGCTTTTTTTTTTTTTTTTTTCCTGTGAAATGCGTTTTCACAAACACAGTGCTTCATCGCATGTTGTCAGAGCAGTGACGTTTTTGGTTTATGGCTTCCTCTGACAGAACATTTGTGGCTGGTTGAAAAAGGGAGAGTTATGAAAGCAAAGTGAAAGAGGCCTGTTGCGCACGAAGGTTTGTTTTGTCCTCAGATTGGTCGGTTTTCCAAAGTTTTTCTTGTACATCTGCGCCCGAAATACGGACAGAACCTACACCGCGCTCTTTCCACTCCCCTTCCCTGAACGTCGTCCTCTCTGTCGCAGTTCTCCTGAGCAACGTCTGGCAAACTTGCACAGTTTTCAGCTTGTTAATTGAATGTTACTTTTTTTTTTTTTTTTATCAAGTCAGCCACCTTACCAACCTATTCTTCTCTCATTCGAAGTTAGTGAGACAAAAAAACTGCACTTTTGTCAGAGCTGCTGTTTATAGAAATCTTATCAGCACTTTCTGACCAATCAGAATTCAAGAGCTCTGTGTATGAGTGTGCAAAATGTACTGAATCCCACTGAGGAACATCTCCACTGCGCTATAAACAGCTGGTATCGGGTGTGTGGGTGGGGCACGGTGTAGACGTGCCCAGAACATGTCCTTTAGCCATCACTGAAGTCTTTAGTGTTGTAACTCGCCTCTTCTGCAACTTCTGCACAAACGACCTTTGTTCTGAGAGTTGTCTCTGCCCAGTGGCCAGAGTTTTGGAATCAGCCGATTTGGATTTGCGGTAAACATACCTCATACAGGGTATAGGACTTCCAGCTCTTTTTCCTCCCCTCTTTATTTTGGCCCATTCCATTGTGTGCTTAATGTAATTTTAACAGCTTTTAAAGATGCGTGACGTGCCAGTAGTCTGATTGTGCGCCAGCATCTGGAGCCGATTCAGTCCAACCCGTGATCGTTAAAAATAAAAAAAAAATGAAAGAGAAAAAGAAAAACCTCCCTCCCTGATGTAACTCTTCAGCAAGCACTAAAGTGGATGGTGCCAGCTCGGCTTGTTAGCTTCTTGATGCTACACACACACGCACACACACTGTATAAAGTGCCACCAGTAGTAGGTCTTCATTAGTATCCAAGGTTGACAAGATAGCAGTGCTGAAGGTCTTTCAGTTGGTTGCCAGGGCAGTTTATTTGCAGAGAATGCCTTAGTTGTGATAAATGTTGCTCATCACTCTTTGGCCCTGAAAATGTCACTGGGTTTGACCTTTGATCCCACACAGCTCTAAGACCTGTAGGAATCGGATGGGGGTTCAGTGATATGTTCTTAAAGGCCACTTGAATTTGTCGCTGTGCGATTCATTGCAATGTTTCTTCACCAACAACTGGCTGTTAAAAAGACAACGTGAAACAGAAATTGGAACATTTTTATTCTCCAGCTCAGATTTGATTGCTGTTCCAAAAGTGGCCATTTTCCAAACAAATGTGCTCGTTAGAACAGTGGTCAAGCTCCGGAGCCAAACTCCCAAAACTCCAAAAAAAACAAAGTGCCCTATTTATCTGGAGATTGTGAGTTCAGATTCGAATGATGCCACAGGCATCTGAAGCCAGGAGCCCAAGAGAGCAAGTCCGGCCATGCTGTCAGGAAGGGCGGGGTGGAGCACTCTCTCTACCCATCGGTCACAGCAGCACTAGCCAATCATGAGCGTCTATGAGCTCATGCATGCAGAAGTGGGCGGGTAATGTTTTCCCCCGATTGAAGTTCCAAAAGTCGCCGTTGCTTGATGTTGCATGAGCAGCAGTTCGAAAAGCTTCACGTACCTTCAAGGATGCTACATGCCTTTGCCCTTCCTGATTGGTTGCTGTCGTGTGAAGGGGTTGCCTGATGGGTGGGTATCAGCCATGACTAAATTAGGGAGAAAAAAACATCATGGGGAAAAAAGAATGATCAAATGTCATCTGTTTTTTTTTGTCTATCGACTGACTGTAAAGGGGAGGTGAAACATGACTGCATGGTGGGGGTTGAACTGGAACTGGGTGTCAGGGTGGTGGGTGAAACGTAACTGGGTGTGTGACTGTGTGTTGGGAGGGCGTAACTGAGTGTAAATACAAATGAAACATGCATAATCTAGCTAGCAAGGTTACAAACAGGAGGGATTTGTTTTCACGTTGTCCTTAATGGATATATAGTACATCTATTTCTTCACCAAGCAAAATTGTAAAGAAATTGATCTTAGATTAGTCAGCATGATGCTACAGTGTAAGATATTCAAATTCCTGATGATATCATGGTGTAGCCTTACATAAATAAGAAAGCACTTTTTGTTTGATTTTGGCCCAAGACGCCTCATATCTTCACTTCCTGTAGTAACCAAGTTATGCAAATGTACTTTGTTTTTGCGCTTGGCTTGGATCCGAGTTTGGCTCCCTGTTATGGTTTTTTGTACTCGCAAGGCAAGTTTTTTTTTATTTTTATTTTTAAATGAAATGTCTCTGCTGGGCTTGCCTTACTTTGTTACTTCTGACCTATGATTGCTGCACAGTTTAAGTTTCTCACAGGAGTGATAACTTAACTGTACGAGAAACAGCAAAGGACAGCAGTAATGCCATCATCAGAATTGCTTTCCCTTTTCCTTTTTTTTCCCCCACTCCCTGCTGACATCGTGAGGCATTTCACAACAGCTGCCAGTTCCCTCTCGTGAAGAAAAATCCTTATAGCGCACAGAAACGGGGCCTCTACTGTTTATAGACGTTTACACAATCCATCGCTGGGAATGGTGTATGTATGTGCAAGAATCCTCCAAGGCTTTGCTGATAAGGCTGTGCAGCTTACTTTCAACCGCGGAAACCTCAGTTTGGGAGGAGATTGCTTGTTGATCGATGAAGCAATAGAAATTGTTGATTGCCAAAACCGATTACCAAAGTTGTTGTTTTCAAGACCTCTTAAGCTCTTTTGTGTAATTGGAGAAACTCTATTGATCCCTAAAATAAGACTTCTGAAATCGCAATAGGTTGCGTTACGTTGCAACATGCTTGCAGCTGTGGCAGCAAGCGAGAGTCCCAAGTCTGCAGCTGTTGGCCTTGTAGTCAGTTTTGAAACTTCAGACCACAAAATTGAGGGCACCATGGCCTCTTGGCGAGTCGTCTTGCAGGTGGAAAAAATACTGCAACTCCTTAACAGCTGCAGCGTACGTCACTCCCTTAAGTTATCCTAAACTTTCTGCATTCTAAACTTGGATCTCACGTTCGGACCCACTGACTGTTTCCTGGGACACAAAGCCTGAAATCTTGAAGTCTGGTGCCTGTCATCAAAAAATCTGCTGTCTCCATGTCTGCTCACTGGGTGTTTGAGGATCTTGCCCAATTTCAGCCAACTTCAAAGAATGGTTTTGAATCACACAAAGGCTGAAGCGGGGTTTTCTGGCGAGTGCACTAATATTCCGAGAGAATAGTGGGTTGTTGGAAAGAGACTGTCTGGCCATGAGGGTCTCGTCAGGAGGGTAATTAAAAAACAAACGCTCTCAGCCACTTGTTTAACCACTTCTGGCCATTTGATCTGTCCAGAGGAACCTGAACCGAGTCAGATTTGAGACTCGTATATTCTTTTCACCCTTGTAGACATCCAATCATGAAATATTAAATTTGCTCGAGACTCCAGATGTGATCTGCTATAGGATTCCTCGAGGATTCCTTCAATGTCAGCATTGTCAGCTCATCAGAGCTTTCTTGCGCTCACTGCCTGATGCTTAGGCAACATCATGCTGAGGCGCGAACCTCATCTTACTGCTTCTCTCTCTCTCTCTCTCTCTCCCCCTGTCTGGGCACCAGCACTGTTCTTTCCATCATGGTCAGCATTTCTATAGCTAAAAAGTGTGGGATAATAACTAATAATGATCTGACTTGAGCGATTCTTGACTGACACTAAAATTCCTGAAACTGAAAAGATGTATTTTTTTTTAAATTTTTTTATCAGTTTATTTTTTTTTTGGAATTTGCATCTTTAACCGTTATCCATACTGTGGACTAGGTAGTGGCTGAATGTGTGATGTACATGAAAATGATGCAAGCATGTTGTTGTGTAAATTGTGCAGGGAGGGCAGTGTATAATCAAGCCTTGTCAAGTTTGTTAAAAACATCCTGACTACAGGGAATCTCGCGCAGTCTGGCGACACTGTACGAGTCACTGGTACTATTTGAAGGCGACAGAAATGAGGTGTGCAAAACAGCTTAAATTAACCACAATTTCTAATTCTCATTACGGTTGAAATGAGTTGTAATGTTTGATACTTTTGTGACAAAGAGTAAAAAAAAATGTTTCTTCTTGCAAGTTATTTTTTGGCATTGATTTCACTTTTGGTGCGTTCCATAATTTATTAGGTTTGTAAGAATAGGTTCACTATTTTGAGTTACTCTTTCTTACTGTAAATGGTCAACTGGAAATGTTATTACTTTTAATCTTTTAGCAGAGTGTATGTGTGTGTGTGTGTGTGAATACATATATAATGCAGAATAGAAAAGGGGGGTGTGGTAGCAAGGACGATTAATGCTCTGGCATTATCTAGATGCATCGTCAAGCTTTGGAATGTTGTGCTAAGCGATGCTGTTGGACAGGTGGCTGGAAGGGGGTCGCGTTAATTGATTAATGAGAGCAGTGATCTACGACATCCCCCTCTACCCCCTACAGGCAGCTCTTAAAGCAACAGTGTCGCCCTAAATCATCTCCTACCAGCTCGGCTGAAGAAGAGCCTGAACAATTACTGGGATTAGCATAAGAATATGCCCTCGCTTGCTCATTGTGAGGTTTGGCTTTTGAGAACTTGGCCTTTGGTTCAGGGCACCATGAACACCAAATGGCATATAAATTCCAGTGTTTAATTTATGAGTAATAGACACTGGCAGGTTTTTTTTTTGTGTGTGTTGCATGAACCATCGCAGGCCCAGATGATGTCTTAATTCTGCAAAATGAGCAGATGCGCACCATATCTGAGAAGACATGTCCCCAATTCCTCTTGGACCAACTACAAAATAAACTTACAAGCACCTTCTGCCGTCTTTCTGATAATCAATTATGATCAGTGAGAAGCAAAGAGTCTGAAATTCCTTAGGGAATCATGAAAATCATGAAATCATTGAGGTCATCTATACATCCTCATTTTAATACTGACCCGTGGTTTAGGATACATGTAATGATAAAAAGGGTTATAGGAGCTTTAGGCCAAGGTCGTGGTTGAGCAAACTTGGGAACAGAATGTCCAACTTTCCAAATGAGATTGTTTGTTTACAGTTTTTGAATGTGATCTCACCGAATGGTCCTGAAACCCCGGATGAGGCTGTGGTTCACCAGTGAATGGAGCACTGATTTACAGTATCAGGGCTCTTTTCCCTCGAGCTCGAGTCAGACAAATACTGTCCCCATGCCGCTGTGATCCATATTACGCCATTCTTGTCAAGGAATATTAATTGTTTCTGCATGCAGCAAGGTTGTGCCTGACCCTCCCTCAGCTCCGAGGTTTCAGAGTTTATAGTTTTGTTTCCACAGGGGGTCTACAAGCTCACGTCCCTGGAACTCCACTCCCATTGTCCTGGACTCAATTCTCGGCTCCAGACTCCGCATGACACGGAAGCTTTCCAGGACCCCTGCAAATTCCTCTGGGAAACTGAAAGTGGAGACCAAAGCCAAGAGGAGACGGTTTTGCTGCACAGGTGGTGCCCAAATACAACATCAGATATACTGACCTGTTAAGTGAGAGGCGATGTCCTCCTGATTCCTGGGTGCATTCGTGCACACACACACACACACATTTTTTATACTTCCACCCTTTGTTTTGAAGGGTGTTGAGATCACCGCAGCAGCTCTCAAGAATTTCTAAGGTAAATCTGAGCAGATCTACGCTGTCTTGGCAGCCCATTGAGAGCCTGGTATGGTGTGTGTCCAGCCAGCGGACGCTCATGCAGGATGCATCATGCAGAGAACTATCCAACTTGCCTAATGAGATCAGCTTTTCAGTTACGATTGTTGACAGCTTTGGTCTCTCTGCTCAGTTTGATCTGTTTCACCATGCCTTCCGAAAGCCAAATAAATCCAACGACTCACATCTCCGCCAAACAGTGTCAAGTCATTTTCCTTTAAAAAAAAAAAAGAAAAGAAAAAAAGTTTGCGCTCAAATCTGTCACGTCATGAGAAATCGCAGGAAAAACTGCCCCGCACCCGGTGCGCAGCATGTGATCTGTTCCACATCATGATGCTCTTGTCAAGGAATATTAATAGTTCTTGGCCACAGTGAGGTTCCCTCCACCCCTCCCTCAGCTCTGGAGTTTAGGATTTTATGCTTTTGTTTCCACAGGGGCTCTCTGGTTCATGCCCCCACGCCTTAACCCTCATTGTCCTGGTCTTGGTCCTTGGCTCGAGAATCATGACTTGGCAGCTTTTCAGGATTCCCTGCATGTTCCTCTGGGAACCAGAGGGTGGAGTATGATGTGCAAGTATCTAAGAGCTGGACTAGCATTACAGTTCTGGTCAGCTGACCTCTCGTAGTCAGCCGTTTATCCTTTGGGTGTAGTCAGCTGTCTTGCATCTCTAGGCCACGTGTGGTTCCTAGGCTTGTATACGCCTCCTTAATTCACCTCCTTTGCCAAGCCTCACTTCGCCACTTGGTGTAGTCCTCCCCAGGATTTTCTACTTCATTGGTTCCCACCACAAATTTGCACAAGGGTGTGGTATTCATCTTGCTTTTTGAGGAACCAGAATCTGGTTCCCATACAAGGCAGTTGTGGTTTGTTTTTAAGGCAAGACACTTGAGTTGAAGAGGGCAGGTTTTAAAAACAGTAAGATATCATAATTTGTTATCATCAGTTGCTGATATTCTGATACCCTTTTTTGGCACTGGATATTAAGGTCAAAGAAACAAACTGGTGTTTTTTTGTTTTGTTTTTTTACCGTTTTTTGTTGCCATTTTTCAGTATACAATTATAAACATTTTGTGAAATTCCTCTGTAATAAGCTACTTGTTTGGGAATGGAAGACTGGAAGAATTTTTATGATTGGAAGAAATTTCATGGAGGAATGGATTTAAAATAGATTTCATGCGTCTCCACTCAACTCAAGGTCAATTAACACGTGTATCCCAATGACACAGACTTTTCGGCGCTATATAGCACAACGTGATTGTGAAGTGGACGGTTCTAACCCTTCTTTAAAGTTGCTAGACAAAGTGGTCGTCACGAGTGGATGAAACAGTGAAATTTAGAGTTGAGATGAGTTTGTGTTGTGACTTGCTATAGATGTAATTTATCCATGAATAGTGATTTCCACCTGGAGGGTCGTGCCTTAAAATATGACCCTAGCTCTTAGGCTGGCTTTAGGAGAGAGAATGAGGAAAGCTGGCTGGCTGGCTTAAAGCTCCTGTATCTGCTGTAACGTGTAGAGAGAAGTCTTTTACAAAGATAATGGAAGGGAGCACATGATGGAGAGAGAGAGTGCGTACCAGTCCTGAGCAAGCCCAGCGCTGCAAACGGGAAACAAGCTCCTCCTCAAGGCAGGAAGTGGGGTCAGGGGTCACATGGGGCACCCAGGCATGGTGCAGACAATTGCGATGTTGGAAGGTAAGAGACAGCAACTGACGTGAAAGAGTGGAGTTCTCTTTGGACTGGTTGTGTTTCATGATGTGCCACGTTGGGTCACACGGCTAATGTTTGTGAAAAGACCAGTTTTGTTACTGAAACACGCAAAGCATATTTGTTCTCTTACACACACACACACACACACACACATGCGCACACATTGGCTTTACTACCTTTTTGAGGTCCGTCTATTGATATAATGATTAATGCAACTAATTACTGCTACACGTGCACCTGCACCGAACCCTAACCTTAACCTCAGTAATGAAAAGGAAACTTTTTAGCTCTTTGCCCTTTTCTTATTTTTGCTTGCAAATCCCTTAAAACCGCAGAGAGGACCATCCAGAGTCCTCACAAGTATAGTGAAATCTCACAAACTGGTCCTCACAAGGGTACAAAACCTCAGCACACATGCACATGTTTGCTCACATTCTTTATCTGTGTGTGGTTAACCACCTGACTGATGTAACCAAGTTTCAGCAGTGAACAAGGACACACACACCCACACACCCACACACACACACACCCACACACCATGCTTGGCCTTGGGTAATGCAACTCTTTTCTCGTAATGGCTCTCAAATGGATGCAAGGCTACATTCTAATCTTTTGCTAGCATGAAAGCAGGCAAAATAAAGAAGGCACAATCAAAAAGAAAATAAATGGATGTTTTGCTGACTGAAGTAACCTATCTCGTATTATTATTTTAAGTATGCGATCACCAGCACAGGTAGCCTGTAGCTAGCCAGGTAGCTGTAAATCTTTACATGCAAACAGAGAAAAACCATATTTT